>JAVSCE010004065.1:0-121211 GCA_032199065.1 Smutsia gigantea | reverse complement strand
CTGGGCAAGGGAGCACACTCCATGAGGAGCCAGGGGAACTTGCTCCTAGTCTGGAGGCTCTCAGAGAGCTGATTTTTAAATATTCAGGAATTTTGTAAACTTAGTTGTTAAAAATTGTTTGCTCAAAATAATTGGCCTTGTTGGAAAATGTACACCATGAAAATCAGCCAATGCTACAAACCAGGGCTTTTTTATTTTGGAGATTGAGATTACCTGAACACAGTTAGGTCCCGGTCTTGCTCTACCACCAGCAGGCTGGGAGACATGGGGCAAGTCATTGCACCTGTACATCCTTCTCCTTCCTCTCCTGTGAACGGTTGGCACTCAGTAAGCATTCATTGAATGAAGAATGTGAGAGTTCAGTTCTTTTTATCCCATAAGACAGTTGTGAAAACGAACTGTTTTGCATACTGTGAGGAAGGGGTTTAGTTGATAGGTGAAACTGGCTAATTGTTGGAGAGATTTCCGCCTTTGTCTCTTGCTTCTTGGGGAATCTGTGAATTACCAAACCACTTTGATATGGGCAGTTGAAAGCCCTCCATTTACCAACCACATCTGGGGCAGATTTCCTTCCTGGAAAAATCTAGTTGGTGCAAGAAGTGTGAAGAGGAAGCCCCGGGCTGCCAGCTGTGAGAGCCAGGACTGAAATCAGAGCTTTTGACTCATAAGCTCTAGTAGAGGGTTGGAAAGGGGAGGAGGAAAAGGGGGACTTCCTGGCAAAAGTGAAATTTAAACAAAAGCCTCTTTCTTCAAGGCCCTGCTGTCAGCAGATTAGAGCTAATTAAATTAGCATAACGGAGCCCCAGCCTCTGCCCTTCTCCCTCCACTCTGAACCATAGGGCTCCTTCTCACCACCTCCTTATATCTCCTGAAGGAGGCGATGGGAGAAGGTGGGGTGTCAGAGAAGCTCCATTTTACATTGCAGAATTGACGATTATAATGGTGGAAAGGCCTGCTGAGGCCATCTGGTCCCACATCCTTGTTTTAAGAAACGTGGCCACACAGCTTGTGATTATCTGTACCTGAGGTGAAGGTATGTGCTCCTGGGGAGGCAGGGAACCAGGGTGCGGGGAGAGGCACTGTTCATGAGGCCACCTGATTGCTGAGTCCTTGCATGTGACTGGCCAGGGGAGCAGGTGGATGGCCTGCAGATGCCAGCCCTGCCTCCGTCCTTCTCAGCCCCTCCTCTATATCTGTGGCCACAGCCCCAGTGCCCTTCTTGAGGTGCCCTTCTGGTATAGTTGGAAGGAAGTCTCCAATCTTTTCAGGGGCTTGGGTTTCCAGGCCATTGAAACCAGCTGAGCTTTTACCCTGAGGACCTTTAAGTAGATGTACAAGGAAGACAGGGCAGGGCATTGAGTTCCACTGTGCTTTGTGCTCTGTGTGATTTCATTTAACTGCACCATCCTAATAAGTTAGGTATTTCTATCCTCTTGTGGCAGATGTGGAAATTGAGTCTCCCAAGAGGTAAAGAGACTTGCCCAAGATTTCACAGCTCATAAGCAACAGAGATGTAAACTAACCCTGTCTGTGACCTCTACGGCTTCCCAAAGTCAGTGAATCCTCTTTATGGCAAGTACTCGCCATGTGGGTGGGAGTTCCCAAATCCTGTTCTAACAAGCAGGGCCCCTTCCCTTGGGGAACATCATTCCTTCTCTGAAGCTATGTGAACAGCTGCAGCTTTAAGTGCTTGTAGCTTAACAAAAGACCACAGTATTCCTTTAGAGTCTCAAGGTCTCTTCCTTATAAAGTAAGATAGAGTCAGAAGTGGGAGCTTCCTAGAGTCCTTCAGCATAGTCCCCTCGCTTATGACTCACTGGAGGTGCAGCAGAGTGCTGGCGGCCCCAGGCCTCCGAGCCGTTTAGAAGCAGGGGCCTTCTCAGCCTCTGGACTCCCAGTTCTTTGCAGGGCAGCATAGCGGGTTGGATTTGTTTGGTTTTCCTCTATGTTTGAGTAAGAGATTATTTCTCTGGCAAGGGGTATTTGATTCAGTTCGAGAGATATTTACTGAAAGCATGTGTGCCCAGCCAAACGTCTTGTCCTGTTTGGGCAAAAGATTCTGACCCAGCCTTGGGCAGACAGGTGGGATGAGGGGAGGGGCTCCCCTACATCAAGACTGTATACGACATATATTATCCTGTAACCACTCATCTCTAGCCTTTCCCACAAGAAGTCTAAAGAGAGAGATTATGTCTTCAATGGCTGTGTGTATCCCAGGATTCCCAGATGTGTGAAAACAGAGTTTTAAGAGCTCATCTTGCTGACTGGGGAATGAAGCGGCAAGTGTGGGTCAAGATCTTGGGAGGATCCTTGCAGAGGGGTAGAGCCACAGGGAGGAGGCAGAGTGGCAGAGGGAGCGATTTGCGTGGGCACTGCTAAGCGGGGTGGGTGTCTGCATGTGGAGATAGGTGGATGGGGGAGCTGAGTATACATTTTTGTAGATAATCAAGAATCCTTCTCATCTATGGCACCCGACCAACTGACCAACTTCAGGAGAAAAGCTCATTTCAGCAGGGCACTCAGAATGTAAATCAGGGCTGGAAGAGTTCCTTGGAAAGCTTGTTGGTTGGCTTTTACAGTTTACATGTGGGGAAGCAGAGACCCAGAAAGGAGAAAGGCCTTGCCCACAACACAAGAAGAATGGAGTCTCTTCTGAATGTCTGGTCAGGGCCCTTCACACCAAACCACTCTGGCTGCAAAGGGAAGAATGTTCTGGGCCCACTTCCTGCCTTAGCCTGTCTGGCCCAGTACCTGTGATGGGCTGGGTTTGGCTGTTGGAGGAATTTGTGACAATGGCAACTCAGAAGGGAAGAAGGTGTCATTTCAGTGATGCCAGTTCTTTACCCTTTTTCTTTCCAGATCCTTCTTGGAGGTCTTGCTTAGGCAAGGGGGCTATCACCTATGGCTTTGTGCTGGATATCTGCCATTGTGGGAAAGCATAACAATGCAGAGGAAAAGTGCCCCACGCTTTGAAGACATCTGACCTTGGTTGAGCCTGGCTTGACCATAGCTGTATGACTATCTGGCCTTTCTGACTCAGCTTCTGCCTATGTAAAATGAGCTGAATAATACCTATCTTGATTGAAGATTAATAATTATTACATTCTTCTCACAAAGTAGATGTCTATTAAGCTGTACCCACGATTTTTTTCATGTTGCCCTATTATTGACAGATGTGCACATATTTAAATTGCACAACTTGACGAGTTTTGACATATGTATCCAAATTCTCCCCACAATCAGGTTAATGAATATAACCATTACCCCCCAAAGTTTCCTCCTTCACCTTATCTCTCCCTCCAGTCCCTCTCTCTGTCCTGCCGCCCATCCCCAGGCAACGACTAATCTGTTTTCTATCCCTAGAGATTAGGTTGCATTTTCTAGAACTTTAAGTAAATAGCATAACACATCATGTGCTCTTCTTACACTGGGCATAGTTATTCATCCATGTGTGTATCAATAATTCCTTTATTGCTGAATACCGTCCCGTTGTATGGAAATTCCACAATTTGTTTATCATTTCATCTGTTGGCAGACATTTGGGTCATTTCCAATTTTTGGCTGTTAAAGCCACTATGAGCATCTGTGAAAAAAATTTTTGTGGGTACATATGCATTCTTTTCTCTTGGGTGAATATCTATGAGTGAAATGGCTGGGTCATATGGTAGGTGTATTTTAGTTTTTAAGTAGCTTCCAAACTGTTTTCTAGAGTCACTGTTTTCTATCATTTTACATAGCTGCCAGTAGTATGTGAGAGTTCAGGTGCTCCACTTCCTTGCTAGCACTTGGTATGGTCAGTCTTTTTAATTTTAGCTATTCTGATAGGATAGGTATGTAGTGCATTTCATGGTTTTATTTGCATTTTCCTAAAGATTAATGGTGTTGATCATCTTTTCATGTGCTTATTTTCCACCTGCATATCTTCTTTGGTGAAATGTCTGCTTAGATCTTTTGCCCATTTAAACAAAAATTGGCTTGTTGGTCTTATGATTGAGTTTTTTATACATTCTTTATTAGAGATATTTTTAAATGTATTTTCCAATTCTGTGGCTTGAAAGTGATGGCAGACAGTAACACGTAAGCTAATAATTACAGTTCAGTTCAGTATGCGCTGTGCACAGGAAGTACAAAGGAAGGTCAGTAATCTTAGGGTGGGAAATCAGGGAAGCCTCCTGGAAGTGAAGGTATATGAATTGGGCCTTAAAGAGAATTAAAAGCAAGCTAGGTGGGGGAAGGGCAGTGTAGGTAGACATTTATATGTGCAGAGGCATGGAGCTGTAGAATGTCAAGGTGCATGCAAATTTCTAAGTAATTTCACTGGAGCTCTGGGGTTTTCGGAGTAGAAGGATGTGAAAGTAAAGTCCCAGCTGCTCTGCTTACTCGTTGTGTATCTCTTTTTTTTTCCTTAAATTTTGTCTTTTGAAGCTAGTATAAATTCACAGGAAGTTGCAGAGATAATACAGTGGGGTCCCATGCATCCTTCATTTAGTTCCTTCCAACAGTTTCATCTTACATAATTGTAGTACCATATTAAAACCAAGAACCTGAGATTGGTACAACGTGCATATAGTTCTGTGTCATTTTCTCACATGTGTAGATTGGTGGAGCCACCACTGCAGTATTCAAGATACAGAACTACTCTATCACCACCAAGATCTTCCTCATATCACCCCTCCACTGTCATACTGGCCTGGCTCCTCCCCTCTTTTCTTCATCTCTATAATTGTGTCATTTTGAGAATGTTCTATAAATAGATTCATAGACTATGCAACCTTCTGAGACTGTTTTGTTTGTAATCATCACATTGCACGTCAGGTCCATGCAGGTAGTTGGGTGTGCCTATATTTGCTCTTTTATTGCTGCATGGTATTACATGGTATGGACGTACCACAGTGTCAGTATTGATCCATTGAAGAACATTATGATTATTTCCAGTTTTTGACTATTACAAATAAAGTTGCTATAAACAATCATGCTCAGGTGTTTGTGTGGACAAAAACTTGTTTTTCTGGGGTAAATGCCCAGGAGTGCAGTTGCTGACTTGTATCATAAGTGTGTATTTCATTTTTTAAGAAAGTGCCTATTTTCTAGAGTGCTTGTACCATTTCACAGTCCCACCAGCAGTGTAGGAGAGATCCACTTGCTCTGCCTCTTGCCAGCATCTGGTGTTGTCATGTTTTTATTTTGGCTGGTATCTCATTATGGTCTTAATTTGCATTTCATTATTGGCTAGTTGCATGAGTCTTACCCCTCTCTGCCACTCAGGTCTGGCTGTGAGAATCTAGACCCCAGCCTGTACTTTTTAAGTGTGAGAAGCCAGAGGACCTCGTGCTGACAACCAGCCTCCCACCATTTCTGGAGCTGTCCTGGAAGGCTGACTTCCTTTGTTCTTTGACCCAGTTAGCCAGTTACAAGAGATCCTTCTTTAGGGCGGCTCCAGGAAAGTGATTTTTTTCTAGAGCTGTATATTTTTCCAGGGAGGGATTTTTTTTTTCCCCTCAGAGATGAGCAAACGACCTTTACGTGTTGATCTTTTACTGCACTACAGAGTAAGTTCTCTCTCCACCCTATCCCTCCCTGGTCCAGTGTGCCAATGTCTGTGTTTACTGGCGGCTGACATGAAGAGACCTGTGAACTTGGCCCAGGATGACTGGAGGTCTGAAGTGCCAAGGGAAACTGCCATGGCCTCAGGCCCTCTCTATGCTCAGCATCTTCTGTTCTTTCTGCTTATAGATGGAGAGACAGCTTTAAAGCTCTGGGAAAAATAATGGTAGCTTACTATGCATGAGGTGCTAAGTGCTTTATATACACTAACTCATATGATCCCTATGACAACTCCAAGAGTTAAGGATTGTTAATATCTCCATTTTATAAAGGAGGAAACCGAGGCATAGAGAGGTTGCCTGGCTAGGAAGTGGTTGAGAAGTTGGGATTTGAACCAGACGGTTTTATGCCCAAGTCTGTCTTCTTGATCATTATGCTGTGCTGTGTCTGCACTAGGGTGCATGGGCCTTGCATGGTGTGCACCTTGCTGTGCAAACTTGAAGGGCCTCAGGCTCTTTCCTTAGGAGCACGTAGGAGGAGGGGAAGACTTGCCGTGGGCTTTCTCTGGGGCAGCAGCATGTCGTGATGTTGGGATGAGAAACAGACTAGGTGGGAAGTACTGTCCTAGGGGGAGAAGGAGTTCCTTGGAGGCCTGCACTGGGCATGGTGTCCAGGTGTGAGTGGGGCTTGGGCTCGGAGCCACAGTCTTGTGAAGGCATGGCTCTGCTCCCTGAGCTGGCTATACACTCGAACAGGCTCACTCCACTGTGAGAAGAGGCTGGAGGAGCATGATGTGGAGGCCCTGACCTTGGGGCAGAGCACCCCACTTCACTGGCCTCCAGACTCTCAACCCCCTGCCTGTGCAGGAAGAACCTCGACACTGCACCAGACCTCCCCACTCTGCCCAAATCAGATGACTGGAAAGGAGCATGGGCTTCCCAGCCTGACAGATGTGGGTTCCAGTGGCAGAGCCTCAGTTTCTTCACCTGCAAACAGGGTGATAACAATCTCTAACGTATGGATTGTTGTGAAGTCTAAGTGGGCGGTGTAGTGGATTGCCTTAGAGAGTTCCTTCTCTCCACTGGGCCCTTTACCGTTGTGAACACCCATCCAGCCGCACAGCAGGGCTGCACTGAAAGAAAACTGGGAGAGTGTGTACTTCGCCCCAGTTCAATCAGTGAAATGTTCATTCGCTCATTCAGCATTCAGTCAATGTTTTAAATGACCACCTACCATGTGCCTGCTTCTGTACTTGCACTGTGAGCACAAGAGCCCCAGTTCATGTGGATAACAGGGAGAGGTACATACTAATTGAACAGTAACACAACCAAGTGTAAAATCATGAGTCATAGGACTGCCTGGAGGAAAATTCAGTGTGCAAAGTGAGTGAACCACAGTCTGAAGCCTGGGGACACTTCTTCAGGGAAGTGCTTCTGACCTGGGGTCTGTTTTCTTAACCTTGATCCACTGAAGAGGCTTATGGGGAATATTCTGTAGGATTGTTCGCTGTGTGCTGTGTCCTGACTGTAGGCTGTACCGATGGCTGGCCACCCTTGTGTTCTCCCCAACTACAGTAACCCCCACTGTTCCTTGATGTCACCCATCACAACTATTCCCAGCCGCCCCTGATCCCACACCTTCTATGGCTGGATTATGTTTTTTTTGTTGTTTGGTTTTGAGTGTGCTTGTGACTCAGTCCAACTTCTTACTCAGCTGAGCACAATGTGCCACCGTGGTGGTTTTGATCATTGTACAGCTTTTTTTAAAACAACTTTATTAAGATGCCCTTTATATTCCATGAAGTCAACTTGCTTTAGATGTAAATGTAACAGTTTTTAGTCAATTTACTGAGCTGTGCAACTATCACCACAATCCAGTTTTAGATCATTTCCATCAATGGTGGAGGTCATCTTTACATGGAAAAGGCAAGAAAATTATTTTTCATGGAAATAGTCCCATAATCATTTTTTTCTGGAATTAGTTCTATGCTCCCAGCAAGAGGATTTCATTAATTAACTCAATTAGTATTCACTGACAGCCTCCTGGATCCCACAGAGGGCTAGGTGCAGGAGGGAATGAAGAGAGAACCAGGTGAAGATGGCTGCTTGCCTGCGGCTGACAAGCTTCCTACTGAGGATGCGCTGTTGGGAGTGGGGCAGAGTGGTGTGCTGTTTACGGTGCAAGGACTGCACAGGTGGGATTGGGGTGAAAGGTGAGGGTGCCCCAAAGGAAGAAAAGAGCCCAGTGAGGGCAGCAGGCTCAGACAGCTGCAGGGAGTAGGCTGCATTCAGTGGCCTACAGTCGAGGGGCCCATTCGCACACAGACTAGTGTGGAGCAGGTGTGGCCCAGGAAAGCTCAGGCCTCCCGCCTGCTGCCCCGGTTGCCCTCACAGCGGGAGGGGCTGCCCCTCCTCAGCTGCACCGTCAGGGCCACATGAGGGGCAGCTGTTGCACAGGGTGAGACTTTCACTTAAGTAAATAAAAGGTGTTTGGCAAAACAAAAAACAAAAGCAAGCATAAAATCGTGAATCATGGGATTGTTGTAAGGGAAGTTCAGTGTGCAAAGTGAGTGAACCACAGTCTGAGGTCTGAGGGCACTTCCTTAGGGAAGTGATTCTGAGCTGGGGTCCAATTTTTTAGCCTTGATGACTGAAGAGGCTTATGAGGAACATTCTGTAGCATCGTTCACTGTGTGCTGTGTCCTGACCATAGGCTGTCCTGCTGGCTGGCCACCCTGGTGCTCTCCCGGACCCCAGCAGCCCACACTTGTTGCTCCGAGGCCTCAGAGTGAGGTGGGAGCACAGTCTTGTATGGCAGACTAAGGAATTTGGACTTAATGGAGCCATTTTAAGTCTCTGAGGAAGTGGGGTAATTATTCAGAGCTGCACTTGAGAGCATGGTCTTGATGAGGAGAGAGATGGGGAGAAGGTGCAGGTGTGGAGGCTATTGTGAGGGTCCTAATATCTGGTGATGGGGACCTGACTTGGGTAGGGATGTGGGGTGAGGAAGGAAGCAGTGTATGGGAGAGATGATTCTGCCAGGTGAGGGGAGAAAAATCTCTCTGTTCCAACCTTGTGTCCCAGGGTCCATATCTATCTTGCTTGGCCATTCCAGCCCCTCCAACTCAACCTGTCCAAGGGAAGACTCAGCAGCCCCTCCCCACAACATGCTCTCCCTTGCCTGGCATGCTTTTCTCCCCCTGCTTCCCTCCCTGTCGCACTCTTTTTGCCCAGGAGGCAGGAGAGATGCCAGAAAGCAGCAGAATGCCATACCGGCAGAAGGCAGTGCTATAGAAGGGGTGGGCACTGAGGAAGGTCTGGGGTCTCAGGGCTGGTACTGGCATGAGTAGGTGCGGTGCCTCTGGTGCCGGCGTACTCGCACAACCCTAGAGTGAGGGTCTCCTTAAATGTTGCATTGCAGGCACCACCCTTGCTTTACCCTACTCCTGGACTGGGTTCCTGGAGAGAACTGGTAATTGGGAGGGTTCTGGTGCCCTCGGAGGAAGCATTAGGGTGAAGGGCTGAGGGTGGCACTTACATCGGAAGCACGCTTTCCATGGGAAACTTCTTGAAACTTCTGTAAGCTGCATGGGGGCTCTCACTTGTCTCCCACAGAGAACTCTGAAACTCAGTGGAGTATGTGACTTTCCAAGGCCACCCAGGGAGTTGTGACCTTACAGGTCTTCCTTTACTTGCCTTCAATTTATTGTCTTCAATTGTTTTGCCTTCACTTTATTGGTCCCCAGCTCCCCCCCACCCCCACCTGCATAAGAATTGGAAGCAGTTCATATTCAAGGTCTCACCTGTACTTGAAGACTGAGGTCTAACTCTGAGAAGTCCACTTAGTGCCTGCTACCTACCAAGCATTATTTTAGGAGATTTTACAGTAATTATTTTATTTAATTCTTATAAGAACCTGAAAGTATATGTCATTATTCCATTTTCCTGATGAGGAGACTGAGTCTCAGAGAGGGCAGCTGCATAGTTACTAAGTGGTGCTGCTGGGTCCCCTGCCTTTCTTCAGTCATGCACAGTGACCACATGTCTTGATGCCAGGCACTGTTAATATAAACAAAGAAAACAAAAACCAGCTGAGCCCTACCCCACATGTCCCGCTGCTTGTGAGGGGAGATCGGCCCCTTCTCATGAGGTCTCCTGTTGCAGGTGTCTCTGGGCTGCCTGAGGGGGCTGCTGTGATTCTGGCTGTTGCTGAGAGGAAATCATGGCCCAGTTCATTCCTTAGCTACAAGTCAATGGACTCCTTTCTTTCTGCTCCTGGGTCTCTGAAACACCCAACAAACCCTAGGCAGCCTAGGCAGTTGATTCTGCAAGGAGCTTGACCATTTCTCCCTCCCCCATGGCTTCCCCTACTCATTTTTCAGTTTTTATCACCAGCATTTTCCTTCAGCCGCCCACCCGTCCAGCAGAACTCTGAATCAGTTCCATGATTTAGCTCTGGGGAGGGCAAGTTATTCTGGCTTCCTGTGCTCTAAGCCCCGCCGAGAATTTAGACCCAATGTTTTCACTTGTCACTTTAGGCTGTTTGCCAGAGTTTGCATATAAAGGCCTGTATTATTAATGCCCTTGCCGGGAACATCTGTGCCCCGCCAGGTTGTCATGTGAGTCCTTTGAGAAGCCCAGTGGCTCAGGTGGGAAATGTGATCCTATCCTACAGAAACTGCCAACAGCCAAGGAGGACAGAAAGCAACTTGGAAGGGGCTGATTAGGGTCTCACCAAGGAATTCACAGTAACCCCGTGAGCGTCTTGGGAGGTGGATGCTATTTTTGAAGGCGCTTTAGTCTGACATCCCCTTCCAAGATAAAAATGAGGATATTAATAATCAGTTGAGTAATACTTAAAGATCCGTCCCTTAAGGGATACTCTGGTGGCCACTTGAAATAAGTTAATATCTCACTCAGCACAAGTCTTTGAACTGGAGCTTGCTTATTTCCATTTAATGGATGAGAAAACAGCCCTGGAGAGGTGGAGTGAATTCTCCAGGGTCATGCGGGCAGTAAATGGTGGGACGTGGAATTCAAACCCAGATCTATCTCATGCTCCTCTCAGGACACTGTGAGCCACCAGATACAAGCTGTTTCGCTGGCTCACCTTCAGGTTATCCCTGCAGATGGTCCCAACTCCTTTGTTTCTCATCTTTGTCTCCTCCCATCATTCTGGAAACATCTGGAGCCTGGTCTCCCAGCAGGGACTTGACTGGAATTCAGTATCAGGCAGATCAGGGGTTGGTGGGGTAGATGGTGGGTCTGTGGGTCAGACCAGGGTGAGGAAAGATGGGCTCTGGCACCATCTATCAACTGAAATGGGTCCTTTTCACCTCTTCATGCCCCATCAAAGCCCCTTTTTAGTGCAAGAACCTCAAAACTTAAGTTTAGAGAAAAGAATCTAATAATGTCACTTGCTTGCTTAGAAAGCCTCCTAGTTTCTTGCAAGGTAAACCAGGACTAGAAACACTTATGTCTGGAGCAGGCAATCCTGTGGAACCCTATTTCGCATCGCTGCATCCCTCAGCCCCTCCGCCCTCCCAGCTTCTCACCAGTCCCTGACAGAGGAGGGTCCTCTTTCATGACTGAGCCTTCGCATCACTCTTCTCTCTGCTGGGCATGCCTTTCTCTGCCTGTTCAATTCCTGTTCATCCTTCAGAACCCAGGATGAACATCGCCTTCTCTGACTTCCTCTAGCAGAGCTGGCCCCGCCCCCCAGCTCTTTGTTCTTCATGCCTTTTGTGGTTTTTGCCCATCCAATTTATGGGTCTTTCTCTTCCTCAAAGGCCTTAGGAGCAGGGGCTGGACCCTATTTATTTCTGTATGGCTTGCACTTGGGGCATATTTGTGTGAACAAATGAATGGGGGACTCATTAATAAAACTACCTACCCAAGTATAAGTCACAGGTGGCCCCACTTTAACTGAAATACAATGTCAGGGGACTTCAAAGAGAGAGAGGTGATAGGTCAAGACTCTAATGCTATTGAGTAATTGACAGATGAGTCAGGTACTGTGCTGAGAGCATTATTGCAAATGAGCCCCAGAGCTGAGAAATAGAGAGAGGGAGAACGAAAGGCAGTCTGAAGGGTGAAGTAACAGTGTGAACCTTTGCATTTGTAGAGTGAGGCACAGCTTGCCCCACAAGAAGGGAGCTCCTTAGGGCACATGTGTGTGGACCTGTAGAGAGAGTGGGGATTCTGGATAGTCCCAAAGGGGAGAGGGGGAGGGTGGTACATAGGAGCCAAGTAGACGCAGAGGCAAGAGAAAGTCCAAGGCAAACTTTCTTTCCTTTTTTGGTGGGTAGGGGTGCATCTGGCTGTCCAGAGCTCTTGCCTGATGGCTGCTCCTGAGGATGCCATATGAGCTGGGTCTGAGCATGAGTTTGAAGCCAGGACCTGGATATGTAGGTCATTCTGTGCTAGTAGGCTTCCTGCCTAGTCCTCCTTCCCCTAATGCTGGCTGTAAGCTCTTTGGCTTTGGAGGTGGTCAGATCTAAGTTTAAATTCTGATTTCTGGCACTTTTAGTTGCTAATTGTGTAGCATTGAGCACAAATAATAGAATTGCTGTTTTTATAGGGTCATTAAGATCTATGATGAACACTGCTAAGGGGCCTTGTGCTAAGTGGTTATGACATCTCATTTATTCCTCTGAATACCCTATAGATAGAATCTGCTGTTATTCTAAAATCATGGATCCGTAACTGAGGTTCAGAGAGGTTAAATAAGTTGTCTAAAGTCAGGTAGTGGGCCAGGCATGCCACCCCTGATCATCTGTGCCAACAGCTTTCAATTTGCCTGATCCTGAGACTCTCCTAGGGCTTTTGTAAAAGAACAATTCCTGGCCTCTGTCACAGATTCTGATTCAGTCTGGTTTGGGTGGGGCTTGGGGAGCAGTAGATATAACAGGGACCTGGGATCATATTAAGATCTGGCAAGTTTAGGAACTACTATATTGTGCTTTCCTGCTTGTAAGGTTGTGGCTCATGGTTGGCCCTCAATAAGCATTAGTTGTGAGAATTACATGAATTGATTGAAAGGATATTTTATTGTGAAAATATTTTTATCTTTTAAAGGTTCATTAGTCCTAGAACTAGGTCTTAAAGATGGAAGTCAAGGGAAGTAGATTCTGGGTCAGTGAGTCTGCATCCTAAAACTCTAAACTAATAATTATCCAAATGGAATGAGCTGCTTTCAAAGGTCCCTGTCACTTGTAGTTGGTGTCAGCGACACAAGTAATTGGTGACACCATATATCAGGTGTGTTGGTCAAGGGGCAGTTCTTCAAGGACACAGTGCCCAGTCACTGTCTTCCCTGTGCGTGCATGCACTGAGGAGGGCTTTGGGGTGTTGATGTTCCAGCAGAGGTAGAGTGGAGGAGCTATGCAAAGGCAGAAAGGATCCCAGCTCTTCAGGGAGAGCAGGCAGGAGGGATGGCAGAGGCTGAAATGATTAGATATTTTAGGGCCATCATTGCCTGTGTGGTATCCCAGGCAACCAGCAGTACAGTTTCCTCTGTACCTTCTGAGCCCCTAGACATCCAGTCCTGCCACCCGGGGTACAAAGAAGCACTTCATGTTCCCTGGGGACTGATGGTGGTCTCTCTGTCCCTTACTGGTGTCTCTGGGTCTTGTCTTTGTTATTAAATTCTCAAGGCCCATCCCGTGGGCATATAAATTACACAATACAAATCAAGGAGTATTGTCCCATTAGAGCCAGGAGAAAGTCTAGACTGCTACCCTGTTTCCCGCCTCAGCCTTGATGACAAAACTCAGCAAAGGCTTTCTTATAGGCCAAGAGCAATCTATAATCCCTATGAAAAGTCAGAGAAAACTCCTGACTGGTTGCCTGTGATTCGTTTCTAAGATCATAATAATAACTGCCACTTTGAACACTGTATGTCAGTGCTGTACATATCTTTTCTCATTTAATCCTCCTGACAACCCCATGATATATTCCTGTTGTACAGATAAATAAACCTAGGCTCAGAGAATTCAGCTAAGTTGCCCTAGATGACAGAGCTTGTAAGCAATGGAGTTGGACCTCAGACCTCACTCTGTGTGACTCACAAATTAGAACTCACTGTGCCTATATCATTTTGCCTCATTGGAATAATAGGAAGTTTTGTTTCTCTTGAGGAGGAAACGTAGGGATTGTTTGATTGCCTGAGTGGTGGAAGAGAGCAAAGCTATGTTTTGCATGTATCAAGTAGATGGCAGATGCCTACGTTCACATTTGGAATCATCCCTAACCTTCATTAATGTGGATGACCTTTACCTTCCTCTGGTCATCTTTTGGTGATTGCAGCAGAGGTAGATTTCTGGTTTCCGTGACTCTCAGTAAGGCTCCATGAATGCCGAGGATGGCGGCTGCCTCTGTTGGGGGGTGTGTGCCTGCAAACTGCTGGGGCTCTGTGGCAAGGATGTCAAGGGCCAGGAACTGGGCTGTTCCTGAGGAGTCGTGACAGCTGGGAACATGATGTGGGAGGAAGGGAGTGGAGCTGGGCATCACTTAATCAACCTTGAGCTTGAGACCAAAGGATACCTGTGTGTATTAACTTGGATCACAAGACGGAGCCACCATCTCTGTCTGCCAAACACAAGGAGTTTGCATCTTCTAGCCTATAGATCGGATGTGTTAAGAAAAATAAAAATCCTTCAGTAGTGGCTAAGGAATGTGAAGGCTTTTCCCAACTCAAGCATTATTTCCCTAGCTGGAACTGATTTTGTTTTTCAGTTTTACATCATTTGCATATTCATGTTGAGAGGGCACTCCTCCACCACACACCTTTTTTGATTGCCTATCTGCCATCTTCTCTTCCAGCCATTCCTTTGAGCACCTTCCCAGTATGGGCACTCTCACACTGCCATTTCTCCTCTGTTATCTCCTGGGTCACTGACAAATCCCCCAGTGGCCTGCCTGTCTTCTCTACCTTCTGCTGAAAACCTGCTCCCAAAGCCCTTCCTTCTTGAAGGCTTCTGGCTCTAGCCAGCCATTGCAGAGCAGCCCCTGTCTTCATTTCTAACTTTAGCCCAAGATATCTTTTTCTTGGAGCTCTTTATGTAAATACAGCCAGTATTCTATAGCTTGCCCTTTCATTATTGTGGTCTCATTATGTTTATTCAGCTGTTTTGTGTCCTGCTTCAGATGTACTAAGTTGTCTCTCAGGACTCCTTGGGGGCAGGGACTGTAGTTTATATGGCGGTAGTGATGATTATATTTTAATTTCAGTGTCTAGCAGGCAATAGGTAGCCAATTAAATTGATTTTTTCATTTGTTCAACTGATGTTTATCAGCTGCTTACCACCATCTGGGCATTGGGCACAAGGCCCTAGGGCTGTGGAGTCAGCCATTACTTGGTGTTGAAATGTTTACAGAAGATAGACATTAGCAAATTAAGATTACATTTTAATTTGATTTGAGCTATAATTGAGATTTAAGTAAAATTTACTGGGAGCTCACATGAGAGATAATGAGAAAAAAAGATGGAGACAGAGTTAAGAAAAGTTTGTGAGTAGAAATAGTAGAACTCTGTTTCCTATTTAGTTTGATTCAGTACCTTCAAGGGCTTTTTCTCGAGCCACCAAAGTGCCAGGATGAACAGGTGATCCAAGAGAACTTGGGGTGAGGGATGAGTTGAAGATGGGGTAAGAAAGAAGGAAAAGTCGAAGACACGAGATTTAGCAAGATAGCAAGAGATGGAGAGGATTACAATTACTAACATGTATTGAGTGCTTGTTACTATCTGCAAGGTATTTAACACGATTGCCTCATTTCCCCCCATAGTAACACTAAGAGGTGTAGGTACTGTTATTTTCTCCATTTTACAGGTGAGGAAAAATGCTCTGAGCAATTGAGTCATCTGTTCAAGATCACACAACTGAGAAGTAGTAGAGTCAGGTTTAAACCCAGGAACTCTTGCTCCAGAATGAACACCCAGGAGGCTGAGTGGAGAACAACACCCCACAGATCCAGAACCTCCACAGGGCCCTGAGTGCTAAGTTCCAAATTTATACCTCCACCTGGACCTTTCTCCTGATCTCCATCATTTCCTACCAGGCTGCTTATTTAACACTCTACCTGACAGTCTGATCTCAAACTCTGGAGTGCCTCAACTGAACTTCTGATCGTCTCTTCCCCTGAAGATCTGCTCTTTCTTCATCTTCTCCTTCTATGTTGAAAGCAGCACCATCCTTCCAGTTGCTAGGGCCCCAAACCTTGGAATCATCTTCGATTCTTTATCTCACACTTACATTCAATCCATTGAACTTGATTTTTGAAGTACAGGTAAAATACATCCACTTCTCACCACTTAAACTGCAGCTACCTGGTCCAACCACAAGCATCTGGCACCAGGAATCTTCCAGTGACCTCCTGATGGTCTACCTTCTTCTGCCCTCGTCCCCTATTCCTGACCTCACCCAGCAGCCTGAGCAATCCTGGCAACATTGAATCACATCTGGTTGCTCCTCTGCTTAAACCTTTGCCAAGGCTCCCAGTTTTACTCAGAGTAAAAGCCACAGTCCTTACTGTGACCTACAAGGTGCTACTGGGTCCCCTCCAGCCCCCACCCCATTGTCTCTGTTCCTCTCTGATTCCTTCCCTTTGCACTCTCCCCTTGCTCCTTTCCTTCTGGCCAGTACACACCAGCACACACCTGCCTTGGGTTTTTGCACAGGCCCTTACTCCTCCCTCAAATGCTTTTCCTGAGATGCTGCAGGGCTCACCCCTTCACCACCTTTAATTCTTTGCCTGAATGGCCCCTTCCCTATAAGCCTGCTCTGACTGCCCTTTTTAAAATGGAAAACTGCCTCAACCCAGCACTTTTGACTCTCGCTTCCCATACCTGTTCTGCTTTGTTTCCCATAACATTTAATATCTTCTAATATACTAAATAATATGCTAAATAATTTACTTATTACATTTATGATTTCTTGTGTCTCATTCTTCTGGAATGAGAAATTCTAAGGGCGGTGATCTTCATCTGGTTTATCCGCTGTTGTATCCTAAGCATGAAGATTGATGCTGAGCACATAGTGGTTAATGCATTTTAAAAAATGAGTCAGTTGAGAGTACAAAGTTTCTGTCCAGGTGTCAGTGGAAAAGCTTTTTCAAAAAAAAGATGTGGTCTGGAGTTTGGAAGATGCCAGAGTGGCTGGCCACATGGATGCAGGAATTGTCTACACCTAAGAGCATACAGTGAGTGGAGTGCCCCCTGAGTCTGGACCCTGGGATGTGGGCCTTTCAGGGCTGGCAGGCACCTGGTAACCAGAGCTGGGGTGGGAGGGACGCCTGTCAAGCATTAGAGGCGGGAGTTTGAAGGAGACCCAGAGATGCCTCATTGAAGTAGATACTGGAGAGGAGTCTTTAGATTCTGAAATTAGAAGTGCAATTTCAGTGGAATGACGTGGGCTGACTTCAATTATTTGAGGAACAAGTGGAAGGTGGAGAAGTGTAAACAACTCAAGAGGCCCTGCCATGAGGAAGGGAGATTAGTTTGAGGAAGTGACTTCTTTGAGGGTTTTTTTTTAAGCTTTAAAAAAATCTGTTGGGCAGGGGTGGGTGTGCAGTGGTGAGGAAGTGACACAGTAGGCTAGCTAGTAACATCCAGACTGACAAACAGAACATAATGCAATTGTATGTGGGCCTTGCTAAGGGGGCTAAGGGGATGCCACTCAGTCTAAGCCCCTAACACTGGGCTTGGGCACATAGTGGGTCCACAGTAAATGTCTGTTGAATATAATATAAAATACTGTAAACTTTAGTGACAAGTCACTGTATCAATAACAAAAGAATGTTTAACACAGGAGACAGACCCACTGGCTGTTGTTGACTTGTGCTGTTGGCCTTCCCTCAGCTACACACTCCTTAGCACTTTGAGCAGCTGTGTGTGGTTATATATTGGTTTCTTCTTTACAGCACAGTGGTTATGTTTTTAAGTCGTAAATCTGCAGGTGACTCACTTGACTAGAATGATTTATAACCTAACAGTTCTGCATGAATGTAAGGGATATGATGTTGTCTCACTCCATTTAGCCTACTATAACAAAACACCAGCCTGGAGAGCTTATAAACAACAGGTTTATTTTTCATGGTTCTAGGGCCTGGGGAGTTTGAGAACAAGGTGCCAGCCTGGTGATGTTCTGGCAAGGGCCCACTTCCCGGGTCATAGCTGGTGCCTTCTCACTGTGTGCTCCCATAGTGAAGGGGAAACGGACTTCTCTTTCATAAGAGCACTTATTCCAGTCATGAGGGCTCCACCCTCATGACCTAATCACCTCCTAATACCTTCACCTCTGCGGTTTAGGATTTCAACATATGAATATTGGTGGAGGGGTGGGACACAAACATTCAGACCATAGCAGATGGTAAGTCCAGGGAAACAAAGAGAACATAAGAGTTGGCCAAGGGCAGCAGAGAAACCTATTGACTCCAGGTTGGAGCCTAGTGTTGAATCAGCTCATCTCACACCAAGTCACATCTCCTTTCTGGGAGCTGGATTTAAATGATCTAAGTTTGTTAACTTTAGATTTTATAAAAAGAATAGTTTCAGGAAAGGAAGAAATAAGGAACCATGATTTGTAAAATATATCAAGAATCAAAGTTTTTTTTTCCCTTTTAAAAAAAGTGATATGCAAAGTTTGCAGGCTTAATTTCCTGATGATGGCAAATGACATGAAGTTCATAGAGTTCTGAAAGAAAGCAGAATAATGTACCCCTATTTTACTCTTACCTTCTCTGAAAAAGAGACCAACTGGCAGACTGCATAGGAAAGAAAGGAAAAACCCTAATATTTATTAAGTATCCCCTGTGCCTGGAAGGATGCTGGGCACAGGTGGATCTTACACCGCCCTCATTAGGCAGAGGGCATTACGTCAGTGTTCTGCGTAACTTCCCCAAGGCCACACAGCCAACAAAGGGAGAGAGGAGAGACAATTGAAGCCCATGGCTAGAGGGGGTCACTGTAAGAAATGTAGCTGCTTGAAGTCGGCCCAGGAGAATCTTGAGAATACCTGCTTAGCAAAGAGATGGTGAATTGGTTGAGTGAATTACAAGGGCCCTGAGGAACCTTGCAAATATTTTTGCTGAAGTTCCATTGGAGGTCTTCAATGTCTTCAAGAGAATGGGACAAACCAAGGGAGAGAGAAATGTATTGTAAATTTTCAAAAGGGATAACCACAAACCATAAGCATCAGGCAGTAACCAGTATGACCAGGGTAAAATGCACAGCACATGGTGGTACTCAGTAAGTGATAACTGTGATACTTACAGAGCTATTAATTTTCATTAAATAAACCCCTGCTTATTCCCCTGGCCCTGGGACAGAAACATAGAGTTCCAGGAGCTGAGACTTCAAATTGGGGCTCATATTTAAAAGCACGGTAGCTTTTCTCTGACCATAATGTCTTCTCACACAAGATAGCATCTTTCCCCGCCGGCAGTCCCCTCCAGCCTCCTGCACCTCACTTGAGCTGCACTTTGTAGCACCTGCACACTGACATTTGTGTATGGCTCCATGACCTCTCTTTTAAAGACCCTCCTAAGTATCTCCTCAAGAGCTAGACATTTTGGTGCAATACCAAAATAGGAACTAATTTATGTCGATTATGATGATAATTATCTTAGAACTCTTCTGTTAGTGAACGTCTTTGTTTTCTCAAAAACAGGGTCGACATTTTTGTAAACAAGATGGAAAATGTGGACTGGATGGTGGTTCAGTTGTCTTAAACACACGGCTTCTGTAGCCATCGCTGAAGAGGGCTGATTTGTGTCTGTCAGAAAGATAGTGTCTGTCCTATACTCGAACCTGCGATGTGGAGAATACAAAGTGGGCTTATCCATCACATTTATGGATGATGTAAAGCCAGAAGGGGTAGCACTGTGGTATGTGCCAGCGTTAAGGTTCTGTATAAGCGTCACAGGCTAGAAGAGGGACTGAATGTAGAAAGATAGAGTGCACCAGGGTACATGGTGGATACAGTGTGAGCTCCAGATCCCAGTGGCACAGTAAGGCGGCCCAGCTGGGAGGTGCGGCCTGACAGTAGGACTCCTGATAAAGTGCTGGTGAGCTTAACTGCAGTGACTGCTCGACAGAACAGTTAGCATGAGGCTGCTAAAAACTAACCAGAAACTCTTCACATTTGCATTGTGGAGGTGTAGTCCATTTCCTGTTTGGTAGTAGTTGGGCCACACCTGCAAACTGTTTAGTTATTTCAAGAGTGGTGTGGACAAACAGGACCAGTGGACAGCAGTTCAGAAACCCTGTTGTTTAAGGAGTAGTTCAAAGGATGCGAATGCTTAGCTTGAAGAAGAGAAGGTTGGGCAGGGGCATGTAATACAGTTTTAAAGGACTGCTTTATGAAAAGAAGAAGAAATTTGATTCCTCTAGAGATGAAAAATGAGAATCGGTAGGTGGAAGCTAAGAGGTGTGGGGAGGAGTTCAGTCCAAAGTAAGCAAAATATTTTTCATAATTTAAATGTGGCTCTCTGGATGGCTGCCTTGGAATGAGAGGTCATCATTATTGCAGATGTGAAAGGAGGTGCCGCCTGCCTGGTTTGTGTTGCTGTTGGGTGGGGAATTCATTTATCAGGTGGCAGGTTGGCCACCTGACCGCCCCGCAGGGCCTTTCTAACTGATGGCATGTTCCGGGCCTCAGAGAGCGCGTAGGCCCACACAGCCATGCGCAAGGGAACACGGATACCAATGTCAGCAGTTCAATGACACGGGGCGGTGCAGAAGGCTTGCGCTTTGGGTAAAGAGCTAGTGATTGAAATCTTCCCTCATTCAATTTTCTCTGTGATTAATAAAAAAATATAATCCAAATGTGCCCACAGGTAGCACTTACTATTTGAAAAATAGCAGCAGAAACTACAGGGCACTTGGATTTGAATGTCTTCTCTCATAGGATCTCGGGGACCCTCACGACCTCCTGGATGCCCTTCCGGTACTCTTCAGCCATCCTAATCCTATACGTCCTTCCTGGTGCAACCTGTTTCTTCACAGGAAGTCTTCCCTGAGTGACCCTTGTCTGGAGGGGTAGTCTCTTCTCTGTGTGCTCCAGGCATGGGCTTTGGGGTTAGATGAGCTGGGTTTGAAGTCTCACTTTGGACTAGCCGCATGACCTTGGGCAAGGCCCTTAGCTGTCCATGTAAAAATACTCATCTTTATCTATAAAATGCAGGTGACTGGCATCTATCTTACAGGGTTGTTATGACAACTGGAAAGAGACGAATTGCCTAGCGTAGCCCTGGGAGGCAGCCCTCGGTCAGTCAGTGATGTGGCTATTTATGATGACTTACTGATGGGCATCAGGAAGGCCAGCTGTATTCAGCCGACCCCATGAGTGGCTGCCCGGCATGAAGAACTGTCTGGCTGGGGCCTGTTGAGAGAGGGCTAAGATTACCAGCATCACCTTTTCAAGTCCCTCTCCCTTAAACCTTTGCAGTCCTTTCCCATGCTTGGCCTTTTCTGAGTTTCTCTTCTAAAAAATTCCAGTAAGTAATGGAAACCAGGTCCTGGCTTTGTCTGAAAGCAGCTGACTCGAGTACTTGTTCCAGAAAGTTCTCCATCACTGCCTGTTCTTTCATGGTTGCCTGCTTCCCTGCCTCCTCCGCTCCGGCTTCCAGGTCATGTGTAAATGGCCAGGCAGGGTTTCACAGTACTGGCGTGAATCACCTTGCCAGGCTCCTACCCTGTGTGCCTGGTGGTAACTAACTGACTGTTTCTTTTTTTTCCCCTGTGGTCAAGACCTTCCCACTGAAGCTTAATTTTAGTTTATAGTATGGGAAAGGCAGGTAGGACCCAGCCACTTTAACTCTCCTGGACTTGCTGTGATTTTCTTTTCCGTCAGGCCTGGCATTTGTCTTCTCGTGGGTGGAATGTGACTCTCCCATAGGTATTTCGCTCACACTCACTCGTTCAGGGCCTGCAGCAGTCGCTGCTTAGGGCCAGTCTGTCCCTGGTGGTGTGGTAGGTGCCCGGGCTTCAGAGAGCCCTAGAATGGTTCCTGTACTCGGGAAGGCCGCATTAATAGAGGACCCAGACAGAAACTGGGAGAGGGGTGCTTTGGGAGCATGGGGGAGGGGCTTCTAACTCAGACCGGGGACCAGGGAGGCTTTGGCTCCTGTACTAAACTACCTCATCTTCAACATGCTTTTTATGTCAGAACCAAGGTCCTTCCCACACGTTAAGTGAAAGGACGCCTGCAGCTGCTCCCTGGATGGCTTGATATTGGTCCTGAATGATCTCCTCTGGCCTCCCTAGGTCTCACCAGTGAAGATGTGTGTTCTTGTAACCTGGGCTCCTTGGAAGCATGGGTTACTTGACTTGCAGCCTCATCCCATACCGGGCAGGGGTGTGCGCTGCCCCGGTGCTTTCTGGGATGGTCTGTGTTCATCTTGCTCCCTCTGCTCCCGTAACTCCACTGCTCCTGGGAGTGGGGATGGCAGGTTGAGCTTGTGGGCAGAAGTAAGTACCGAATTGCAGAGCTCGGCCTCTGCTCCCTTTCCCACAATGGAAGCCAGAGGAGCCTTCTATTTCCTAGCCACCTCCCCTCCCTTCTGAGGACAGAGGGTGACCTGCCCATAACCTTTTGGGATATCAGTGGGTCCCAACCTCTGAATGACTTTGGGCACCATTCTATCATGTCGCTCATTTCCAGCTGCCCTTCCGTATGGCCAAATAAATTCTGAGGACAGGAATCCAGTTCCTCAAACTCAGCTCTTCAGTCTCTGCTGTGGCACTAGAGAACAGTTTCAGTATTCAACCATAAATATCTTTAAAGGCCATGTTTGAAAAAATCCACAACAAATATTTGAGGACTACTTTCTTGGGACTACAAAGGCAAATTAGATATGGTCCTTGCTCTTAAGGGTCTCAGAGTCCACTGCTCTCTAGCTCAGATGGGTCCCACCGCTGGTCAGTACTTGTGAGGCAAATCCTTTACTAACGCCCTCCAACACTGCCCATCTCCTCTAATCCTTCCATTGGTGGCAGGGGATGGCCTCCTCTGACAGAGGATGGCTGTTTTCCCCCATCCCATGATGCCTGCTAGGAGTCTGACTTGAGTGTCTGTGTCCCCTACAACACTTTGCCTGGGGCCCTTCCTTTGTAAGCACTTGATAAACACCTTCATGAAGAACTGAAGTAGCAGGTTCACAAAGGAATCTATTCCAACGTCAAATTATCTGTCAGTACCTGAGTTACTGCTCGGCTGGCCAATGGGCAGAGTGTGTCCTTTATCAGTTCATTTTTGTGAATAGCCAGTCTGACTCAATTATAAAGTTGTCATAATGACCTAATGGATTTGAGATTTAAAGAAAAAAAATTGTCTTACAAGACCTTTTTTTTTTTTTTGGAGGGAAGGTTGTCATGGGGTCACCTGAATTCCTATTATTCCAAAAAAAAAAAGTAATTTCCTGTTCTTAAGCACATAAGATGGACCAAAGGGGGGCATCACAGTGGCTAGAGAAGCTGGAAGGAAAACTAAACAGGGCTGTATACGTCCAGGAGTCATCCCATGGGGTCACAGAGTGAGGTAATCTCTGCCTTCCAGCAGACACCTCAATAGAGATTTTTTTTTAACACTTTAGAAAATAAGAAGATCTAGTTAAATAACTATGCTTTGAAGGCCTCATTTGTACTCTAAAAAGGACAAGGCTTGCAGAGCAAGGTTTCAGTCTTGGTTTTGTCCCTATCTAGCTGTGTGGTCTTTGGAAAATAACTCAGTTACTCTGAGCCTCAGCTTCCTCACCTGAAAAATGATCAACCCACAGAGTTATCCAGAAAATTTAAGATAGAATAGAAAGCACTTTGCACAGAATCTGGGCTTAGTGATGCTTATAATATTGATAATGGCAATGGTGATAATAATAACAAGGGGATACTAGGTTTTCTGTGCTCCATCTCATGCATGCAGGTAGGCATGGCCATGCCTCTTCACTGAAGATTGTCTTTGTGACCTGAACCTCTCTGCATGCTCCTTATCATCCGTCTATTTCTGCTTGTTAAGATGTGATTGTCTTCAGTAGTGACTCTATGGCATCTCACTACGCGGATGGACAATGACTGTAATGGGGTTGGCGGGGGGGACCTGATGAAGGGGGTAGTGTAATCACCATAATATTACTCATTTAATTGTAGATTAATGATATCAAAATAAACTTAAAAAAAAGATGTGATTGTCTTCTTCCCCTAAATATCAACTCTAACACTAGAAAGACTTCACCTCAGGGAAGCAGCATGTGAGCACACAGACTGGTGTATCTATCAGCAAGTTTTTAGAAAGGGAGAGATTGAGAAAAAGAGTCATTAAAATAGTGCCCACCATCCTGGCAGTTACTCGTTAGATTAATTGAAGGCCTGCCCAGGCACAGGCTGGGAGGCCTGCATCAGGTCCCCTCAGTCTCCGTAGGGGAGTGTCTTGTGATGCATGAGATGCCAGTATTTGTCTTCTTCATGCTACATGGAATGAAAATCATCACCCTCTCCTCCAGGATGCAGGATAACCCAATGGGGTTGGGTTTACTGAGTGATTTGTGTGAGTGTTCAGAGTTATATAAACAGACCATGTAGTCTGTATTTTATGGGTCATTTAGGCAGGAGGACTTTTTGTTCATTTAACTTTCATTTACTGCACATGAATATCCATATAAAATAAGACCTTATTTTAATTGACTTGTAATTCAGCTGTTTACATTTTCAGTAAATATTTATCTGTAAATATTTCAGTATGTATGTTTAAAAGACAGGACTCTTCAAGAATAAAAACTACAATATACTGTCACATTTAAATAGTGAACAATTCCTTCATATCATAATATATGGAGTCAATAGTCAAATTTCCCCAATGATCATATTTAGATGTGGATGTGAATGTGTGTGTGTAATTTTAAAAACAGGTTGGTTATGCAAATCAGGATCCAAATGAAGTCCCTACGTTGCAATAGGTTGCTATGACTTTTTAAAATTCCTAAAATGCTTTTAATCAAAGGTTTCCCAAGGTTGGGGGATTTCTGAACCTGCACTTAACTTTGCAACTATTAGTTTGTAACTGGCACTGATTTTGTTAGGTGAGGTGTGGCTCTCCTGCCCATGTATGCAGAGGCTGGGCACAGATGCCACCTTGTATAGGTGTCTATTTCCTCCCCATTGTTCAGACATCCCACTTCCTGATCTTTTGTCTTTTCATTTTTAAAGGAAAATACAACCTTTTGAGATTCCTTACTGGTTTAGATATTTGAACACCAATCTGAAGGACAAGTTCTACTGCAGAAATCTCAACTTCAGAACTTCACCCAAGTAGCTGTACTTGCTTTTCCTGGGCCGTGTGGGGTAGAACATTATATTTTTGATAAAGTAAGAGTTAGCAGCTTAGCTTAACTAGAGATAGTCTGGATCTCATGTTGGATTCAGGAAGAACCAGGTATGCCATAGAGAACCCCACCCTGCCATCCACACGGTGTTATGGTTTTGCGCTCCTCATGTTTGCAGCCTTTGGGAGGAGGTAGATTAGAGTATAGATGGTGAAGAGGGATTTCCTGGCTAAAAACAGTAACAGGATGTTTTGAGACACATAACTTCTGTTCTCAAGCCTCTCGGTGCAAAAAGCTGAGGCTTATATAGAGTCCCAGGCAGTACGTAGGCTCTGAACAGTGCATTGCACACCGCTCTGAGCAGACCGCAGGGTGAGCCACAAGAGCCTGAAGTAGCAAAGGCGGGAGGGCGATAGTGTTCCGTGTGCAGGGAGGGCCTCTCAGCCAGGAGCCTCTCGCTGTAAGGTTTATATTGCCAGGTGGCTCACTGCACATCATATGTTGTTGTTGACTTCGGATTAAATGCTCTAGTATTCCATGCTCATTCATGTATCTACACCCTTCTGTTTTGCAAATGCCTTCAAGAGTCCTTCCTATTGGCCATTTCGTGTATCTCCCTCTGCCACCTCCCTTCTCTGCCTCTCCTAAGCAAGAGGGGCCCTCCTCTTGGTCACTGGTGCACTTAGACTTCTTTGATTCCTCCTTTACCACCATGTTCCACATTGTATTGTCAGTTTTTTTGCAAGGCCATACCCACCACGGCAGTTTGAGCTTCCTGTGCTTGATGCTTGGTACCCAGGGCGCGCTCTGTGGTGGTTTGGGGAGGTCTGCCTGCAGCTTTGGCTGGGTTGTGGGGCATATGACAAGGAGGAGTTGTGTTCTTGGGGAAATTTGTTTTTAGCAAGATGAGACAGGGAAAATGGGTAAATAACAGGATAGAATGGAAGGCAGAGCATATCAGAGGAGGCAGGCAGGACTGCCCAGTCTTCTCACTGTGCAAATTGTACTACTTAATCCTGACCTCTACAGTCCATTACAATTTATCAGACACGTTCACATGTGTTCTGTCCTGCCATAAGCAGGGTCTCATTAACCCCTGTTTTGTAAACGATAAAGCTATGGCTCAGAGAAGTGAAATGACATGCTAAGGGTGCCCAGTTAGTAATGGAAGACCCAGGCCTGGGTCTTCTGATTCTAAATCTAGTTTCCTTTCTACTCTCCATCCCCGGTCTCAGGTTGGTAACCTAGGGCCTGGAAAGGAGAAGGGACTCACTTGGAACCGCAGATATGATTAACGTCACATGATGCTGACAGTGTGGGCCAGTGAATGGGGAGGGAAAAATAGAGAAAGGACTAACATTGAGCAGTTACCATGTCCAGTGGAATTAGAAAGCAAGCCGCAAATGCAATTAAAAATTTTCTAAGTCACAATACAGAAGTAAAAATAAACAGGTGAAATTAATTTTAATAAATCATTTTATTTAACCCCATATATCCAAAATATTATTTGCTACTTTATCATATAATCAACATAAAATTGTTAATCTAACATCTTACATTATTTTTTTCCATATGAAATCTCCAAACCCTGGTGTGTATTTTACATTTACAGCATATCTCAATATGGATTTGCCCCACTTCTAGAGCTCGATAGCCACAAGTGGCTAGTGGCTACTATACTGGGCAGTGCAGTTCTAATACTTACTTCATGTATTTCAGCAGTCACATGAAGCATTTATTACAGTACTACCTAATAGCCGAGAAAATGAAGCCCAGAGAGGTTAGGTAACTTGCCTGGCGTCACAAAGCTGGAAAGTGATGGAGCTGGATTCTGACCCAGGTCTGTCCGGGAGAGGGTGGTTGAACTGAATAGGTGGAAACGAGTAGGGGCCTTGATGTTGTGATATTACCCATGAGGATTTGAGCTGATAGTTGATAGTGTTATGTGTGGTGGGGTAGGGGACCAGAGGGCCAAGCAAGGGGACCCAATTTTCAAACTGTTATTAAATGTGCTTCTGAGGTGGTAGGTGAGAGATCATAGGGAAGGAAAGGGAACCATTGTCTTCAAATACATATGCCAAAGTTAAGGGAGGCCTTTCACTAGGTGGTGGGTGAGCCTCTCTGGTGAGGGGCCATTAACGGAACTTTCCTTTTAGAAGTTATGTGAAGATAGAGGTTATAGCACACAGAACTCAGCCAGGGCCAAGCTGTGAGGTGCCGAGTAAATGTGTTTGCCCTCTCCTGTGCTAGGCAGGAGATCCTGTGGACTAGGCAGAGTTTTATTCCTTACTGGAAGACTATGATATACTAATAAAGGGGAAACTGGATTAGGAGGGCCATGTGCCTGCCCTATGGGCTACCAGATTGGTTCTAAGTTTGTTTTTCTTGTTTTATTTACAAACATTATAATACCAATAAAGTTATGCTTTTAAAATCCTGGCATCCCAACACATCACTATTCATTTTACCATATTTCCTTGCAATAATTTTCCATTTGCAAAAAAAAAAAAGATAGTTTCAAATATAATTTTAGTAAGGATAAAGTTAATTTTGTTCTCTTACCATAAACATTTTTCCATCTCAGTAGTGCATAAGTTAATGGCTTCAGAGGATATCACTGAATTGTGTATCATAATTTGCTTGTTACTATGGTTAGGTATTTAGATTGTTTCGAAATTTCTTGACCATTCTATTTCATGTTACAGCCTGCAATCTCATGCTCATATTTCTTTTTGAACTTTTTAAATAAAAATTACAAATTTGTGATTATATATATTTATAAATATAATTCTACATTTAAAACTATTTCTCTTAATTAATATGCCAGCCTTTGAATTCTAGGTGAGAGAGAGAGAGAGAGAGAGAGAGAGAGAGAGAGAGAGAGAGAGAGAGAGAAAATATTGGCTCAGGCAATTATGGAGGCTAAGAAGTCCCAGGATGGGCAGTCAACAAGTTGGAGACCCAGGAGAGCCAATGGTTTTAGTCCAAATCCTGGCATGCTTATGACCTAGTAAGAGCTCTTTCAGTTCAACTGTGCAGAGAGGAAAATAATAAGCTGGCGTCCCAGCTCAGGGGAATCAGGCGGGAGGAGTTTCCCCTTACTGTGGGAGGTGGAGCCTTTTTAGTCTATTCAGCCTTCAGCTTATCGGATAAGGCCCACACTACATGGTGGGGGCAATCTGCTTTACTCAGTCTACCAAGTCAAATGTTAATCTTTTCCAAAACACCTTTACAAATATGCCCAGAATAATATTTGACCAAATATCTGGGCACCCTGTGACCCAGTCACGTTGACACTTAAAATTTACCCTCACAATCAATTTGGGGGAGAATTGACTTTTTTTTACAAAATTGAACTTTCTAACTCATGAATAGGCTATATATCCACATTTATTTAGGTCTTTAAAAATTTCAGTAAGGTTTTGTCATTTTCAGTTAAAAGTCTTGCCTTACTTTAATTGAATTTGCTTCTTGGCATTAGATATTTTGTGATTGTAACTTGTACATAAGATATATTTTCCAATTATTTGTGAATTTGTACTTAAAAAAAAAATTTGTTTTAGGAGTAGGGTCATTCCCAATCCATCAGACAACAGTGAAATTTCGGAACCATCGTTCCGGAGATAACCATAAGTCATTACTAAAATATCCTTTGCATCTGTACACTATTTTGTCATTGCCAAAGCATTTCCTTTCTTTGGTTTTTATAAGGGCTCTCAGAGATAGGGGAGCTTTTGTTATCCCTCCTTTCGTATAAGAAAACTTGGGCTCAGGGATGTTATCTCAAAGTCCTATGACTGAAGTGGCAGAGCCAGCTCCAGAGCCCAGGACGTCTCCTAAGAGAGAGGTCCCATTCCTGATACCAAGGTCATTCTATATGAAGGTGGCCTTTAATGGCTACTACTGAGAACACAGCTCAAAGGGGCCTGGCTTTATGAAAAATCCTGCCTATGGCCTCTGTGGACATTGTAAAAGGAAGAGAAGAAGAGAGCAGAGGGAGAAGAGCGGACCAAGATAACTATATGAGACACTGGAGTGGGTTGGGAGAGCAGCATTACTGTTAGCCCATGAAGCGCTTTCATGTCTATTAAGAAGAGGTGCCCAAAGATGTGAAGGTGCCTATCACTAGGGACAAATGCTTGCGTGCAGTGAACACCTTGCACAATCCTGTGGCATCCCATAGGGAAAACAGCAAATACAGAAACTTTATTCAGAAATTAATAAAGGATGAAGAACCTAAATTAGTGGTTCTTTCTTTCCTTTTGAGAAATTGACCAAAAGTACTTTGAAGATGATTCAAAGCCACAAGGCAAGAGACTGTCTTCTTTCACTTTCCATCCTTTCTCTTTCCTCCTCTTTTTCTCTACATTACTCAGTGCTTACTGAGTGCTGGACCCCGAGAATGCAGAGACAAATGAGGTGGCGCCTCTCCCTGGGAGCTTACGAATCTTACCGACTTGTTTGACTGCCACAAGTAATAATACATTTTATGACATTGTAATTATTATTTTTTTAAGCCTTTTTTTTTATTACATACTGAAATATTTATGAATGAAGTGACATGCTATTTGTGATTTGTTTCAAAATAATCTAGGGGGTACAGAAGTGGGTAGGAATATAAACAAAATACGATTGACCATGGATGATAATTATTGAATCTTGCTCCCGGGTAAGTGGGAGTTCATTGTCTGTTACCTATTTACACCCTTCTTTCTAATTATCTGAGACCAAAGTTTTTTTTTTGTTAAGGTATTATTGGTACACAATCTTATGCTCATGTTTCACGTGAGCAACATTGTGGTTACTACATTCCCCCCATTATCAAGTCCCCACCACATACCCCATTACAGTCACTGTCCATCAGGGTAGTAAGATGCTATAGAGCTGAGGCAAAAGTTTTATGAAACACTATTGACCTTTGTTATTTGCAACAAATTTTTTCTAAGCTATTTATTCTATTTTTTAGAAGCTGGTAGTGATACTCTAAATTGATTTTGAAACACATGAATGTAAAATAATACATATTTTGAAAAGCAGTAGTGTAGTGAGGGAGGGGACTATAAAATAGGTAATTGCCATCCAACAGAAAGTGCTGCTAAGGTGTGTACAGACCGCTGTGGGACACAGATGAGGAAGGGGCTGACCAAACAGGGGTCTGGAGAGTCTGGGAAAGCCTCACAGACTTCCTTGAGCAGTTTGCATGGAAGGGGAAGTGTTTACATATTTGACAGCATGGTAGGGAAAGGTATTTGAGCTCAAGGCTGAGGGCAGTGGGGCAAGTGGGACATGGTGAGTGGGATGGGTGAACCTTGATTAGTTGAGATAGCTGGAATGTGAAGGCTCTGGGGGAGTGGCAGAAGATGAAGTGACAGATAGCAGCAGCAAAGGTCACAAACATCCTGTGGGATAGCCTAAAGAATTTGGGTTTTATTTTGTGTGTATCAGGAAGGCATTGGCTGGTAAACTGGGAAGCGACTCAATTCTATTTGCCTTTTATAAAGGTCACTCTGTCAGCAATGTACCAGTAAACCAGTCTACCCTATGTAGTCATGATTCAGGACCGAAAACCCAGACCCAAAGGAGACCCAGTCCTGGAAGCCAGACCTCCTAACCTGTCTCGTACAACTATCCTCCCACTCTGCTGCATGACTTCTCAGAAGTTCCACACAGACACATGGTTTGGACTCTTTTAAGTACTTACTAAAACAAATATTATAGTCTCTTTCAGCACATAGTAAGAGGTGGGAATAGAATCCACCTTCTGCTCTTCCCTCTTCCCTCTGCAGGGTTCTTTCATCTGCAGAGTAAAGTTATGGTAACCTGTGTTTGAGATTACAGACAGATGCACGAGACTGGTAATCAATTACACATACAGTATGGCACTTTTCTGGGTATTTATTTACAACTATTAACTCTTTACAAGATCTTTACAATAATAATTTTTTTATTCCCATTTCATAGCTGAGGAAACTGAGATACATAGAAGTAAGTGACTTGCCTAAGGTCCCATATCCAGCAATTAGCAAAGCTGGGTTTCAGATGAAGTCCACTCTCTGACCCACCATGAGGCTTCTTGGTTGGGTTTGATTTTATTCGAGCCGTGTCCTTGAACCCCCATGTTTAGCAAAGATGATCATGTAAATATTTTAAGTTTGATTCTCAGTATTGACAGATCTGAATCTTCCCAACTCAGAGAAAGAAGAAAGTTTCTTTAGCTGGGAGAAGGATGGCTTCTTGGAAGGAAGTGGTGTTCTAATGGAGTTTCAAGAGATGGGTAGAACTTTGGGAAGTAAAAAATGCTGGGAAGGAAGGGCAGTAATACCAGGCATGTTGAAGTAATCCAAGTACAACATCTTTCTACTGCTGTTTACAACTGAAAACTGGACAGACTTCAAAAAGCAACTACCCAAGAATTCTGAAAAGTAATAGCAGGCAGATAGGATATTGGAGCCAAAACTTGAACAATGACCCATATTGGCCTTTGTCATATGGAATAGCATGATTGTGTGGGAGGCTAAAACTCTGAGGTAGTCCCATCTTTCAGACACTGGGACCACTCTGGAAACCTGAGCCACTGGCAGCCAGGGAACGTGAGGAAATCCCTCAGAGAAGAGAGTTGGATAGAGGGACGCCTTACTTCTGTGTACAGACTGATAAAAGTCTTTGGTATACTGCAAAGTAAGCATGTGTGAAACAGACCCAAATAAGCACTGCGAAAGTTTTGAGAACTTAACTATGGTAGTAATACTACCAAAGACCCAGATGAATTAAATCCTATGTGACAGTTCCCTATGTGACAGGCAGACCCACATGGCCTAACTCAGGCTTTGAAAACTAGACTGACCTTGGAGATACCAGTCATGAGAGGTGAGACAGAACTTTCAGTCTGAACCTGTGTGGATGAATTGCCCGCTAAACAAATACACAAAAATATCAACATTATTTTCAGATAATTTTAGCAGTATCCAGAATCTCACAACATAATATTCAAAAGTCCAAGATGCAGAGCAGCCAGGGGAAGAGGACACATCACGCATGAGGAGAAGAACCTATTCCAGCAACTGCAGACTTCTCATCCTAAGCCACGTAGGCCAAAGGCAGCGGGACATGTTTCAAGTGTGGGAAGAAAATTGTCAACCCAGATTCTATGTCCAGAGAAAATATCCTGCAGGAGTGAAGGCAAAATAAAGATATTCTCAATGAAGGAAACCAAGAAACTTCATTTCCTGCTTTTAAAGAACTTCTAAAGGAAGTTTCACAGCCTGAAGGGAGTAACTAAAGGGAAACTTTGAACTTGAATAAGAGAACAAGAGAAATGATAAATATATACATAACAGATTCCTGTTAGTAAAAATACACACAAAAAATGCAAAAATAAACAAAATCATCTTTAATCCCATGACACGGGGTAACTACAGACTACTAGCAATATTTTGGGTGTATTTCCTTCAAGTCATTTTTCTCAGTGAATAAACGTTTCTTTCTTTTTTCTTTCCTCCAACTCTCTCTCCCTTCCTCTCCACTCTTTCTTTCTTCCTTTCAACTAAGATTATATAGTACATAGTTTTATAATATTTTTTATCAGTTCATATTATATTATAAATGCTTCTATTTTGTTAAGAAACTTTAATTATTGAAAAAAACTTACATTTGATAATGGTATTTTGGCTTATATATTTTTAAAAGAGTACCTTTTAGAGATATATACTGGCGTATTTATAGATGCAACAATAAGATGTCTGGGATTTGTTAAAATACTTAAGGTTGGGGTACTGGGTGGATATTGAAACAAGATTGGCCATAAATTGATCATTGATGATGCTGGGTTATGTATACATGATGGTTCATTACACTCCTTTCTACAGTTTTTTTTATCTATATGCAATTTTTCCTTAAGAGACCAGAACTCCTAATAAATGTGATTTTTAATTCTTTAATCACATCCCATCTCAGGACATTCTGTAACATTGAAGTATTCCTCTGGTGTTGTGAATTGAGGTTGTTCAAGTTCCGCATGGGCTGAGATGTGTCTCTGATTATTTTCTTTTTGGAGATGTAATTACTGAGTTAAAGGAGAATGGATATTTTTAATGGATTTGATACATTTTGCCAAATTGCCCTCCAGAAGAGATATTGCATGCTATTTTCACACATGAGGCATATAAAAGTGCCCCTTGTTAGCTCTGAATTATATATATTTTTAGCCTCTATTAATTTAATGGGGGACAGGTGGTACCTTACTGTTTTAATATAGATTTCTTTGATTTCCAGTGACACTGAATCCCCAGCCTGCCAGTGAATTGGTTCCCGTCCTTGTAGGGAGGGAGCAGGGGAGGAGAGTAGAAGAAAAGAGATTTTTACCCCCTCCACATCCCCCACTTTGAGGAGGAGAGGCAAACAGACAGGAATCCCTGGGTTCAAATTCTGACTGCCATTACTAGCTACTGACTATACAACCTTAATCTCTGTGAGCCTCAGATGTTCTTACTGAGGAAATAGAGCAGTCCTACTGTCTTCCAAGAGGGGAAGTAATAGAGATTTATAGGGGAAAAGCCTGGCATGCAGTAGTCAGTCTGGCAACAGTAGCTTTTGTTGTCCTTGGGAAGCTGAGGCTCAGGATGTAAAACAAACCCCTGCTCTCCTGTACAGAGCAGCCTGGAGCTCAGGGTTGGGTATTCCCAGCACAGGGGAGGTCCCCGGCAGGAAATGCTGCCCATGTTTGGGTCATTGCCTCTTTACCTTTCCTTCTTTGCAATCTCCCTACTCTGTGGTCTTTCAATCACCCCTGGGCAACGGAGGAAGCTGTCACAGCCAGGAAATCCATCTTGGGGACATGGGTGATCTTAGGGAACAGATCCTGATTGCTAATGGTGTTTATCTGATTCCATGGAAATGCACCTTGCAGTGATTGGCCCAGAGGATTGGGTTGAACTTCAGATTGGTTTGTTTGGCAGTAGGTTACCTTGTTCTTTAGAGCAAAATTCAGACCTGGAACATGATCTTTCTAGGGCAGCCGGCCAAGCTGGGGTCTGTGCCTTGGTTCATTGCCCCTTTCCCAGACCCTCATTTTTTCCCCCCAACTCTTGTTCTGTGCCCAGATCTGGAGCCCCTGAATTAGACATATTCTTGGTGCATACATACACCCCTTCCAGAAGTTTGAGAACAGCCAAAACAGCAAAGGGGACGGTGGCTGTAAATAACCTGTCTGCTCATGGGCTGAGAGGGAACTTTTTTTTTATTTATAGCTTTTGGTTGGTGGTTGGGGTGGGTGGGTTGGGGGTACCCTTTAGGTTATTTGAACTGCAAGAGAGTAGGCCATCTGTGCCTAGGCTCACAGGTGAGAGTGGAAAACTCTACAGTAGCCTCTCAGCATGAAGCTGGGGCACCGCTGACTAGCAGAGAAGTATTTCTCCTGAAATTGCGATTGGGGGCCCAGGCCTCAGTGCTGTCAGCCGCCAGGGCTGCGCTCTGGGACCACTTCACTGATTTCCTCTTTTCCTTGGGCACACTGTAGCTGCAAGAGACCTAAGGCGAGGGCTGGGAGGTAGAGCGAGTTTGGCCTATTTTCCAAATTGAGGGAAAATCCAGAGAAAACACAGCAGGCTTTACTGTGAGAATATGGGTCTACTGATGTACTGTCTCAGTCAGCGAGCCCCCTTGCTCTGTGAAAACAAGAATAGAGCTTCATCCCTGGGCATCCGAGGTGGGCTCTCAGGGGTGTACAAGCCCTGAGAGAACTGAACAACATTTGTGTTTTCTTTTTTTTCTTTTGGTATCATTAATGTACAATTACATGAACAATGTTATGGTTACTAGACTCCCCCCATTATTAAGTCCCCACCACATACCCCATTACAGTCACTGTCCATCAGCGTAGTAAGATGCTATAGAATCACTACTTGTCTTCTCTGTGTTATACTGCCTTCCCCATGTGCCCCCCTGCAACATTATGTGTGCTAATCGTAATACCCCTTTTCCCCCTTATCCCTCCCTTCCCACCCTTCCTCCTCAGTCCCTTTCCCTTTGGTAACTGTTAGTCCGTTCTTGGGTTCTGTGAGTCTGCTGCTGTTTTGTTCCTTCAGTTTTTGCTTTGTTCTTATACTCCACAGATGAGTGAAATCATCTGATACTTGTCTTTCTCCACCTGGCTTATTTTACTGAGCATAATACTCTCTAGCTCCATCCATGTTGCTGCAAATGGTAGGATTTGTTTTCCTCTTATGGCTGAATAATATTCCATTGTGTATATGTACCACATCTTCTTTATCCATTCATCTACTGATGGACACTTAGGTTGCTTCCATTTCTTGGCTATTGTAAATGGTGCTGCGATAAACATAAGGGTGCATATGTCTTTTTCAAACTGGGCTGCTGCATTCTTAGGGTAAATTCCTAGGAGTATAACTCCCGGGTCAAATGGTATTTCTATTTTGAGTTTTTTGGGGACCCTCCATACTGCTTTCCACAATGGCTGAACTAATTTGCATTCCCACCAGCAGTGTAGGAGGGTTCCCCTTTCTCCACATCCTCGCCAACATTTGTTGTTATTTGTCTTTTGGATGTTGGCCATCCTAACTGGTGTGAGGTGATATCTCATTGTGGTTTTAATTTGCATTTCTCTGATGGTTAGCGATGTGGAGCATCTTTTCATGTGTCTGTTCAGATCCTCTGCCCATTTTTTAACTGGATTATTTGCTCTTTGTTTGTTGAGGTGTGTGAGCTCTTTATATATTTTGGATGTCAACCCCTTATCAGATATGTCATTTATGAATATATTCTCCCATACTTTAGGATGCCTTTTTGTTCTATTGATTGTGTCCTTTGCTGTACAGTAGCTTTTTTCGTTTGATATAGTCCCACTTATTCATTTTTGCTTTTGTTTCCCTTGCCCAGGGAGATATGTTCATGAAGAAGTTGCTCATGTTTATGTCCAAGAGATTTTTGCCTATGTTTTCTGTGGTTTCATGACTTACATTCAGGTCTTTGATCCATTTTGAGTTTACTTTTGTGTATGGAGTTAGACAGTAATCCAGTTTCAATCTCTTACATGTGCTGTCCAGTTTTGCCAACACCAGCTGTTGAAGAGGCTGTCATTTCCCCATTGTATATCCATGGCTCCTTTATCATATATTAATTGACCATATATGCTTGGGTTTATATCTGGGCTCCCTATTCTGTTCCACTGGTCTATGGGTCTGTTCTTGTGCCAGTACCAAATTGTCTTCATTACTGTAGCTCTGTGGTAGAGCTTGAAGTCAGGGAGCGTAATCCCCCCTGCTTTATTCTTCCTTCTCAGGATTGCTTTGGCTATTCGGGGTCTTTTGTGGTTCCATATGAATTTTAGAACTATTTGTTCCAGTTTGGTGAAGAATGCTGTCTGTATTTTGATAGGGATTGCATTGAATCTGTAGATTGCTTTAGGCAGGATGGCCATTTTGACAATATTAATTCTTCCTAGCCAAGAGCATGGGATGAATTTCCATTTATTAGTGTCCTCTTTAATTTCTCTTAAGAGTGTCTTCTAGTTTTCAGGGTATAGGTCTGTCACATCCTTGGTTAGGTTTATTCCTAGGTATTTTATTCTTTTTGATGAATTGTGAATGGAATTGTTTTCCTGATTTCTCTTTCTGCTAGTTCATCGTTAGCCTACAGGAATGCAACAGATTTCTGTGTATTAATTTTGTATCCTGCAACTTTGCTGAATTCAGATATTAGATTTAGTAGTTTTGGAGTGGATTCTTTAGGGTTTTTTATGTACAATATCATGTCATCTGCAAACAGTGATAGTTTGGCTTCTTCCGTACCAATCTGGATGCCTTTTATTTCTTTGTGTTGTCTGATTGCCGTGGCTAGGACCTCCAGTACTACGTTGAATAAAAGCGGGGAGAGTTGGCTTCCTTGTCTTGTTCCCGATCTTAGAGGAAAAGCTTTCAGCTTCTTGCTGTTAAGTATGATGTTGGCTGTGGCATTTGTGTTTTCTTAATGATTGTAGAGAAATGATTCTTTTAATAGTTATAATTCACCTTAATTCAAAGTTAAATGATACTTTATAGAAGAAATCTTTAGTGTCTTAAGTGTCAGTGTTTCTTTCCTCTTTCAAATTGGGAGGATGCTTTATCTACAAGCTTTATTTCCTATGGGTTTATTAAAGGTATGAAGTTACACTACTATCTCGGAGATCTTTAAAATAACAATTGTTTCATCTGCACAGCTTAAAAGCTCATTCTCACCTTCACCACAGACCTGGGAAGTAAGGATTATTAAGGTTCTTTGATCATGAGAAAACAGGGTTTAGGGAAGATAAGTGACGTCCAAGGACACTGATTAGGCTGGAGAGCTAGGGACTTAACAACTGTGTCCTGGTTTCTGGCTTTTCCATGGGTTCAGCCTTGCCAGGACACCCCTTGACTCTGACTTCCTTGAGGATCCCAAATTTGCTGTCTCACTGGAAGCAGCAGATATCAGTTTTGTTGAGATGACTGTTAAGGGCCTGTGTTTAGCCAAAGACAAATACTGACCTATGACAGTCCTGGGAAGTTCATCTCCTCCTCTCAGAAATGAAGATTTTGTCCACCCGCAGCAGCTAGGCCAGGCCCCAGTCTCCTGTCCTTCTTCCCCTCATCCTGCTAGGTCCAGGGTTATGAGTCACCATTTATTTAACTCCCTGCTTCCTGCCAAGTGCTGCACGAGCCTTAGTCTGGCCTTCATAACAATACTGTGAGGTAGGGGGTTTTGCACACATTTTACAGATGAGGAAACTGAGGCCCAGAGTGCTCAGGCTATTTGCCTAAGATCACGCAGTGATGAATAATGAGGCTGGGATCCAAATCTCAATTCGTCTGACTCCAGAGCTGGGTTCACGTGAAATACAGCACCACTCTTCCAAACGGGGCCTCATCTGAGGGCTTCCTTATCTCAACCGCGTTCTCCCTCTTGTACAGGGATGCCGCCCCTCAGTTTTCCTGTCCTTCCTTGGCCTTGAGTCAAATCTGAGTTGAGATTCTGGCTCTGTCTCTGAACAGTGGGGTGATTGTGGGTAAATCCTACATCTATGAGCCTCAGTTTCCTCACTTGTAAAACAGGTTCAGCAGTTATCTGCCTTGTGTGGTTATTTTAGGTTAAACACATGGTTGACACAGTGCCTGGTATGTAGTAAGTGCCTAGGAAGCAGTGGTCATGATTAGTTTGCTGGTCACTTACTTCCGGGGAGTGGAGCCTGGGCTGCGGTGAGCTGCTGCGTGCCTCCCCGCCTCCACCGAGCTCCACAGCCCCGTGGCTCAGCATCTGCTCCCACCTGTGTACCTGATTGAACACCAGCCTCCTGCACTGGCTGCTCCTGGTGCCGCGCAGTGAAGCCTGAGTCTTCCTTTCAGCTTCCTCGCCTGCTGCTCAGCTTTGCCCACCTGCTTGGGCTGACCTGAACCTTTGGCTATGCCCTGGGGCCCTGCCCTTACCTACCTCCATGCCATTTCCCTCCCTTCTCTAGGTCTTTCCCATCCCTGAAAATTTCTTTGATCCCAGGCCGGATGTGAGCCCCTCCTCCCGGAATATGATTCTTGAGCACTTTCTTTTCAAGAAGAAAATGTTCAATATTTGGCAGATAATGCTGAGCCACAGGCCATTAATGACCTTGGCCCTGGGAACATCTAAGTAGCTAGATGGCTCAGGGGCTCACTGTCTAGTGTGGGGAGAAAGTAAATAATACATCAAGTGTTGGGGCTCTTGTCTGACTTTTCATGGTATTTTAGACTTTTACCATCTCCAGGGCAGGTGAGCTCTTCTGAGCTCACAGTCAGCAGCATCTTGGTTGAACTGATGCATCTGAACAGAGATGGTCTGAGGTCAGCTCACAGCTCTGCCATTCCCAGGCCAGCCGTGGTGGGGAGCCCAGGGGCAGCCCTCTCCCTCTTGGGCCACCTTCTGGGATTGGGTCAGCATGCAGGGGTTGGCACTTCTGGATGCGTTGCTAGAGGGTTTAAAGATGCAAGCACACTGGCTTTAGGGTCAGACTTCCCTGGGCAGCTCAGGTGACCTTCCCCCACCTCAGTTTCCTCTTTATAAAATGTTAAATCAGTAGACTTGACATTTATGAGAGAGTTCTCTTGAGAACTTTGAAAATTGTTCATCAACTCTTCACCTTTATGACTGAGATCTCATTTACTGACAGCAGCTTGAAAGTGAGGCATTTGTTCTCATTTGGCAGATGAGGAGCTCATGCACATGCCACCAGAGCACATGATTTCCCCCATAATTGGACCATTTAAGCAATTTCATCCCTTATTTATTCCATGAATATATGGCTCTTGGCATTTATAGATCTACTAGCAGAAACTTACCATTGAACACACATTTTCCTTAGTATGAACCAGCAGTCTAATTTCTTTGGGGGTTCACAAGCAGTTACTCCTATCACTTCCCGATGCGTGAAGAGCACAGAACCCCCTGTACGCTGGGTTGCAGCCCGGAGTGAGCTCTCTCATGTACTGAAGGGCTCACCTCTGTCAACTTCCCATTGAATATACTTCATATTCACTCCTGAGCAAAATCAGGCTGTTTTATGTCTAGGGCCTTTGGGATTGTTCTCAAGTAGTCAAACCCCCAAATGTTGACTGTGTAAATGCCAAAGGTCAGCTGTAATAATAGCAACTGTCTAGGGCTGCTAAAGGATTCATGAGGTAATATGTCAAGTGTCTGCCATCCTAGGTGTACTTTGGGCTTGGAACCTTTGTTTTCTTATTAACTGAAACCATTTGCTTCTGGTTAGGTGGACATGGCTGTGGCTGAGAGAGTCACCGGTCAAGCAAGGTGACTGAGTACAGGCAGTCAGAGCATGGTCTTCGGATTCAGACGGTTCTGGATTTAAGTCTTGGCACTGCCCCTTACTCACAAAAGCTCTTACACTCTTTAACATCAGCTTCCTTGTCAACAAAATGGAAATAACTACCAACCTTAGAGGATGATGGTGAGATTGAATAAACTATGACATCTACAGGTTTCCCAGAGTGCCTGGTGCATAGGAAGCCCCCAGAAGCGGTCACGATGACTTCCCTCCCTTGCTCTCTCCCAGTAGGTGCTTCATGTTCATTGATGATTTCAGTTCAAGTCTAAAATCATTTTCTTATTTACAAATTAACTATCTCCTATGCCACAAGTCCTGGAAGTGGGCACCAGTCTGCTATTGAGTGCCACCTGTTTACCCTGCACTAGGCAGTGCTGAGAGGATGATGGAGGAAGGGACTGAAAGGGTGTCAGCAGATCTGACCCCGTAGAGCCCCGTCTGATCAGAAGAATAAGATTTCCACATACAGCACCTGGAGGAGCATGCTGAAGAGCATTCACGCAGGCCGGGCGCGTGTGGGAGTCCACACAGGTAGAGGACTCCGCACTAGAGAGTCTGGGAAGCTACGTGGGCAGCAAGGACCCATGCTGGGCCTGCCCTCAGACCCCCAAGTGAAGGGAGGGAGTGACGAGTAGGGAGGTTTGGGAGTGAGAATAACTAGTGAGTGCTGAGATCTGTGCATATGGCCCCGAAAGAGAATACCCAAACCTTCCACCTGTCAGCATGCTCCATTAAGCACCAAGTAGGGGTGGGTAAAAGTGGTCTTTATGTACATGTGGTGGTGAGGGAAGTGAATGTGAAAAATTCCAGAAAACCAGCCTTTGCCTTCTAGGAGGGAGGGGCCACAGACCAAGAATGAAAGTTGAGCACCAGCCCTTATCTGGGACTGCTCAGAGTGTAGCACACTCCTTTACCCAAGAGATTAATCTTCAGCCACACTGCTGTCTGTGTTCTTTGGTGACCAAAGTCAAGGTCACAGCTGGGAGGAGGGAAAAGTGAAAGGTCCACCTTGATACTAGGCTGTCAGCCTGTCTCTGCTAGTGCCGCCTCTGCCTGGCTTCAAAATCGACAGGAAATATTCACATCTCCCTTCCATGGGGAGCCCAGCTCTGATGACAGTTTGGCCCGAAATTCTCAAACACCTGGATTGAAGCTGAGGCCCTGCCACTTCCTCAGTAGCTCTGGGCCATCATGGGGCAGCAGTCCTGCTGTGTTGTGGAGGAGCCTGTGTTAAAATGCCCATGTGCTGACTCATCACCCATGTTTACCCTGGGCTGAACTGGCACTGCGCTCTCCCTCTCCAGGAAAGGCCTGGCCTCCCTCCTGGTCAGCCTAAGGCTGCCCTCCTGTGAAGTTTCACATTTTTCAAGGCCTCTGTTAATGTTTATTGGTCCAGACCAGAATATAGAGGGATAATACACCTATATTCTTTAGATGCTTCCTAATGTTCCCAACGTTAACGTTAATGCTCAGGTACTATAGAGAAACAGTGTTTTAAAAGGTTCCTTTCACTTCAGCTGACCTTATGGTTGTAGGACAAGGGGTGGGGTATACTTCCGAGGACACACTTGATCCAAATCTTTCTTCTTTACATTTTATTTCCTTTTTTCTTTGTATGGTGACCCATTTGACCTTGGTCTTGGCCTGGGAAAGAGATGGATTTGATAGGTGAGAGAGGTAAACAGTCATCACCTTGTGACCTTAAAGAGAGACAGCTTGTGTCAGTGGTTCTGTTATTTAGGAAATGTCAAGGAACCCCGGCGGTGACATCCTCTTGCCCAAACTGGTAGAAGGGAGGTGGAAGGGGAAAACAAACAGCCCCTGGCATGCTCCCCCGCCCAGGATTCCAGGAGGAAATTCTGTTTAAGACAACATTAGCAGACAGCATTGCTCTCGCCAAAGACACAGTTAAACTGGGGTCTAAAGAGAGTTGTAGGTCATTAGACCCTTACTATAAGGATTTAAGAGAAAATTCTTCCTCTTCGGTCTGTCATTAAACTCTCCCTCCCACGTAGTTGGCATCTGGTGCTCCTCTGCGCTTTAGCACGTGAGATTCAGGGCAGTGTAGTTCCCCCGCCCAGGTCTCATAGCTGTGCGGTTCTGTCTCAGGGTCAGAGTCGGGGTGGGGGTCATCTTTCTGATCTAACTGCTGCTTGCAGTCACCTGCTGAGTGCTGAGATGATGGGGAGGGAGGCTTGTATCTGTTTGATCTGGCAGCCAGGAAAATTCTGGTTTTGCATTGCTGTTGTGATTTTTAAGCATTTGGGAGCCAGATTCTTCCAGATAAGCTTAGAGTGCCTTAATTCTGCCTAGTTAGGGGCGGTTGGGGGCAGTTGGGTTTTTTTTTTAAAGCACCCTATAGATGTAGCCAATCAGTGGAACCCGTTTTTAGGATACTAGCTGGGATCAGAAAGTTATGATTGCATTAGGGTAAATTTCAGGCCATACAAATCAGAATTCTTTGCCCAGGGTCTCTAGAGATTCACCAGACACTGACTATTTCAAAAAGCCAGATGGGAGAAGCACATTTATCCCAGCAAACCTGCAGAGCCAAGGAAATCATCAAGTTTCTTTGTATCATGCTGAACTTTTATCAACTGATAATATAACTGATAATGACAATATCATGCTGGTCAGAACCTCTTATTGGCAGGAATATCTTTGTTCACTTGAAAACAAATAAGAACTCAAATTCTTAATTAAATTTGGCTGACAATATCTTTCAAAACCTGGGTATCATAGCAGAAGGAAACAAATACAAGAGGTACTTCATGTGGAAGAATTTAGGAAATGTTGGCTGTGACTAAATAAGGGGGACATCTGTTATTTCACTGTGCAAAAGAAGTGTGGGGCTGAGGAGAGAACTGTGTGGACGATGACAAATCTATAGCTGAGCATTCTGCTGATGTTCTTAGGCCAGTAGAAACAAGTATTTGGGAAGTCTTAAGCAGCTCTACCGTAACAAATAGATTCACTTCTTCATCACCTTGGCCCAGAAGTGACATGTTATTTTTGCTTACATTTCAGTGCTCATAACTAGTCAAATAGTCCCAGCCTAGATGCAGGGTGTGTGTGTGTGCCGTGTTTCTGCAAGTGCACACGCATAAGCACACTTACTGGAAAATGTAATTCCTGGCTGGGCCACCACTTTCAGCCACAACTCTATGTAGCAGGAAGAGCACATTTCTGGTGGGGCAGGCAGCCATTCCTGACATTAGGAAACAGGAAGAGGAGTCATTACAGGATCAAATGGAACTCTCAGATTAAGAGTTCATGATCTTAGAGAAGAGCCCATCATGGTGGAGTTGTTGGGAAGCCAGGATATATATATAGACTGCCTCTTGGAGGCATTGTGGTTAGTTGAGGTACTGTCTGGGGTGATAGGGTGTTAAGGTCTCTAGGGACAAAAATTTGGGGTCCAAAGGTACAGATGAGGAGAGGTTTGTACACAGAGAGGTTAAGGAAATGATGATCAGTGCAGAGTAAAGAGGTGTCACCAGAAGGTCCAAGATGGTGACCAGCAACCAGGGAAGCAGACAGGCTCCCAGGAGCTCTTTGAAGGGCCCTGAGCAGAAGGGACATATGTCAGAATACATGAGCAGCTTGTAGATCTGTAGAATAATCTGGCTCACTTCCTAGTTTGACCATGTACAATGACATCTTGGGCAAATGGCTGGAACTCTTGGAGGGTCAGTTTCTTTTTTTATAAAAGAGAATTGTTAATACCCCACCCCATAGTGTGGTGGTAAGGATTCAATCTGGCCACATATATAAAATGCTAGCACCCAGTAAGAGCTCAGTAAATGGGCTCATGGGCCTTTCTCACCTGTATTGTTGTAACAGCCTCTTGAAAGGTCTTCCTTTCTTTTCGCCTCCCCCAACCTGCCACCTATCACAGTTGATTCTCAGCACAGCAGCCAGAATGATTGCTTTCAAATGTAAGTCAGCCAAGTCTTATGCAGAGTGAAACCTACAATCCTTACAGTAGTCTAAGGTTCTGCACAGTCTGTCTTTTAACACTTCTCTGACTTCATCTCATGACCCTTCACCCCCACTCTGTTCCAGGCCTCCATGCTCTTCTGACACAGATTCAGCATGCCCCTGCCTAGGGGTTTTGCTGTTCCCTCAACCTGGAACTCTCTTCCTTCAGAAATCCACATGACCCCTCTTTCATTTCCCTCCAGTCTTTGCTCAAATACCTTCTTGGCAAGGCTTCCTTTGACTATCCAGTTTAAAATTGATCTCCATCCTCTCCCCACACACACCCTGCAGTCCCTATCCATCTTCCTTGCACTACACACATATTTATTTTGTGTTACTCTTTACTTACTTCTGCACTGAAAGGCATGTTCTGGGGTGGTGGTGGGGTTAGGGATCTGGCTGGTTTCTACAGTGCTGTATCTCCAATTTGGTTCAGAGCAGACTAAGCATTTGCTGAGTGAATGTACCTGTTTATGAGTATTGGTGTATGCTGTTCCGACAGGCTCTGGGACCACCACTTAGTGGAGGAGCTCATGCCTATCTGTTCACTTCCCTCACCGCAAACTCCCTTAGACTCTCAGGACTTAGATCCTCTTAGATATTAAAAAATTGGGAGAACCATTGAACGTGAGACAGTATACTGAATGTCAACAAGCCTTGACACCTAGCGCTCAGTTTACAGGAACACAGAGCAAAGAGAAGTAACACCAGGAGGAGGTCGTCAGCCAGATTCAGTGCAGGGCACATTCCACAGGACAAGTGACTTGGCTTCTTCAGCAAATACGTGTCATGAAAAAGAAAAATGAGGAAGTGGGGAACCGTTGTATATGAAAAGAGAGCTCTGAGTGGCATATCACCCAAACAAAATGTGCCCACCTCACTTGGGTCCTCGGTCAAAGAATTTAGTGTAGAAGAGACATTTTTGAGAGAATTAGTAAAAATTTTGAAAGTGTATGGATATTAGATGATAATGGCATAGTAGTTATATATATATATTTATTTACCTTAATGTATACCTATAATATATATATTTTTTCTCAGATGTTCTTTGGCAGAACCCAATGTGTATGTGTCTGTGTATGTGTGTATCGTATTATAGAGAATTAAACTCCATACAGAATGTTTTGAAAGCCTGTGTTCTCAGTTACCAAGGAAGGCACATAGCTGATACCACTCCAGAGGCCAGGAAAGTTAAGTTAATTCATTATATAAATGGATATCTAGGACATTACGGCTTAATTTTCTCATGGATCTCCAGCTGAGAAGACCTGGTAGGGATATGAAGGTTGGTATTTGCTCTAAATTACTCCAGGAGAAAAAAGGGGGTGGGCAGATAAAACAAGATTGGCAAAATGTGGATAATCTTTGGAGCTGGGTTATGAAAACAGGGAAGTTCATTATGTTATTTCCTATGCCCTTTTGTCTGTGTGAAAACTTTCGTAATACAAACAATTTTTTTTTTAAAGGTTAGGATGAGGTGAAACACTTCTTCCTGAGGAGAAGAGGGGCCTAGTTTCTTTTCTCTCCGCTTTTATGTTGGGTGTGGGTTAGAGTGTGGAGGAACAAGGGACGGTCTGTCCTTGGGAGGGGTGCAGTGTTGATTCAACCCTCTTTCTAGGTCCACTTTGCTCCTTCCTCCAGGGCTCGCCCTGTCTGATGGACTGGAGAGCAGAGTGGTCTCTGGTGTCGTAACATCGGGCGAGATCCTCCTGGGGCTTCTATTCACTGCTGGGCATTGGGCACCATACAGAAAGGGAGCGGATGGGGTGTCAGGTGCCTGCTTCCTGCCAGGCACCTCAAACAGGAAGGCAGATACTTCTGCAAAGATGTGCCTGTTGAAGGCATAAGGTTGGAGACAATCCCAATGGCCTGTGATTTCCCTTTGCCATGGCTCCATGAATCCAGACTTCAGTGTTCTCCTTATCTGTTCCCAGTCAGAAACTATGGAGCAGCTGCCTCATCTGTGGTGGGTGGGGACTCTCCCCATGCCCCCGACCCCCATGCCATCACATGGTGTTCTATCCCTCTTTTAGAAAACCTCAGGGAAATGTACTCAGGTATTTGTGAGGACATCGTAATCTCTATCAGTGCCTGCCTGGCTGGGAAGAGATCTCATCTCTGATCGGACACCCTTTTGCAGCCTGGGATGGAACAGTCGAGGCCAGCAGGGATGAAAACCCCTTATCGTTAGGGCTATGGTCTGGGCAGACTTCATCCTATCCACCTGAGCGGGCAGCTGGGCTTATCCTCAGGTTAATGCTTGCAAATACAGCCACTCGCCCTTTATAAGTCTCTCATGGCTTCCTTTTACTGGCTTCTCAGCTCCGCCAACTGCAAGTTCATTTCCTGCTGCTTATCATGTTTCTGACTTTTGCTGCCTTTTTGAGCAAAATCGTGACTTGTGAGAAATGTTTTGACATAATTATCAGTGTTTTGACCTGAGCTGGCTCCTGCTGCTAGAGTTCAGTGGCTAGGAATTGGACCTCTGAGAAGGTGGCCTGGACCAGCTCAGCAGGGGGCTGTTTGAGGCAGGTGATGGCAGTACCTGCCTTAGGCACTATTGTTAGTGCAGAAATTAAATAAACTTCACCGAATTACTGGAGCTTTTCCATGTGTAAGGTACTTAGCACATGGTGAAAGCTCAGTAGTTATTAGCCAAAACAAAGTAATAAAGTCTGTCACTAAATTGTCACCACAGTCCTGCTGGACAAATTATAAAGTATTATCATCCGTGTGGTATAGATGAAGACACAAGGCTTCCAGCAGTTGATGAACTGGCCAAACATCATGTAACTGCCAGATAGAAAATCCAGGATTTGAATCTGGGCTTTTGAAATAACAGAGCCTGAACTCTTTCTCCAAAGCTAGGGCTTCTCAGACTATCAGGGGTGAACTGTTTTTTTATCAGCCTCTCACATTTTAGTAGTTTCTAAAGGACAATGAAAAGAAATTATTAGAATAATGAAATAAAAACACAGCATTTAGAATATAAGCCCTATTTTAAGTTATTAGATTCAAGAGGTATAAAATTACTTTTTTAAAGGTACTAGAAGAATTGATTATACTCAATTTCTGTATTTTTCTCATTCTGGATCTTTCTGGATAAAGCTTTCTCAGACTTGTACTTGTCTGCAGATCTCACTTGGAGTGATATTGTCCTAAGCTACCCGTTTCTCAGAGCGTGGCATATAGATGGGAGGGACCACTTGCATCAGTCACCTGCGGTGCTTGTCAGATGCAGCTTTCTGAGCCCTCCCAGACTGCGGAGGTGAGAAGGACTGAGGAAGAATGCAGCAATCTGCACTTTAACAGTACTTTTAATAATTGCTTGTTGCAAGTCTGATCATCATTGTTCTCTATAGTGCTGCCTCCACTGTAGAGATAATAGATGATAGGGTAAATAGGGAAATGAGTACCCTGTTTCATTCTATGCCCCCATCCCTGCTTCCTGTTTTTGTTTTGCTTTGTTTTTAGTTATTAAGGACTTCCTATCCATAGAAACCCACTGAAGCACAGAATCTGCTTTCTGAAGTCATTTTTAGTGCATGTTAGCATCCATTTGTTGAGTGCAGGCTACAGGCTGGGTAGGGGGAGCAGACCAGAAGGTGCTTACAGCCAGTAAAGAGGACAGGTAGATAGAATGAACAGGACCTAGGGACACTTTGGAGATACTGAGGAGTGACCAGGAAGGTGGAGAGAAAACAGGAGAGTGTAGGTTTTGGAAGCCAGAGGAAGTAACCCGCTGCGTGAAATACCACTGCTGGGCTACATACGATGAAGAGCGAGGGCAACATGGAGATTATGGAAGTCCTTGGTGACTCAGACAAGATCAGTTTCACTGGTCATGTGGGTTCAAGTGAGAACGGGAAGAGGGAGATTGGGAACAGTGCCTGTGGACAGTTCTAGCAAGGAGTTTTATTGTAAAGGAAAGAGAGAGGGCAGGAGCTGGAAGGTAAAATGAGGTCAAGAGGTTTTGCGGAAGGACAGGGAAATGGTATTTACTTAAAACTTACGCTGTGGCTAAATATGTGACTTGTAAAATCAAGTTGTTGTTCAGTGAATTCCTTCAGTAAAACAGAAACAATTGTTTATCATAACTTTTTCCTGTGAGCTTTTAAACTCTCCCCACTCCCAAATGATATTGTCCCAGAAAGTCTGAAAATCACCCTTGTTTCTTACATAGCTTGATTTGAATATATTTGAAAAAAATGACATTGCATTTTTTCATATTTACCTTTTTTTGGCTGAAGCATTTTAAAGTAGACTTTTCTCTAATGACTTCACATGCATAGTACTTTTTTTAAACATAATCACATACATAATCATAATATAATAATACTGTTATTATATCTAACAAAATGAACAGTGATTTCTTAATATCCTATGATACCCAATTTATATTTGGATATCCTCTTGTCCCTAGTAGTGCTTTGTTCAAACTAAGATTAAAGCTAAGTCTACATATTGCATATGATTATTAAGTCCTTTAAGCCATTTGGTTTTCCTGCTCATTGACTTACTGATGAAACTACTTCAGTTGTCCTGTAGAATGTGCTGCTTTCTGGATTTGTCTGGGAAGTTCTTTATGGTGTCATTTCACTTGTTCTTTCTCCTGTATTTCCTAAAAACTGCAATTGCGTATGAAGGCTTGATCATACACAGATTAAACATTTTGGCCAATATTTTTGATAGGTGGTGCTGTGTGCTTCATATTGCCTTACTTCAGAGAGCATCTATTGTCTAGGTGTCCCATTGTTAGTGATGCTAAGACTGATCAGGGTCGGGTGGTGGTTGCCTCAATCAAAAGAGCTTTTTTTCTTTTTTTAAGATAAAAGAAGTAATAGCATGTCTAAATACTGATGAGCATGGTCTTTGAGAGAGGGAGACTTACTGATGTGGAAGAAAAAGGGGAAATGAATTCTAGAAGAATGTCCTTAGATACACAGGAGTGTAGGATCAAATGGACTGATGTTGGATATTACATGTGTGGGACACAGCCAATTCATCCATAGTAACACAATTTACATCATTTGGGGGTAAATGCAGGTAAGGTGGGTAGTTGTGGAACACAAGCATGCTTGTAGAAGTTCTGTTCTGGTAGCTTCCTTTTCTTCATGAATAAGTAGCACGTTCATCAGGAAGGGGGTGAGGATGACTGGAGTTTTTCATGGAGAAAGTCCTCTAGGAGAATGGCAGGTTAATTGACCAGAAAAGTAGCATATGATTGCTGGGAAGCATTAAGGGGCTACTTGCAGTTAATGATTAGTTAGCATCATTGTATAATTTTTCTCTAGCTGTGTTCAGCTGCATGCTCGCAGGTGTGGACTAGGACAGAGTTAAATTTAACCAGGACTGGGGTTTTTCCAACCATGCATGATGAGAGAGGTCTAATTAATGACTGACTGTGGAATTTAAGGTGGGTAGGAAGGGAAGTGAGGCTATGAAGGAGGTGAGAGACAGTAGGAAGGCAGTAGGATCAACACAGAAGACTGTTGGAGCTGGGCACTGATTGGACTAAGGTGCAAAGACAGGAGTGGTAATTAGGGGGGGATGCCTAAAATCCAAGCTATGCAGGGGTATGGTTTGGAAATGACAAGACCAGGGCACTAGGATGATTCTGTAGGTGGATGTTACTATCACCAGGAGTTGTGACAGAGATAGTGCTGGAGAGAATTATAATGAGCCAGGAGCTGACATGTTTGAGGAACGAAGAAAGGTGTCCTGGTGGAGGAAAAAAGATGAGTGTGACCAGGCAGGTAGCAGGAAGTGTGGCCTGCACAGGGTTGATGTAGGATGAAAGAAGTTGTGTGTGTGGGAAGTTCTCAGACTGAGCATAGACTCACATGTTAGTGGTTTTCATTCTGAGTCTATGCAGCTCCAGAGAGCAGAGCTTAAACCACTGTTGTTTTTTTTTGTTTGTTTAGTTTTCTTTTTTTTTTTTTTACCAGGAAGCTGATTTCTTTTCACTGTAAGAGCTTTTTCTAAGAGGCAGAGCTGCTCACACAGTATGTGTGACCCGGGGAGGTAGGAATTCCCTGATACTCAGTGTGTCCAACAGACAAACTAGACTTGCTGTAAGGGGAATTCTAGCAGTTGAAGATGATGAGTGGGTGGGGATAATTTTAACAACTGAAGGACATGGGGAGTGAGGAAGCTCTAGCTTCATACTTTCATTCAAACATGTGTGAGCCCTTCCCAGTTATGGCCCAGCAGCTGGCTAGATGCAGGAGGCCAAAGATAAATCTTAATGGAACTCTCAGTATGGTTGTGACAGATCTGCAATGGGCAAATGTCACATGGTCTGGTGAGAGCCAGAACAGGTATGGTGAAGCCATGTCGATCTCTGTGGGGTCAAGAAAGGCTTCAGAGCCCCCAGGACACTTGGGCCTATATGGGAGGCTGAGTGGGTAAACAGGGTAGGAAACGACATTTCCCTCAGAAGGAACTTTACATGCAGGACTACAAAGGCATGAAAGAGCACGGGGCATTTGGAATGCCACAGCTGAGTTACTCTGGGCAAATTACTCAACTTCCTTGTCTCAGCTTCATCATTTGTAAAATGTGGATAGTAATGGTGTCCACAGAGTTAAGGATGGTGAGGAGTAAATGAAATGAATTTGTCTCAGGCCCCATTGCAATCCTTTTGGGTGTATTATTTATTTGCTTATTTAAATAATTCTATGAGATAGGCTCTCATTATTATTCCCGTTTTACAGATAAAGAAGCTGAGTTTTTTTAAGTTTATTTTGATATCATTAATCTACAATTAAGTGAGTAATATTATGGTGATTACACTACCCCCTTCATCAGGTCCCCCCACCAACCCCATTACAGTCACTGTCCATCAGCGTAGTGAGATGCTATAGAGTCACTACTTGTCTTCTCTGAGTTGTACAGCCCTCCCCGTGTCCCCCTAACATTACATCTGCTAATCGTAATGCCCCTTTTTCCCCCTTGCCCCTCCTTTCCCACCCATCCTCCCCAGTCCCTTTCCCTTTGGTAACTATTAGTCCGTTCTTGGGTTCTGGGAGTCTGCTGCTGTTTTGTTCCTTCAGTTTTTTTCTCAGTTCTTATACTCCACATATGAGTGAAATCATTTGGTACTTGTCTTTTTCAGCTTGGCTTATTTCACTGAGCATAATACCCTCTAGCTCCATCCATGTTGTTGCAAATGGTAGGATTTGCTTTCTTCTTATGGCTGTATAATATTTCATGGTGTATATGTACCACATCTTCTTTATCCATTCATCTATTGATGGACACTTAGGTTGCTTCCATTTCTTGGCTATTGTAAATAGTGCTGCGATAAACATAGGGGTGCATATGTCTTTTTCAAACTGAGCTGCTGCATTCTTAGGGTAAATTCCTAGGAGTGGAATTCCTGGGTCAAATGGTATTTCTATTTTGAGTTTTTTGAGGAACCTCCATACTGCTTTCCACAATGGTTGAACTAATTTGCATTCCCACCAGCAGTGTAGGAGGGTTCCCTTTTCTCCACATCCTCGCCAACATTTGTTGTTGTTTGTGTTTTGGATGTTGGCCATCCTCACTGGTGTGAGGTGATATCTCATTGTGGTTTTAATCTGCATTTCTCTGATGATTAGCGATGTGGAGCATCTTTTCATGTGCCTGTTGGCCATCTCAATTTCTTCTTTAGAGAAGTGTCTATTCATGTCCTCTGCCCATTTCTTAATTGGATTATTTGCTTTTTGTTTGTTGAGGTGCGCAAGTTCTTTCTATATTTTGGATGTCAACCCCTTATCGGATACGTCATTTATGAATATATTCTCCCATACTGTAGGAAGTCTTTTTGTTCTACTGATGGTGTCCTTTGCTGTACAGAAGCTTTTCAGAAGAAGCTGAGTTTTAAGTGGTTGGGTAACTTGTCCAAAGTCACATAACTGGTGAGAGACAGTTTGGATTCTTGCCCAGATCAGTCTAATTCTAATGTTAATATATATGACTGCTAAAGTTGTTCAGCCAGGGAGTTGAGGGCTCTGTTGTCGTTTCTGCAGCTGGCTGAAGATTACCTTTGCTGCTATCTCATGGGCAGCAGTGACTATTTTTGGAAGGCCCTCATCATCTATAGTAGATCTAGATAAACAGTTGCTCTAGTTTTGTTTCAATTAGCTGACTTTTGGAAATCAAGAGCAGGGAGTGATTTTATCTCTTAAGAGGGCAAGTTGTTCCAAGCAGATGTAGTTGATGAAAGGCAGAAAGATCTGGGTTAGCTGCATGCCTGTGATATCTATGCACTCAACCCAAACAAAAGTCTCATGTCCCAGGCGCTTATGCACTGGGACGATGGCAGTGCACCAGCATTCATAGGCAAGAGGTGTCATCCAAGGGGCAGGACACTGCCCACAGAGTTCCCTGTGAGGGTGCTGAGAAAGAATCTTTTCCATCAGTGATGTCTGACTTCTTAAGAGCTGGCAACCGTCCCCACATTCATTTGTTTGTTCACTTATTCATTCATTCATTTGACAAACAGTTATTGAGTGCTTACTATTTGCTGGATACTCATCGAGGCACTGAAGATAGTAGTAGTGAAGAAGGCTGACAAGGTTCCCACTTATGGAGTTTACATTCTTAGGAGGAGGAGACAGACATCAATCAAATAATAATATGACTGCATGCATAACAACCAGATCTATGCCACAGAGAAACTAACATGACATGAAAAGAGGGAGAGCAATCAGAGACATCTTAGGGCTCTACTAGGAGGCTGCCCAGGAGCCAGTTCTCTGAACTGAAAATAGAGAGCCCTGAGTTTTTTGACAAAGAACAGAAAGGCACATCTCACTGTTGCCCTGTTAGTCATGGCCAGGCCCTGCCTGCCTGCCTCCTGGTCATGGTCACAAAAAACTAGGATTCTCTCAATCAGAACTCCATGCCTTCAGGGGAGGATTTCCTCCTAGTTGGTGGGAGGAAGCCAACTAATGGCCACTATGGCTTCCTCTTAGTTCCAAAATGCTGCACCTCTAGGACAGGCTTTGGGGCCAGCTCAATATTGTGTATCAAGTTGATACATAAGATTGCAGTGTATTTTCAATACTGTACCCAACAGTTTTGCCTTAATTACTCAACCTTAAGAATATAAAGGAAGTCAAATTGAAAGTTGAGGATTCATCTCTCATCTTAACCAGTTTGTTCATCAGATGTTTTCAGGTCTCAACCATGTACATTTTTTCTAGATATTTGGACATCTGTAACTTTTAGTCACCATGATGTAGGCATAGGTAACATTCTCTGTTTCACTGTTTTTGTTATAATACTGTAAGCATTTTCTTTTCTATTGCTGCATAAGTTCACACACAATTATGTATATTTTTATCAGGTGGATATACTATAGTTTAACACTCTATGGCTGGAAGCTTAGTTGTTAACCTTAGATTTTCATAATTTTGAAATTGAAACCTACTTTTATCTTGCATGTGTGTACTGCTTTATGGAACTCATGCTTTAGCCCATTAATCCTCTTTCAATCCTCACCACAACTGTGGAAGGTAGGGAGGGAGTCATTTACATGTGAGGAAACCAAAATATATCATCTTTTTTTCCTTTGAATTATTTGCTCAGTCGTATTTCCTAGACGTATGACAGCTTGGTTAATGGTCATGAGCTTTAATTCTGTGACCTGATTACTTTCTGAAAAAGGTTAAATTAATTTCTACTGCTCCCTTGAAATATACCAAGCACATCACAGTCTGTCTAGTGGTGATCATTTTGAAAGATGCTAGCAGATGTAAATTCTATCAATTAGCAACTTAATATTTCAGTTGTCCCTTTTGGGTTTCTCAAGATGGATCATACTTTCATCTGTTTGTTAACTGTAACTGATTGAACTTTCACGTATCAATTAATACTCTTTGATAATAAATCATTTAAAAAAATCTGTCTAGATGTTATTTTGGGATGAACCAAATCTTTTCACCCCAAATTGCTATTTGTGTATCACCAAACCAGTTTCTAAACAATCCTTCCTTCCCAGATTGGTCTGTGGTGCCTGCTTTATCTTTCTAGCATGGTCTTATCTAATGTCAGTCAATTTCTAGGCTCTCTGTGCTGTTCACAGGCCCAGAAGCCTGCACCTGTAATAGGCGCTTGTCTCTTTCTGATCCTTCCAGGCTTCCTGGATTGAGCCATGGCCTAGGCCAGGGCCATTGCTGGAGACTAGCAGAAGTGCCTATCCATTCTGTTAATCTTTAATCCTGTCCCTGCTGGAAAACAGCTCTCACCTCCTCTTTTTTTTTGCTTTGCAGATGTTTTTTGATTATCCTGAGAAAAATGAGCCTTGGCCACCAGACCTAATAGAGCAAACATCTCTCCCATGGAGAATAGTGCTGGTTCCTGAGAGCCTGGAGGGCCTGCAGCCCCAGGAGCACTAGCCCAAAGCGGGTAAGAAACACCTGGAGGTATGGGTATGGAGGCGAAAAAGGGTACTTTCCCGAATAAAAAATGATGTGGTGGAGTATGCTGGTGAAGAGTCACAGAGTCTCCGTGTCTGGTTACAACTTTACTGTTTTCTTCTTTTTTTTTTCAGTTCTGATCAGTGAGGGGTGGGGGTAGGTTGTTTGTGTATTCTGTTAACTATAAACATAAGATCTGAAATTATTCTATAATTCAGTCCATCCTTTTGGAGCACCTGTTATGTGCCAAGCCCTGCATTTGCTACTGGGCAAGCAGGAGACCAGGTATGGAGCCCTTCTTTGGCTGGGACTTTCTTTCTGTTGGTCCAATGTTGGCTTGCTCTCTGTAGGTGATAATGTGAGTTGTTCTTGTATTCTTCTAGAAGCCTGGTGGGGGTCGTAAGGATTCACTGGTATAGTCCCATCAATTTACTCTGTTCTAGGCACTGTGCTGGACACAGGGATTTCAGAAATGAGCCAGGAGGTGTTCCCCTCTAGAAGAGGGTCAGCGTGAAAGCAGGCATTACTAAGCACTGGATGCGAGTATTGGGGAGAAAGGACAGTGCTCAGGAGGAGGGGGGCTCCATGGGGGTCTGAAGCAGGGAGGGCATGCTGTCGAGTTGCAGGGTGATGGACTGTCCAGCCATGAAAAGGTCTGGAGGCTTAAAAAGTCAGTCTGGGGTGTGACTGGAAAATTCAAAGCTTGGTGTGTTTTTCCAAAGAATCTGGGAGAAAATTTTACTGCTCCTTTCCTTCAGTTTGGACAACTTAGATGGAAGTTCTTCAGTCCCTGTCTTTTTAGAAAAGTTTGGGAGATGAAAAAGGGTCGGGGAGCTCTAAGTGCCTAGGACCAGAAGCTCCAGCCAGCTGTTGGACTTGGAGCTTCAACATAGGAGAATGTTAGGAGACCTCGGATGAGAGGCTTCAGATAAGTGCCTTGGGGCCATGACAGAAACAGTCCGAAGGCTGAGGCTGTCTTAAAGTTGCAGGACTGTTGTGCCTGGTTGTTTGGGGGAAGCCTTCTTTCCTGGGGGAGACAGCCTTGGAGAAGGAAGTTTAGGCATGAAGCTGGATGTTGGCTGCTTCTGAGCCTCGGCTCTCTAGACAGTGAATCAGGTTCGGCCTCCCGACCTCTTGTCTCATTTCACTCATACTCATAGAAAATAGCTTCCGACTCCACCATTTCCAAGTCACTCATGCAAACTTGTAAATTATTTACATTTACAAAGCCTCGGTTTCTTAAGATATAAATGGAGCTAATAAAGTTTTCTCCATTTATCTCACAGGTTATACTGGGTCTCATAAACCTCATAACTGTGAAAGGGCTGCCTGAGGGCTAAAACACTGCCTGGTAATAGCCAGTGCAGTGCCGATGTGAGGGTGGTTTTTCTGTGACCGTCTGGCAGATTGAGTTGTCTCTCTTGGGACCCTGGTTTTTGAGTCCTGTTTGGTCATCACTGCCCTTGATTACAGCTGCTTGTCCTTTAGTGCAAAGACCATGAACTTTTAGAGTCAGGCAGACCTGGGTTGGAATCCTGGTGCAAGTATTGATTAGCTATTACTTTCAGCTAATATAACCTTCATATACCTCAGTTTCTTCATTTTTCTCAAGTGGAGCTGTTAATACCTACCCCATAGAGTGTAGTAGGATTAAATGAGATGTTGCAAGTTAAGTGCCTACCATGTAGTGGGCACTTCTTAAATGCTGCTTTCCCTTCTCTCATTCTTCTTCAGCAGTCATAGAGTCACGTGATTAGCTGTGTTGGGTGTCTGAGGAAATTGAATGCCTTGGTTTTCTGATTGTGCGACAATACCCCTCCCCCATTTTATGATCACATGTTTGACTTCTTCTGGCTATGTGTACATTTCATCACTTCTAAAACATCCAAGCCCAAGGCAGGAACCTGTCCTCTCTTGAGCCACTGGTTCCTGAGGTCTGGGCGAAGTGCTGTTTGGTCACCACTGCCAGTGGATTTCAAGAATGGTCTGGATGTCACTTAAATCTGTCTTAGGTGAAGGGCCTGAAGCTCAGGTTGATGAGTCATGGCCAGTGTTGCACTCTGCCGCCTTTCACATCCCACATTGCTGTAACATGGCCCGCAAGCTGATGGCCTGTTCTCTGCTCTCTGTTCAGAACACCTCCTGTGCCTTTAGACTGACCAGGTTCAAAGTCCAATGGATGCCATCTTCATTGGTCCTCCTGGCACATCATGAGTAACAGAGGGCAGAGATGATTGCTGTACACCTAGGTGTAGGGAAGTTAAGTGACTTGCCCAAGGTCACCAAGAATGGGGAGAGCCCAGGCTTTGTGCATACACAGTTCAGTATGCCTACCACCTTATCCCTAGTAACCTTAGCAGTGGGCTGCACAGGAAAGGACTAGATCCTTAGTGGGTTAGAAAAACCCCAGGGATTATTGCTTAGACTCATTACAGTAAATGAACTCAGTAATTTTGGAAAGAATTGAATGTTTTCCAAAAGATATAGACATTGTTTGAGTTCAAAGTGCTTCCATTTTCCATTCAGTTACACAATAAATTCTGGGAAAACAAAGTAGGTCTTTACCCAGATATAAAGGGGAGTAATCGGCTATTTATTCAGTGAAATCCATTTTCCAGAACTTCCACAGTTCTGTGCCTAATGAAACAGACATGGATTATGGAATAAAGTGAACTTGGATTTGAATCTCAGTGCTTCCATTTACTCAGCTCTGTGGTCCTAGGCACGTCTGCCAACCTCTCAGAGCCTCGAGTTGCTAATCTACAAATAATGGAGATAGAACATCTCCATCGCTAGTGATAGTCAGGGCCTCTCTGCACAGCTCAGGAGATGACCTTCATATTAGACTATTTTATACATGGTACTCACTGGAATTGTGCATCACAGTGGCCTTGGTTTATTGTGAAATTAAATGAAACAATATCTTTTGTGCTTAATGCATCTGTTTTTGTTTCCTTAATTGGACTCATGTCTGCTCTGTTACCCATATTTTCTATCCTTTACCATGAGTTGAGTCAGCTTTCTGCCACTTGACAGTGCTCTGGCAGGGAGCTCCATTAAACTGAGTGTTGGTCGTCTTCTCACACAGGAGTCCCACACCATGGCCCACAGAGAGTGCAGCACAAATCTATGGCAGTGCCTATGGAGAGAGGTCTCTTTCTGGCAATTTAAAAAGGATACTGGGCCCCTGAGGATTTTAGGGAATTAGGGTTCTTGAAAAGACAGTGGAAGTTCACAGGTAGTTAACAGACAGTGGGAGGCCCTAGGGACCAAATGACCATCAGATGTGGCTCCTGACTTCAGGAAGCTCTGAGTGCAGTCGGAGCCGGATCAAGACAAGACAAAGCTAAGAGTCGGGTGTAAAAAGGAACTGTGGAAGAATTCATACAGTGTTCGTGGCTCAGAGAGAAATGAGGGCATGTCTGAGGACTGTTCTCTACATTCAAAGCCCAGACTCTCTACAGTCAAAACCCAGAGTGAATGTTTTTCTTCATATTTTTGCTGAAGGTTGCAGACCTGGTGGAAGGCAGACGGGAACTGAAATATCAGGCTCGTTACTCTCAATCCGTTGCTCGGCCCATCACTCTACCACGTGCCAATCACTACTTTTTTATTTTCTTTACATCATTTTTCATCTTATCTCACCTTTTTTCAGGCTTGTTTTCCTGCTCAGAACAGAGTGGATTTCTTGGATGCATCTTTCATTATGATTCACACCAACCTGAAGAAGAAATTCAGCTACTGTGTGCTGGCCTTTCTCCTGTTTGCTGTCATCTGTGTGTGGAAGGAGAAGAAGAAAGGAAGCTACTATGATTCCCTTAAAATGCAGACCAAGGAATTCCAGGTACTGACGGGTCTGGAGAAACTGGCCGTGGGGTCTGGTTCCCAGTCTGCATCTTCAAGCAGTACCCAGGCCCCTCACAGGGGCACCCAGGCCTTCAGCAGTCCCAGGGGCCCAGCCAAGGCCAAACCAGAGGCCTCTTTCCAGGTATGGAACAAGGACAGCTCGTCCAAAAACCTTATCCCCCGGCTGCAGAAGATCTGGAAGAATTATCTGAACATGAACAAGTACAAAGTGTCCTACAAGGGGCCAGGGCCAGGTGTCAAGTTCAGCGCAGAGGCCCTGTACTGCCACCTCCGGGACCACGTGAACGTATCCATGGTAGAGGCCACAGATTTTCCCTTCAACACCTCTGAATGGGAGGGTTACCTGCCCAAGGAGAACATTAGGACCAAGGCTGGGCCATGGGGCAGGTGTGCTGTCGTCTCATCAGCAGGAGCTCTGAAGTCTTCCCAGCTGGGCCGAGAAATAGGTGGGTTCTGGGGTGTTAAGATCGTTATCTAAACAGCCAGTGTTCTGGAGTAGCTGAGCATGTAGACAGGACTGGTGATGGAGACCTGCATTTGGCTCCATGGACTAGCAGAGTGGGCCCAGGTCAGTGTTTTTTCCCTTGTCAGCGAGTCAGAGATGCCATGGGGACAGCTGAAAGGATGGGGGCACAGGCCCCCAGCATCTTTATCAATTAGAATAGATTTATTTTTATGTTTTAGATATTGGTATTCTAAAGAAGATTTTACTTGATAAGAGAGTTCTATCAATAAGTAAAACACAATAATCAACACTTAAAAATAATTGAAGCACACAGATCTCTGTCTTCAGTCTTGAAATTCTATACTTTTGCTGATTAATTGAGGACTGATTATCTCTTTTGGCCTCAGCTACCTAGGTGGTTTTCAGCTTTTTTGTTTGGAAAAGAATTAATTAGAGCAGGAATTCTTAACTTGAGGACTGTGGACCAACTCCAGGGGGTCATGAATCTCTAAAATGGCACACAAAAATGTCTGTGGATTCTGGGTGTATAATGTGTGTGTATTGTGTTAAGTTCGTGCATTTTTTTCAGAGAGAAAGTCCATCACTTTCAGGTGACCCTCAGAGGGGTCTGTGGCCCAAAAAATGTTAAAAGTCACTGGTCATAATATATCATTTTGTTTTTCTTGAAATCCGTTGCAGTTAATAAAGATAGAAAGTTTATCCAAATTTGTAAATGTATACAACACAGAGGGAGGGGTCTGCTTAATCATTTGTGTTTTTCTTGAAATCCGTTGCAGTTAATAAAGATAGAAAGTTTATCCAAATTTGTAAATGTATACAACACAGAGGGAGGGGTCTGCTTAAGGCTCCTTGGTTCTCTTATTTTGAGAGAATGTGTTTTCCATTACTGTGAAATGAATCAGGCTAAATAAAGAAAGCAAAGCCAGGAAGTCCTGCTCCTCTGTCAGGCTCTGGAGTAGGTGAGGTCATGTGTCTCCCTTTTTATTTCCTTCATATGACTGCCAGGAAAAATGGTCTGAAACCAAGTACAGGCTCTCAAAAGAAGAAAAGTAGACCCAAGGTGGATTCTCTGGAGCAGAAAGAAGTGGTGAGATCACACGTGGTGCCTCCCCAAGCAGGCAGCACTTTCTAATAAAAGCTGCCGAGGTAACCAGTCCCACCCCAACTTTTTTGCTTTTGCTTTTTTGGTTTCTTTTGGACTTTGTTTTCTCAAAACTAAATGTGATTGGTTTTTGTTCATCCAGCCGGGAACTAAATTTCTTTTTTTTCTTTCCCATTTTTGCTATATAGCTGTAATGTGTAGAATATCCCAGGTGTCTGCCACTCTTCTCATGTCAGGTTTTCATTGTCTGCCTGGCTGGGGTGGTGTTGAAGTTTAAGGCAGAGCCTGATACTTCGATGAATTGGAACTATAATCTTTATTTTTATGTACTCTTTAAAAGTTTGGGCCGATTTAAATAAACATTAACTAAAATATTCTTTTTCTATAGACTGCAGTTATACTTTGAAATATGTATTTCCATGGGAGGACTTTGATCATGAGCTACAACAAAAATTGCATGTTAGACTTCAAAGGTTCTGCCTTTTATAGGGTATTTCCTCTGGGAATTTAGTCTAACTAACATTATAAGGAATTCATCGACTTATTCTTTTATTGTCTTTGACTCATCAGCAATACAAAACAGGAACTAACTTAGAACCCCAAGAGGAAAGGGAAGGGAAAGGCCCTTTGTTAAGGCCTCTGGATATCAGCTCGCCAAGCCCGTAGCCTTCCCACTACACCTGTAATTTGTCCAGTCTGTTCCCTACTATTGAACATATCAGATGGTTTCAAATTGTTTCCTCTGACAAACAGTACTGTTAACAAAGTTTCTGTGCACATAATTTAAGTGACTACTGCTGCCCTTCAAAGGGGAAATATCCTCAACAGTGGGGCTAGAAGACCACAGTAAGATACATTTTTTTGTCTGTTGCAGAGTTGTTTACCAGGGGGATTTGTAATAACATATTATGTCTCCAGCCAATCCAGTCCCAGTGACTCAAAGTCATTTTCAATGATTTTTGATACATATACATGTAATGTGTAGATTTCCTTGAATTTTCGCTTTAAACGATAGTTCATATTTTAAATTATGACCAGTTGGAGTGATGTTTACTGTGTGCCTGCTGTGTGCCTCGCATGATTGCTCTCTTAATCCTTTTAGTGAACCTGTGAGGTGGGTGTGATTATTATTCCCATTTTCCTGATGAGCTAAGTGTTAAGGTTCCAAGAATTTACAAAACTGGGTAATAGCAGACTGGGACTTGAAACTAATTTGTTTGATTCAAGAACTCCCATATTTAGCCTCTCTGCTTTTACTGTAGCTTTATAATAAAATTTGGTATGATGAATCCCTTGTCAGATTAATTTAAAAAAACCTCGATATTTTTGCTTGCTTGTTCTCCTAGAGGAAAGAAGAGCATTCTTAGTTAAGGCAAGAGCACGAAGCAAAGGCTTCTTTGGGAAAAAGTGCAGTATGTTTGGGCATCACAAATAACCCTGTTTGGCTGGGATGTGAGGCCCCATGGGTAAAGAGGGCTGAGGAAAGAGGCCAGAAAGGTAGCCAGGGGTCAGCTCTTAGAGAATGTTGATGGTCACAGTAAAAACTTTGGGTTTCATTCTCTGAGCTACACAGAACCATAGAAGGTTTCTGAGCGAGCAAGTGATGGGATCATGTACATTTTGGAGAGAGTTCTCATTCTCCTGAGTCCTCTTTTCTTTGTGGACTGCTGTGTAATCTCCCTATGATTAGGCACTAGTGCATCATGCAGGTGAGAAGTGCTGGCCTGGTAGTGGTGTGGAAGGAAAAGGTCTTACTTTAGAGGGACAGAATTTGGTATCTCACTAGAAGTGACCTTGAGAGAGAGGCAGGGGGCAGAGTTTGTAGCCTGGGAGCAGGCTGTGGCATATCACAAGGGAGTATGCTTCTGGAGAAGGACAGGTTCTGTCTTGGATGTGCAGTCTGAAGGGTTTGCCAACTTGCTGGGTATATGTCCATGCAGTTGGGTGTTTGCTTCTGGAGAAGGGTCATGGTGGGAGATCAGACTAAGGAGTCATTTGTATCGAGGTGATAGTTATAATCCAGGAAAGAGGACTGATGAGAAAACCTGGAAGAAAGTTTACATTTAAAGGACAGGGAAAGAACAGGGACAAGCAAACAAAAAATCAGAAGGGCCAGTGAGACATGCTGGCGAGAACCAGGAGTGCACCAAGTGATGGAAGGCAAAGGGCATGGAGTTTGGGTGGATTTTGGGGAAGATGGAGTTCTTGGGACTGAGAAGACACATGTGGGTTAAGCAGCTCAGAGAGTATGACTATATCAGGAGTCAGCAAACTTTTCCTGTAAAGGGCTAGATAGTGACTATTTTTGGTTCAAGGCTGTACAGTGTCTCCTATAGCTACTTAATTCTGCTGTTGTTGTGCAAAAGCAACCACAGACAATAATAGATGAATGGGCCTGGCTATGTTCCAATAAAACTTTATTTACAAAAACAGGGATGGGTTGGATGTGACCTGCAGGCCATTGTTTGCCAACCCTGTTCTATGGATCGAGTTTTCCTAACCAGAATCAGAATGTAGTCTTCCATAAATGGTGGTATGATTCATTAAGTTCATTTGAAAATACAGGAAATCCTTGGTCCAAACTGTCATAAAATGCATTTCATTATAACTTCCAGCTATTTAGTAGAGTTACTACACTGGAGGCAGTGGATGGTGATGTATTTATGAATTTACCAATGAGCTGATTCTGTTGAGTTTTCGAGGCATGCAGGCACATCATGTTTATATAGTGCATATCGTGCATTTTTCTTCCTTTTCCAACTTGAATCGTTTTCTGCTAATTCTAAGTTAAAGAGAAGTGGTGGCCCCTGTTTTCTGCAGCCTTCCCACTTGTGAAGCTTGTTTGCTGGGGTCTTGGTATCTTAGATTTCTCCTGTTGATTTCCTGGAGGCCTATTTGAGTTCAAAAGTTCTTCAGCCTTCAATAGCAGAGGATAGTTTGGCAAACAAGGATCCTATTCCCTTTCTTTATGAGGCCAATTTAGTGGCCTGTTTTAAAGTTTTCTTCTTTGACTGATTTTTTTTCTTAGAATAAAATCCGAAGTTCATACCTGGCCTCCATAATCCAAGGTTCATACCTGGCCTCCATAGCCTGTGTGCTCTGGTTCCTGCCAATCTCTTTAACTGCATCTTTTATTTTCCTCTCCTCACTCACTTTCTCCAGCCATCGGGGTCCACCCCTGGGGCTGTGACACCGTTGTGTCCCCCTGGCCCCCTGCTGGGATGTACTGCCCTGGAACCGACCCACGCCTGGCCATCTTTGGGTCTCAGCCCAGAGGCATACCTGAATCATCACTCTCTCTCGAGGGGTTTTCCTCAGGGTCTCTGTCACACAGCTCAGCTTATTTGTGTCATAGCATCAGTCATAATCTGTAATTATCTTGAGTATAGCTTGTTGTGCTTACTTACTGTCTCTTTCCTTGCCATGGATTCTAAGAGCTCTGAGGGCAAGGGCCTTACCTTACTTACAGTCATTGTTTCCAGTACCTAGAAGTGTGCCCAGCAGACAGGAGGTGCTTAATCAGTATTTGTTGAATGAACAAAAAAATTCTTCTGTCTTAATATTCAACACCAAGGATCCGTCCTAACCCTGCTATGCTGGGTGTTCTCCCTTTGCCCCTCCAAATCCACTCTCTGCCCTTTTCAGTGTGACTCTGCCCTGGGAAATTGAGTCTGGAACTGTTTCAGCTGGGCTTCCATGCTCTCTGGCTTTTATTTGGGCCTGGACAACAGAAGCACTTAACCAAACAGATGAAGGAGAGTGAGGTCGGGGTATCTGTCCCCTCGGGTCTCTCCTTGTTGAGTAACCACAGGCAGCTTCTTTCCTTTAAGTGAAAGTTTCAGCCCTTTCAAGCAGCCCTCTCTGTCTCTGAGCCCTGCTGTCTCCCTCTTCCCATCAGGCCTAGAAGTCAGGGAAGGAGGAAAGAGAGGTTAGGGTGTTGATTTCTGTCTTGCTGGCTGGACATTAGCAGTAGCTGTATTTTCCTAAAGGCCATGGTCCCGACAGATGGCCTGTTTTAGCTCAGGGTCTCTGCCCCTCTTGCCTCTCAGGTGTATGGATAATAATGGAAGCCAACCTGGAGTATTACTCCTTCCCTATTGATTTCCTTAAACTCTACCTACAACTTTGTAAATAGTCCTTTAATTTAACTTTCAGTTACTTCATTTGCTTGTCATTCTTTTCTACTGGGACCCTCAGATGAATGATTTATTCACCTGTGAGCTGGGAAAGTTGACTAAAGTGATTTCTGATGGATATGCATTTCTAGTGTGATTCCTACTGGTCACTCTTGAAATCAGTGACTGGTTCTGACGTGTTGCAGTTTGAGTTGGGTAAGATGTACCTTCTTCTCTATTTGCAGTTCAGTGTGCCTGCTCTGTAAGCTGATAAAATTTGGACTATGCACATCTCATGTAACTTTCAAACCATTTTGATGGAATTTTGGCCTAGGATTAACGATAGGGTTGTTTTAGTGAGTGAGATGTCTAGGCTCCTGAGATTTAGTACATATGTTAGAATTGCAATAGAGAGGGAGCCTTTCGTCCCTTAATTCTGTGGGTATTCTCTTTCCAGATCATCTTATATTGAGCCATATGTCTCCCCCTTCCTCCTAATGCTACCTTTTTGGATGAAGAGCCACCCAAAACAAACCCATGCAGAAGGAAATAGAAGATTGGGGGATTGGCCTGACATCCAAATCTTGTACAGATTTCAGTGGTGAACCCCATACCTGCTTGATCAAGTAGGGTTGGGATGAGCTCTCATATGATCACAGAGGCTCAGGGTTGCAATGGGTCTTAAAAGTCATCGGTTTCCTCCTCCATGAAATTGACCACTGTGCCCGTGGAGAAACTTCTCCATCTTCCAAACTCTGCTTAAACAGCAACAAGGACAAGGAACAATAGCCAGGGAGTGAGTAGATTTTTAAAAAGATAGTCTGTTTGATCTTCCTGGATTTAGGACATTGTTTCTGATGAAGAGTCTTTTTTTTTAAATAGAAAATATGAGGTTTAGTTTAGCTCTGTGACCTTTCCCATCTCTCCCACCACTCAGGTTTGTGATCCTTCTTGGGCCTCAGGTTTCTAAACAGAACTGTTAGCAGTTGTCTGGGATGCCACCGCGAGTCCCTCCCATTTGCTGAGCACTGCAAGCTTGTCAGAGTGCTGCGGGGTACTTTGCCCTTGGGGGTTAGACTGAGCTTATGGTGGTGTCTCATTTTTCTGACAGGCAGAAGTATGACCTGCTGGTAATACCAAGAGAATACTCGTTTTGCTCCTTTGGTAACTGGAATAGTGATTCCACTGTAAGTTGCACATCGGCCCTGTTCACTTTTCCACTGTGTCAAGGCTGATGTCATTGAACAGATTGCAGGAATGCCACGATATGGGCCTTATTAGCTCTTACAGGACACACAGGTGGTCATCTCTGTCTGTGAACTTTACCTGATGCACCTTACAAATATGATAATTTCCCCCTGTGTACCGAAATGGGATAAAGATTGGGAAGTATTATTCTCTTGCCCATTCCCTTCCTCCTGCCTTCTCTTTCTGCATATTGCAGATGGAAAGCTGACTAAGTGAACTTTTTGATGGAAACTCCAGACTTTGTCTCTTTCTGCATAATGCCGTTGCTTATCACCTCTTTTCTGTTTCATTGTGGTTTATAGATGATCATGATGCAGTCCTGAGGTTTAATGGCGCACCCACAGCCAACTTCCAACAAGATGTGGGCACAAAAACCACCATTCGTCTGATGAACTCCCAGGTAAAATTCCTTTTGTACAGAGATGGAGTAAGAGAATGACCACAGAATGGGCTAAATAAAATAGAATGTATCTACTTGGAGCGCATCAAAGCTGCCAGCTTAATGAAGTCCTTTGACTTTCCTGAGTCCCAGATTCCTCTTTGGAGAAGGAGAAGACATTTTTTCCATGACCCAGCCTGGTGATGTGTTCATGAAACAGCCTCTGTGTCAGGAGTCTGCGTTACTGGAGGTGTCCAGTGCCCAGAGAAAGTGGAGTTCTGCTGTCCTTCAGCTACCAGGTCATGTCCAGATTGTTGCATAAAGGACAACAGAGCAGAATATCTAGGGAGAGTGAGGAATGTTGTGAAAAGTAAATGAAGCAATGAATGTGGGCATGCTTTGTAAGCTGTAAAATATTATACAAGTATTATGAGACATCATCACCGTGTGATTATGTGTGATACAGTATCAGAATTCAGGTAATACCTCATGAATTCCCCTAGATAATTAGTTTCCTCAACTACTTCCAGGTAGCATCTGATTTCTCAGTACTAATGGGAACTTGAGAAAAACTTTGCCATCAAATTCTGTTAATAGATTAAGTTAGCGGGAAAAACTGTACACATAGATCAAAAACAGCATTATAGGGCTGCAAACCCTATCATCTCACCCAAGACCACAAATGTTTGTCGTTTTCTGAGTACAAATGTAAGCCTTTTAAAAAGATTTTGCTATCATTAATGTATAATTACATGAACAACAAATATAAGCCTTAAAAAAATTTTTTTTAATGTTATTATGTGTTTTTCTGTCCGTGTTTAAACTCTGTACACTTTCCGAGGACTTATGGGCATGGGGCGAGTCCCGGAAACCACTGTACGTGCCCTTTCTGCACAGTCTGCATTTCTCCTCTCCTCTGCTAGGGCTCCACTTCTGTGTTTCTCTCCGATAGTGATCTCTTCACTGCCTGACCTTCAGGAACTCACCAGCTGGGTAGAAGCTGCTTCCTGCCTGGCCTTCTTTCCGTTTGAAGCCCATAGTCACAAGAATCTTTTTGTGTTGGGACAGGGGTTGCAAAACTGAACTTCTTTGCAAGTGGCCACCATCATGCTTTCTATTCTTCCTCTAGTACTATTATGATGCTGAGGAGGAGGGTGTCACTTTCTGTCACTGTAAAGTCCTCCAGTAGGCCCTGTGTGCTTCCAATACCAGTTGATTGTTCAACCTTATATCTTGGGTTTATAACATGACTTATAAATATATATTATAATATATATATATAACATATATATATATATATATAAGAGGGCAAGTTAAAAAAAATAGATCAGTCAGCAAGAGACTCTCTGGAACAAGTGGCACTGGAGATAGACTTTGAAAGATGGGATTTCAAAGAGGATTTGGAAAAATAGTACTGGGTGGAGGGCATTCCAAAACTGGGGCTGGCAGGACAGAGAAGCACAGGAAATGAGGGAGACATGCACACAGGCCTGGCTGGCATGGGGTGGGGTGTGGATTTGAGTTGCCCTGTAGAGGGAGGTGAGGCTGCTCAGACTCTGGCAAGTCTAGAGAACCAGGCAGAGGAGTTGGGATGAACTTTCCCTTCATTCTTCTTTTCCTCCTTATGTGCTAGTTACAGAAATCCTGGAGCGGGAAGGCACCTCAGGGAATGCTAATGCCCAACCGCTGCCTATGAGTACGAAGGTGCCAAAATATCGAGGAGAGATGTTTGTTTTCCCTCCACAAACATAGAGAGTACTGAGCAGGGTATAGCAATCAGCACCCCGACTCTGCAGTCAGCCTGCCTAGTGTTGAAACCCAGCTATGCCTCTTAGTAGCTAGATGATCACACCTAAACTACTTATGCTTCAGTTTGCTCATCTGTAGAGAGGGGAGACTATTAGTACCTTCCTCACAGGGTTGTCTGGAGGAATAAGTGAGCAAATCCATGCAGAGTACTCAGTACCTGGCCCGTCCATCAGTAAATGTTAGCTACTTTTATATTTAGGTGTGCAGACACTGAGATGGGTGTGGAGGGCACAGTGGGGAGCACAGCGGATTTGGCCCTGTTCTGGTGCTACTGATAATCAATAGCCACACAGGGAAGTATAAAGTTGCACCTGGGCGGGAAACTTTCCCTGGTGAGGGAAGTCAGGGAAAGTGAGGAGTGATACTTAGCTGTGTAAGAGAAGGAGGAGGCCATGAGAAGGGTGGACTGAGAGCTTCTCAGGTATAGGTAAGGCCATTGTGTGGAAGGGAGCGGGGAAGCAAAGGGCCTAGGAGGGGGTGAGTGTGTGTGGGGCTGTGGAGAGGGATGAGCCCTGCAGCGCCCCGTTTCGGAGCTTTCTTCTCTGTGACCGGGCTGCACTTTTAGTTTGTGAACTTCCTGGCTTCTGTCTGATCAGAGGCAGAGACCAGATGGAGAGACCCAGTTAGGAGGATCTTGCAGTATGCTGGACTGGAAATGCTGGTAGCTGTGCCAGAGTAGAAGTGAGGATGAAAAAGAATGGGTTTGAGAGCCCTTTGGTATGTGCAGTCAACAGGCTTTAGTGTTGGACTGAATGTGAGAGGTGCAGGGAGAGGGCCGTGGGTGCAGCGGGGCTGTGGCATGGGCTGGCTAGAAGTCCCTGGGATTGGAAGTTCCTGACAGTGTTTTGGGGTGTATGAAGACAAGGGTCTGTGGAGGGGAGAGATCAAAATATGATTCTGGGTATGGTTGATCTGAGCTGCCTTGTAGGTATCTGTGAAGACATGCCACATAGGCAAATGTACAAATGGGACTGGAGTCCAGTGGAGGTTCTGGGCTGGAGGTGAGAATTTGTGGATCGTGTATAACTGTGTGGGAATGAAATAATGGAATCAGATGATAGCACTAGAGAGAGAGTGTAGAGGAAAGAATTCCTATGGGGGGGCTTGTATAACAAAATCAGAGAGGAAGAGGGAGTGGCCAGCACTGTCAGGTGCTGCTGAGACTAGTTAGACGAAGACTGAAAAACATTATTCTCTCTTTAGCAAAACAGAGGCCTTGGTGACCTTAGCAATGGCTGGCCGGGAGAGTGAGGAAGCCAGAAGCCAGAATGGAGTATATCAGCAGAGTGCGGTGGGAAGGCAAATGTGGATAGTTGTTCCAGAAGTCTGGCTCTGAAGGGTAGGAGGGAAATAGGGCAATGGCTGTGGAGAGTTGAGGGTTCCATGGGCAGTTTTGTTCTTTTCCTTTTCCTTTTCTAGATTGGAGAGAATTGAGTAAGCTCCAAAGTCAATGGGTAAGGCAAATTGGGTACTGTATGATACTGCTTATGTGAGGGACCTGGAAAAATTCAGAGTCAGAAAGTAGAGTGGTGGTTGCCAGTGAGGAGGGAGGAATTGTTTAGTGCATATAGAGTCTCAGTTTGGGAAGATGACGAAGTTCTGGAGATGGATAGTGGTGATGGTTGTATGACAGTGGGAATGTACTTTAAGAGCTGTACTCTTAAAAATGGTTAAAATGGTTGGTACATTTTATGCAATGTATAATTTTATCACAAAAAAACATTTTTTTAAAGTTAATGAGGAGGAACCAGTTGATAGAGGGAGAAAGTGAATATACTAAAGAGAGGAGGAAATACAAGTAAGTGATGGGCAGGGGCCATGCAGATCCAAAGCTGGGCTGGGATGAGCTCCAGTAGTGGGAGCAGAAGGGGGGAAGGTTAGAAGGGATGTAGCTGGAGGCAGTTGGCAGTGGAAGGATGAAATGGCTCTATTTTCTCTGCAAAGTAGGATGCAGAGAAAAAGAGGGGAGGAGAGGTATTAGTAGAGGTGGTTTGAAATGATACTGAGGAGAGAGGAGGGATTAACCCAGAGGAGTGGAGTGGGACTTACAGGCCATCTGGCCACTTTGATGTTGGAGAGCATGGATTCAAAGAAGTCTATCTCTGCTGTATCAGCAATAGAGAGGGAGCATGGAGGGGCCCTGAGAATTCTTTTGAATTTGGGAGGCTACCCCTTTCTTGGGCATCTCTTCCAGGTGTTTAGTGAAGAACTAAATCTCAATCCTGCAGATTCTGCAACTTTAAAATCATGGTAAGGTTGCCTGGGCATTAAGCAACACACTTTGGTCAAAGTCCTCCCTCAGCATTTCCTTCCTATGTAAGTGACTCAGGCAAGTTGCTTTATCTTTCTGAGCCTCAGTTCCCTTAATTGTGAAGGGGAATATGAAAAGTTGCCATGTAGGGTCTTTGTGGAAGTAGAATTAAATGAGATTATTAAGCAGGGGGCATTTCACTCAGAGGCTGGCACGCAGCATGTGTTCTGTAAATGGTGGTAGTGGTCACTCCTGAAGCTTGAAGGCCTGCCTCTGTCTGTTGGGGACTCACTGTGCCTTCCCCAATCCCAGGCACACGGGCTTCTTATCTTCTACAAGGATAGTCAACGGACTCGGGCTGCTTAGGGCCACTTGGGAGGTGTCCAGCAGAAAGGAGGTAAAACTTCTGTTAAAGGATAATTTTCAAAAAAAGTATGCTTATACTATCCTTACAGACACAGTCTATTATATTCATGTGATGGAACCAGGCAGATGTTATAACTGGTTCAGAGGAAAAGTCAAAAACAGCACAAATTTTAAATAAAGGAATGAAACTGTTTTTTTCCATGAGGTGGGCAGGAGGGGGAGGGAAGTCAGTTGAAACTCTGTTGGGCAAGATTAAGTATGTCTATAGTTAGCTACAATTTGCAAAGAGTTGTAAAACAGCTCTCCCAAAATCAGAAATGAAAGACAAAGGGTATGCTGTAGACAACGTATGGTGTTCCACTAAGTACATTTTGCCCTACACCTCCAGATCCCAGTTCTCCCTCTGCCAGCGTTGAGAGGAGGGTGGCCCACGTCCCAGGGTACACCGTCCACTCTCACTCTCAGCGTCGTCCTCCTCAGGCACCCTGACCCTCCTTCCTCTCTCCCACAAGGAAGAGACACCTTTGTCCTAGTTGGTTATCGTGACTGTTTTGTGTCTTTCTGTGAATGAGCAGTCTGAGTCCCTGCCACTGCACACAGAGAGCATCTGGCACCCAGAAGTCACTGGGGAGTAGCTGTTGCTTGGGAAATTCTGCCTTTGAACAGCTCATTCTCTTCCCAGATGGAGAGCTCCTCCCAATAGCAGCTGTCCCCTGAGGGCAGCTGGGCCCACGTTCGTTTGGCACCCCACCCCCTCCCATGGCACAGGACTGCCTTCTGTGCATCTGGGCTGCGACAAAGCCATGAAAAACAGAGGGCTTTTTATAGAGAATGGTGTCACACCGTGAAGTTTCAGATCTATTCAGGCCTGGATGTGCCAGGTGGTGTTACGGGACTCAGCAGGAAAACCATATATAGATAAACGTGATCTCTAAATAAATCTAGTTCTGACTCTAAGTGTAAGGTGGTTTTGTGAGAGTCAGCTGAACCCCTGCTATGCTCAGTGGGCCCGAGAGAGGAGGCAACTGGGCGAGAAGGCTGAGTGGCTTCCTCAGAAGCTCTCATGTGGGTTAGGGAGAGAAGATATATGCCTGTGCATAGCAATAGTGTGTATGCTGACTGGACTTCAACCAGGACATTCTGGGGTCCCTTAATGGGGCTACTCCTGAGCTAATAGCTGGTGCCACTTACTAAATACTTCCACTCTCTAAGAGCCACACATGTCTTATGTCATTTGACCTTACGACAATCCTGTGAGGTGTGATCACCAAGCACCATTTTAGATGAGGACACCAAGGCTCAGTTTGAGGTGCTCGGGGGGGCACAGAAAGTAAGCACCAGAGGTGAGATTGGGACCTAGCTTTGTTTGCCAGCAGCACTCCAAATTCTCTGAACTTCTTTAAGACCCAGACAGACAGGTGTCTGGATAGGTGTGGGGATTTTCCGTCAATAGCAGATTGAAAAACTGCTAGGGGGATTTTGCTAGGTCATTTGAGGGAACCTCCTTAATATGATATTTTAGTATCATGATTTGGGAGCTGAAATTTAGATGGGTTGGATGTCTGATCATAAGTACCAGAGCTGCTTGATTTTGGCCAGCAGACATAATCTAGGTCACTGATATTTTTCAGAACCAGAGAGGGAGCTATGACTTGATATTGGACTCAGCTTCTAATTCCAAAGCTCTGGATCATTAGTGGTTTTTAACATATCTAAGCTGCTTTTGGCCTTCTTTTCCTTGTGTGGCCCATCCAGCTGGTGTACAGACAGCTGTCCAGATTCCATTCAGTCAAGCAAATAAGCTCCCGTAAGACCCTGCCTGATAAGGGAGAAGTGCAGGAAAATGCAATCTTCTCCTTTCACCAGGGGCTTCTGTTGAGTTGGAGAGAAGACCCCCACCACACACACACACACACACACACGCACACACACACACACAGGTGCTAAAGGTGCAGTGTAAAAGCAGGGCATGTACTTTTTCTAATGGGCTTTACTTTCTTGTTATGTCTTTATATTTTTGATATCAGAGTAATGCTGCCCTTGTAGAGTGAATTGGGAATTGTTCCTCTACAATTTCCTGGAAGAGTTTATGTAGAATTGATATGATTTTTTTCTTGAATGTTTGGTAGAGTTCACCAGTAAAGCTATCTGGGCCTAGAATTTACCTCTTAGCAACAAATTTAATTTCTTTATTAGATGTGGGGCTATTTGTGCTACCTGTTTCTTCTGTGACTTAGTTTTGGTAGTTTGTATATTTAGGAATTTGTTAGTTTCTTTTAGGTTAACTTACTGGCATAAAATTGTTAATAATATTCCCATATCATCCTTTTAATATTTGTAGAATCTGATGGGATAGGATGATCTTTGAGGTGATTTAGATGCTACTGGAAATGACAGAGTTGAAAAGGACTGGAGATCAAGTAGCCATCCATTCATTCCAGAAGTACTTACCGATCACCTTCTCTGTGTCACAGAATGTAAAGGGAGCTGGAATTCTACAGCCAACAGCAGTGAAACAGAAACAGACATGCTCCCTGCCCTGTGGAGCCCAAGGTCTTATCTGATGATTTCATTTTACAAAGGTGATAACTGAGGCCTTAGAAGAGAAGGTGACCTGCACAGGTGCACAGAGGAAAATGGCAGGCCTGGGTAGGACGAGGCCCTCCCAGCAGCTGTTCAGGGCTCTTCCCTGGCTCTCTGGTGACACCTTTCAAGTCCAGGTTTTCTCACTCCCATTATCTGTCTTATTTATCCATCTCACTTATTGCCTAGTTCTCCTTCTAAAAGTAAGGTCTATGAGAGGAGGCATTTTGTCTGTTTTGTTTGCTGATATCCCCAGATGCCTGGACTAGTGCCCATTACATAGTAGGTGTGCAATAAATATTTGTTGAATGCAGTATAGTAGAGAAACTTCTGCTGACTCAATGGATTGCCTCCTAACTTTCTCCAATTTTTTTTTGAAATTTTTATTTGGAAATACTTAGAACCTCCAGAAAAGCTGCGATAATATGGCTAATACAAACAATGCCTCTATGCCCTTTATCCAGATTCACTTATTTCTTCATGTTACCACATTGCTGTATTAATTGTTCTGACCATCTTTTATAATATTGTTTCATGTGAGAGTAAGTTACATATATTATAGACATTGATCCCTAAATACTTATAGACTGAAAGCTTATATCCTCACCCCCCAAATTCATACGTTGCTGTCCTAACCTCCCATGTGATGATATTTGGCTTTGAGAGACAAATACATTTAGGTGAGGTCCTGAGGGTAGGGCCCCTTGGTGAAATGATTAGGGTCCTTATAAGAAGAGGAAGGAAGACAGGAGCTCTCTCCCTCTCTCTGTGCTGTTTGAGGAAACAAGGAGAATATAGCTGTCTGCAAGCCAGGATGAGGGTGCCCCAAGAACCAAATCTGGTTGTACCTTGATCTTGGACCTCCCAGCCTCCAGAACTGTGAGAAAGAAATGTCTGTTGTATAAGCCACCCGGTTTGTGGTATTTTGTCACCGCAGCCTGAGCTGATCAAGGCATTTTTGGTACTGAGAAGGGGAGCGCTACTCTCATGAATGCCTAAAACTGTGACCATGGTTTTGGAACTGGGTAATTGGTAGAAGCTGGGGAAGTTTTGAAGGCCATGCTAGAAATATAGACATGAAGGGAAAATCTGGTGAGTGGTGTTGAGCATGGGGAAGAGCTGGAGAGAAAGCTTCTATCTTTTTAGAGAATAGGCAAGTGATGATAAAGGCCATTCTGGTGGTCTCAGATGGAAATGAGGTAACTAACGTTATTGAACAACAGAAAAAGGAAATCTTTGCTGCAAGTGGCAAAGAGCTTGGCCGAACTGTGTCCTGGAGTGTTATGGAAGGTAGAACTCGGGAGTGAAAAATATTGGATATTTAGCTGAGGTGATTTCCAAGCAAAGTATTGAAGAAGTGGCTTAGTTTTCCCTAATTGCTGCTAGGAAAATTCAAGAAGAAAGAAATAAGTTGAAGAAAAAAAAAGTGGTTTAGCAAAAAGGAAACAGAACTTAAAGATTTGGAAAGTTCCCAGATTATCTATATCATAAAAAATGAGAAAGCTTGTTCTAAAGAGAACACTGAGGGGTCGGACCAACAAAAGTTTGATAGGGAGATCAGTCTGGGAGTGAGCCACTGACCTGATCAGCCATCCCAACAGATACACTGGCAGATCGATCTGAAGGAGATGGATATAGGATGAAATGAAGGAAAACTGTCAGACTTTTTACGACCTAGAGGATGATCGTAGAGCTGCTTGGCCGCAAAAATGCACAGTTCTTCAAGACAAGGGAAAAATGATCCCAAAGGCGATTCAGAAATCATCAGAGCTGCCTCTTTGGTTTCAAAGGCAGGTGGGAAGGTAGTGCCTCGGTTTCAGCAGACCAGACGGCAGAGCCACAGAGGTGGGACTGCTGCTTCAGTAGATCCGCAAGGCATGGCATTGGACCAAGGAGGATTATTCTCAAGACTTAAGATCTAATGGTATTTACTGTGCTAGGTTTTGGACTTCCTTAGGACCTGTAACCTCTTTCTTACTTCACGTCTCTCCCTTTTGGAATGGGTATCTCCTCCTATGCCTGTCCCACCATTGTATTTATTGTGGTTAAATACATTGTAGCTATTGAAAGCAGGGCAACTTATATGGTTTCACAGGGTCCCAGCTGGGTAAGAGTTTTGCTTCAGGATGTACTGTCTTACCCTAATCTGATTTAGATGAGACTTTAGAGTTGATGCTGAAATGAGTTAAGATTTTCGTTGGTATTTGGGTGGAATTAATGTATTTTGTATTTGAGAAGGATGTTATTTGGGGGGGTTTAGGGCAGAGTGTTATGGACTAAATGTTTGTTTCCCCCAAATTCATATGTTGAAGCCCTAACCTCTACTGTGATGGTATTCAGAGATGGGGCTTTTGGTAGTAATTAGGTATAGAAGAGGTCTTGAGCCGGGGGGCTTCCATGGTGGAATTAATATAATACCCTTATAAAAAGAAAAGAAGAGACCAGAACTCACTTTCTTTCCACCATGTGAGGCCACAGGGAGAAGGCGGCCATCTGCAAGTGAGGAAGTGGGCCCTCACTGAGGAGCAGAAGCCGCTGGTACCTCGATCTTGGACGTCCCAGCCTTCAGAACTGCAGAAAATAAATGTCTGTCGTTTAAGCCAACCAGTCTATGATATTTTGTTATAGTAGCCTGAACTAACATAAGACATACTTTAATGTGAGTTTTCTAAGAAAAAGAATATTGTCTTATGCAACCAAAGTAGCTATCAACTTCTAAACTGATACCATACTTTTATCTAATCTGTGTCTGCATTCCAGGTTTGTTAATTGATCTAATAATGTCTTTTATGGCATAGTTTTTTCTTTAGTCCAAGATCCAGTTCAAGATCAGGTATTGCATTTAACTGTTAGGCCTCTTTAGTCTTCTTTAATCTGAAATATTTCCCTGGCCTTTATTTGTCTTTGAAGACACTGACATTTTTGAAGAATAAAGTCCTTCCTTAAAAAAAGTATATATATATGGTATGATGCCTTCTCAGCATTGACCTCAGTCTATGCTGACTGGAAAACCACATAAGTGATGTTGTATCCTCCTAAGAGTGTCACACCAGGAGGCATCAAATGTACTTAGCTGATTTAATTTGATGACCTGGATAAGGTAGTGTCTGACTTTTCCACTGTATAATTACTAGTTTTTCCTTGTGGTCTAAGAACACTTTAATACTATGCCATTATTCTGCTCCTCATCAAAATTTCCTGTGTTTAACATTCATCGATCACTTTTGCCTGAACCAGTCTTTACTGTGATGGTTGCAGAATGAGAGTCTTTTAACTACAGCTCTCTCTCCTCACGTGGTCCAGTTGGCACTCAGAATTCTGTAGGCAAGAGCCCTCTCTTCTCCTCCTCTGTTTATTTCCTCCCTACCTACTACCTTCCCTTCCTTCTTTCCTTTTTTTCTCTATTTATTATTGGTAAGAACTCATGGACTTCTGTCTTTCCAGTGATTTAGAATTCATTATTGTTCTGAATTACTCCAGTGTTCAGATTGGGAGTTCATTCAAGCTGGCTTTTGTTTCCCTGTGACATGTGTGCTCTCATCATTTTTTCTTTCTTAACACTTCTATACTTTCTGGCATAACAAGATGTTCCAGTTCATTTTGTACCTATCTGTTGGGTCTTTAATGTTTCATCTTTATTAATTTTATCCTGAATGTACACATAGTTCTGGATCAGAGGCAGATTTCCTATTTAAATCCTTCCAGTAAATAATAAATGCATTAGTTCCTCTTTGCCCAAGTCCTTACCCCTAGAGCAATGCAGTGAGAGCTACGTCGGTTATCCTGCATGAGTATCCATATACCACATAGGCAAGGGACAAGAATTAGTGCTACTAGTTATAAATGACAGGAGGTAGCTGTCCTCTTCCCTTCCTGAAAGGGTCCCCTTCTTACTCCAGCTCTTTGGCACATTAGTAAACTCATCTAGACATGTGTTTAAGTTTTGGGGCCTCTTTCCTCCTACACCAGTCTTCCTGGCCTCTTGTAGTCTCTCTATATTAATGTAGAGATGTAGGCATGGCTATAACCATTTGGCTTCTTGGTGAGATAAGAGACATTTTAATATGTTTTGAATCAAAACAGAGCAATTAACTAGACAAATAGCTACAGATTTTATTCTCATAGTATATGAAGAGTCTCAGGGGTCAAGGACTTTTTGCAGGAGCACTGAGAGATCCAGGGGATTTTTATTTCCCCTATACTATCCTACCCTAATTCTGGGAAACATCATTTTTTCCAAGGAATCCTGGTTCCTTTAAGTAAAAAATGGCATTAGAAACCAAGATCTGGATAAGTGTGTTTATGCCTACAGAGGTGTCTTTGCTTCTTGGCCCTTGCAGCAGGTAGAGCTAGGAAATATGTACATCTACACATGCACAATAGACATACATGGGGATTCATTCATTTACATACATTTACCTGTGTGTGTATACATACACATCTGCATAGACCCGTGTATACAGGCAAATATGCCTATTTTAGAAAAGATAGGCTCAAATTAATACCTCCAAATTCAGTCTTCTACATAAAGCTACTCCTTGCCTTCTGCATTCTATATTTGTACTCCCCCTTCTTTCACAGTGAGAATCCTGCTTATAATAACATCAGTACATTTATTTGAGCAAATATATAATACATCTAAAATATTCTGAAAATTGCTTAACATCTCTCTAGGTAAAATAAACCTATTAAAGCAAGTTTGGGATTTGTTTGCCATTCTTCTCCATACCCCACCCAAGACTGAGGTTATATGGTCAAATAATGTGTACCTAAATTACCTGGCTAGCCCTTCTTTTTCTCTTTCACTGAGATAACTGAATTCACTTGAAATTTAATTGTATTCATTTTGTTTCAGTTTTAGGTTTTTCTTTTCCTTCCTCTTCATAAAGTGTGTGTAATATTGACATGCTTCCAAAATTCAAAAACGATCTAAAAAATTGTACTGAGGGAAGTGTTACTTTCTCTAAATTCCCTCCACCTTATTCCACCACCACCGTTTGTAGGTAGCCTAGTTCATTGTTTTCTGATGTATCCTTCCATGTTTATATTTGTAAAGACAAGTATGTATGTAATCCCTTTATTTCTTACACAAAGCATAATGGACTATATATGATCTTTTATGCTTTGCATTTTTCCCGTATCTTCCAGAAATCACCAAATATCAGTTCATGGGGATCATCCTCACTGCTACAACTGCATCGTATTCCTTTGTGGATCAATTTCATAGCTTGTTCCATCAGTCTCTTTTGCTTGGACATTTAAGTACTTCCCAACATTTACTTTCTGTAACACTTTATGCTTCTTTTGATGCTTTCTCACGATGCCTGGTAGAATTGCAGGCCCCTCTGATTTGGGTGGGTTTCAATTTGTGGTGTTCTTCTGTCTGTTAGAGCACCTCCATCCAGGTCCAGTTTACAATGGTCAGGTCCCCTCTTAAGGCTCAGAGCCTCCATATCACTTTCATATCTACTGAAGGTCATGACCACCCCTTTATTTGTCTTCCTAATGCACTAACTAGTTTTGCAACTCTGGCAAATTTGCAAATCTGGCAGCCAGAACACACACTTTATTTTATCATCACTTAACATGTCTGAATGAAGATTGCCTAGTACAGTGGGAAAAGATCGGGCCTTGATTTGGATCCCAGCTCCATCCCTTCCTAGATCATGCCTCCCAAGATCATCCCTGTGTGATCTGGGATCAGTTATATAACATCTTAGAGCTTCCCTTTCATGCCCTGCTATTTTAATGCCCATATTGTGGGGAATATAAGAAAACATTGACCTGGATTGTTGTGTTGAGTTTAACAAAACCTAGACCAAGTCTAGACTACATAGGTAAGGTATATCAATATCTACATGCACACACACACATCACACACACACAGAGGGTGTATTAATTTTCTAGGCCTTCCATAACTAAATATCATAGATGGAGTGACTTAAACAACAGATTTATTTTCTCACAGTTCTGGAGGCCAGAAGTACAAGATCAAGATGCCATCAAGGCTGGTTCTGACAGCGGCTCTCTTGCTTTGTGAGTGGCCACCTTCTCTCTGTCTTTGAGTGGCCGTTCCTCTGTGTGTATGTGGAGAGAGACACACAGAGAGAGATCTCTGGTGTCTCTCCCTTTTCTTATACGGATAATGGTCTTATCAGATTAGGGCCCTATCCTTATCACCCCATTTAACCCTACTTACCTCTCAGAAGTTCCCATCTCCAATATACCCACACTGGGCCTTAGGGCTTCAGCACTGAATTTTGCAGGCGTACAGTTTACATAACCAAGGGAAAAAAGATTTGGGAAGAGAAAAGACCAACATATCCACAGTGGCACTATCTGAAAAACACAGTTATGGATAATTTTATTTTCTTTATATATGTGTGTGTGTATGTGCATGTGTTTGTGTATTCTTTTCCTGTATTTTCTGACTTTCTGCAGTGAACATTTCTTACTTTATGACTGGAGAGGTTACTTGGAACAGGTTTGTAAAGCAGCAGAATCCCTCTTGCTGGTGGAGGCTTTTCCTGGCAGGTGTTCCTTGGGGCTCTGTTGCTTTGGCAATGCCTCACTCACTTCACCTTGAGGCCCCCGGATCCCTGAACTCAGGTCAGACTTGCACAGGGGTAAGTACAGGAGCATTTGAGAAGATCTGTGTTTTCTCTCAAGTCTCATCTGCTGCAGTTGGGAAATATGACAGACTGAGATGTTGTCCAGGCATTGCTGGTCACCCAGGCAGGGCCCTACAGGGTGGCAATGTCCTATAAATAAGGCACCTGAGGCTTGGAGAGGGACAGTGACCCACCCAAGATAAGACTACAGAGAGGGTTAGACACAGCATTCTTCCAATTCCCCAAGAAGTTCTGAGGCTTTTTTTGTTAATTGAGGAAATGTTTGAATCTCCCATAAAAGGCCACCAGAATTAATATGGCAAGTTCAGAGCAGTGTCCGTTTAAGGCTGAGGGGTACTTGCTGGCCTCTCCCATTTCCCTCCACCAGATCCCAGTCCCGGCCACTTTCTGTTCCTCCTCTCTGGATAAAACTAGCCTTTATCTTCACGTCTTCTCAGTTTCATGGATTACTCCTTCATTTGCCGCAGTAGTTCAGTGAATGCTCATTTCCTGTTGGGTATGGTGAGACCACAGCTGGCCCCATCCTGAGAGCATGCTGGTTTATTTCTGTGTCTTGCCCTTTATGCATGCAGCTGAGTAGGACGAGAAAACACTGGTAGGAGCCGACCTCTGGACTCTTTCCTGGCTTTACCTCAAACTCACTATGAAGCTTCAGACAAGTGTCTCTTCTCTCTGGACCTCAGTTTACCCAACTGAAAAACTAGGGAATTGGATCCAGTCCTTCAAGGATCCTCCAGCTGTGACATACCACAAACCAGAGAAGAAGCAAAATCATCATGACACTTCCATACCCCTCATTAAATGCTTTCTTTGACATCTTCTCCCAAGAGCCATGGGTAACCCATCTTGCCCTCTTGGTATGAGGCAATACAGTATGTAGATTACAAGTTTGGACTCTGCAACCAGACAAAAGGGCTCCAATTTAGACTGACCAGTACTAACTATATCATTTGGACATGATCTTAGCATTTCTGAGTCTATTTCCTTATGTATAAGAGGGGCATATGAATAATTGCCTCCTATAGCTGTTGAGAAGATGAACTAAGATAACATGAAAGTGGCTGGCTTGGAAAGTGTCCTTAAGCAGCATCTTTCTTCTCATTATTGTTCTCCTTTAACATAAAGGAGAAGAATTTGTGCATCTCTCTTGGGATTTCTGAGGACGGGAAGCCACTGGTTCTGGGAAAGTCTCAAGGTGCCAGCAGTTGCTGCCTGCCATTGGCCTCCTGCTTTGTATACTAAGAAAACTGCTGGAGAGGTGCTATGGCATCAGGAGACATTTTTAAAAATGCCAGTTATCTCTAATCCTCCTGAGTATTTATAAAACACTTGCATCAGTGCTCTGCACAGAAAGAGGTGTAGCTCAAGAAAGACTTGTGCTTTCATGTACCAGCTGTTTTGGGGCGATGGAGTAGGTGGGGACAATAGGGAGTGAAGTTGTAGAATTCTGTCTTGGAAGATATGTATAGAATAGTGGGAGGGAAGCCTACTGTCCCCTGGGCCTCTCTGTCACCAGCTTAATCATATCTGTCTCACAAATCCCCTTCTGCCAGGATGCCTGCACTGCTTTTGGACTAGAGCCCTGAGGGCCTGTTCTCTGAGTCATGATGACCCCCATGGGAAAAGAGCACACTTAAAGTTGGAAGATGTGGCCTTCACTCCTAGTTTCTGTGCTTCTCAGCTGAGGGACTGGAGACAATTGTCTCATCCTTGACTTCATATCCCCACCCTTCCCCTCCAGGTATACACCAGCTGCTCTTCTTTCCATGTTCTCATTTTAGGAAACAGTCTGAGGTCCAGGAGTCACCTTTGATTTTTTTCCCTTCTCTTTCAATATCCAATTAGTCTGGAAGCCTACAACTGGCAGTGTAACTCCTTTTCCTCATTCCCCCCTCATTTCTTACTTCTCTAAAAACAAGCCTGTTTATATCCTTCTCACTTAGAAACCTTCACTGGCCTTTTAATCTGCTGAAGAAATCCAAAGTTCCCTGGTATGGCCCCTGTCTACATTTCTCTGATCCCGTCCAGCTCTCTGTGTGTATCTTAGTCATGCTGGATGACATGCAATTCCCCAAACAAGCCACTGTCCTAAATGAAATAGGTTTGGCTGCAAGTGACAGGAACATTCTGCACCACCCCTCAACACTAGCTTAACAAGATAAAAATGCATTTCTGTCTCATGTAAAAGAAGTCCAGAGGTAGACATTCCAGAGCTGGTAGGGTGTTCCAGAGTGTCAGGAACCTAGGCTTCTACTGCCTTGTGCATCTGCAATTCTACCATATGACTTTTATTTCATGGCCCAATGACTGCCCGGGCTCCAGTCATCACATCTACTTTCTTCCAGCAGGAAGACAGAAGGAACAAAGAAGCGCATGACCCTGCCTCTAAGGACATTTCCTGGAAGTTGCATTTTCTTACACACCATTGGCCAGAATTTTGTCACATGGCCATACTTAGCTCTAAGAGAGATTGGAGAATTTTTATTTCAGAGGGTAATAAAATTTTAGGTAGCCATGTGTTAAGGTAAACATCAGAGCTCTTTATTACCAAGGAAGGAAGAGAATGGGTACTGGGTGACAACTAGCAGTCTCTGCCACATACGCTCACACCTGGGGATTTGCACATGTGTTTGTCCTGTCAACGATATCTCCCCTTTCCCCACATACTCTGTGACTTGGCCTGTTCTTTTTTTTTGTTTGGTATCATTAATGTGCAATTACATGAGCAACATTACAGTTACTAGATTCCCCCCATTATCAAGTCCCCACCACATACCCCATTACAGTCACTATCCATCAGCATTGTAAGATGCTATAGAATCATACCCTGTCTTCTCTGTGTTATGCTGCCTTCCTGGTGCTGTGCCCGCCCCCACACACACACACTATGTGAGCTAATCATAATGCCCCTTTTTCCCTCTTATCCCTCCCTTCCCATCCATCCTCCCCAGTCCCTTTCCCTTTGGTAACTGTTAGTCCATTCTTGGGTTCTGTGAGTCTGCTGCTGTTTTGTTCCTTCAGTTTTATCTTTGTTCTTATACTCCCAGATGAGTGAAATCATCTGATACTTGTGTTTCTCCGCCCGGCTTATTTCACTGAGCATAATACCCTCTAGCTCCATCCATGTTGTTGCAAATGGTAGGATTTGTTTTCTTCTTATGGCTGAATAATATTCCATTGTGTATATGTACCATATCTTCTTTATCCATTCATCTACTGATGGACACTTAGGTTGCTTCCATTTCTTGGCTATTGTAAATAGTGCTGTGATAAACATAGGGGTGCATATGTCTTTTTCAAACTGGGCTGCTGCATTCTTAGGGTAAATTCCTAGGAGTGGAATTCCTGGGTCAAATGGTATTTCTATTTTTATTTTTTTGAGGAACCTCTATGCTGCTTTCCACAGTAGTTGAACTAATTTACATTCCCAGCAGCAGTGTAGGAGGGTTCCCCTTTCTCCACATCCTCGCCAACATTTGTTGTTGTTTGTCTGTCGGATGGTGGCCATCCTCACTGGTGTGAGGTGATATCTCATTGGGGTTTTAATTTGCATTTCTCTGCTGATTAGCAATGTGGAGCATCTTTTCATGTGCCTGTTGGCCATCTGAATTTCTTCTTTGGAGAAGTGTCTGTTCAGCTCCTCTGCCCATTTTTTAATTGGATTATTTGCTGTTTGCTTGTTGATGTGCATGAGCTCTTTATATATTTTGGATGTCACCCCTTTATCAGATATGTCATTTAAGAATATATCCTCCCACACTGTGGGATGTCTTTGGCCTGTTCTTACTTGTCCCTTAACACTCACTCACCTCACAGCCATCCTCACCCTGCCACCCAGTGACTACCAGGGGCTCCTTAGCACCCAGTACAGCTGCACAGTCCCCGGCCAAAGTGGGCCCCCCACCAATATGCCTTGTCTTAAAGATATACTAAGAAAATGGGATTTTATTCTGTAAGATTCCAGGGCCTTCCTGTGTGAGGAAGGCATAGGGCTGAAGGAGCTAAATGGTCGCAGAGGCTCGTGGCAAATCGCCCTTCTCTGGGCTGGAGTGGACCGTCCGCCTCCTCACAGTCACTCTCCGGCTTCGGTCTCTGCCTCCAGGACGGTGCGCGACGGGCTGCAGAGGGTCGTCGCTGGATTCTTGCTTTCGTTTTCAGGCAGTTCTCATTTGATCACTGTCATCTGTTCCTCTCAGTTTCCTCCTGGGCGACATCATCTCCCAGCTGCTTTTTCAGGCGTGTGTCTGGCATCTGATCTCAGATATCACTGAAATTAAGTGCTGTGCCCAAATTTAGAAGCCTCATGGGCTCTGGGGCCTCGGGCGGGGTTTATGAAGTGGCAGTTATTGCTGCAAGCCGAACATTTGCAGGTAAATGCCCACAGATCTGCCCGTCTGTTTCTTCCTGCAGTTGGTCACCACAGAAGTACGCTTCCTCAAAGACACTTTGTACAATGAAGGGATCCTAATTGTGTGGGACCCGTCTGTTTACCATTCAGATATCCCAAAGGTAAGTGGATGGCCGTAGGAAATAGGGATTGATTTTCCTATTTGCCTATAGATTTTCCTGAGTTCCTGGGTTTTTCAAGTCATGGCTGACCTGGGCCATCACTGGGGACTGGCTGTTTCAGTTTTAGGGCATCCCACTTCATCTGCTCTAGCAGTTCAGAAGTGTTCCTGTCTTATGCCAGTGGTCTCCAGGCGCTGCCCCGCATGGCCAATAATTTGTCACCTAACTGTGGTATGTACCAGGAGCAATAGTGGCTGAATTTCTTACCATCCAAGGTGGATTTTTCATTTAATACAATTTATCTTTATTTAATACATTGTATTCCTGACGAGTATCAGCAAGAATAGATACTGGTTTTATCATTCTTACAAATAATATTACCACACTTGTCCCACACTTGCAATTTCTGAAATTCTTCTCATTCACTCTTACAGCAACATAAGGAAGTAGGTAGGCACATGGGTGTTCCCATTTACAGTTGAGGAAACTGGAATGTGGAGGAGGGGGTCACCTGTCCTATGACTTACTAAGCAGTGAACCATATGTACAACATGTACTCTGACACGGAAGGAGGCAGGAGTTGCAGGCCTGGACTCTTAGCATCTCCAGAATAGCCCCTACATGTCTCGTGCATGTCACCCGGCTTCTCCCTCATATGGGCTGCAGTGGCCACAGAGAATGGCCATAGGTGGAGGAATGGAGAGCTCTGTTCTTGAGACACTTAAGTCTTAAACTGGACCCACCAATAGTTGACAGGCTGTAGTAATCCCAGGCACCCTATCTCAGTTTCCAGCTTTGCACTGGTCTTGCTTAGGACTGAAATTTGCCCAGGGCAGGACAAGGACGCCAGATGCAGCCAGCTGTGCCCCAGTTTTTGCCCCTAAGAAAGGAAAGGTGGTGTGAGATGATGCCAGGGCCTCTTTGAGCTCTGATGTCATTTCCAGATAATATGGTCCTAAAGCCTGAGGTTGTCCCAGGATCACCAAGCTAAAAATTCCCTGTGAACACAGGCTACATGCTGAGTACCCTCTGCTGCCCAGTGAGTCAGCTCCAAGGAAGGGGGCGCTGTTCCTTAGGATTCTGCCCTGGTCCTTCACCACCTCCCCCAACAAGTCCTCCTGTCAGGGTGACACCTGGCATTACCCGTGGCACTGGCACATTTCTCCCCTTAAGAAGATATTTCCTCCTTCTTTTGCAGTGGTACCAGAATCCCGACTACAGTTTTTTTGCTAACTACAAGAGCTATCGTAAGCTGCATCCTGGTCAGCCCTTTTACATTCTCAAGCCCCAGATGCCTTGGGAGCTGTGGGATATCATTCAGAAAATCTCCCCAGAGAAGATTCAGCCAAACCCACCATCCTCTGGAATGCTTGGTGAGTCTATGTCTGGGGAAAGACCTCTCAAGTTTGTTTCTAGAAGAGATTAGCTTTTTTCTGGGGTCTCATTCATTTGTTCATTTATTCATTCATTCATTCATTCATTTGCTCGTTCACCAAACAATTGCTAGGTTTTGTTGTTTGTACACTGTGCCAAGTTTTGGCCATTCAAAAATCAACAAGACAGAGCCCTTCTCCTTTGGGTGTCCAGTGGCGGAGTTCATTCTGGTGTCTGAAGCAACATTCAGTTTGTGCCAGGAGGGCATGTCCACCCCAGTGCCACAAGAGAGAAGACCCCTTTCTAGGACAGTCTGAGGGGTTTGTAGAGGAGTAGCGTTGGCCCGGCCTGGGCGAGGGGCTGATCCGATAAACAAGAAGGGAGGCAAGAAGACCAGGAGGAGCAGGGCTGGGGCTCAGACAGGCAAGTGGGGTACTCAGAAGTATAATTTAAGGGGGTACCAAAAAAATTCAGTAATGACATAAATAATATCTTAATACAATATCTTAAAAAAAAATCACAGTTAATGCAAAATTTTATGATGAATAAAATATCAAAATTTTAAATAAAGACAGGATCAGTAATGTCAGCGCTGAGCCATAGTGGAATCTGAGGAAAAAGAAAGAATCAATAATACTTTATTCAAAATTTCAAAAATTTGTTGAACCTTGTGAACACCCTCCTTGCGGCCAGAGAGAGGTGGTGAGGCTTTGCTGGGCTCAGGGGTCATGAACAGAGCTGTGGGAGCTCATGTGAGGCAGGCCAGGGTCGGGCTATAGAGGTCCTGAATGCTGGCCACAAACCTTCTTCTTGGACTTTCTCCACACCTCTTGCCCCTCATGGTCCATCTGCCCTTCCCTCCCTGTTACTTTGAGTTTGGCTGGACCATGGGAAATATTTCTACGGGACTACAGGCTCTGTAAAGTAAAAGGAAAGGAAGCTGTCCCCTCTGGGCCCCACAGAGGACCGCTCTCCCACCGGATGACCCCGCCACTCCCCAGGGTGTGACTGCAAACGCCCTCAGGATGGAACCTGTGTTGCATCTGGCACAGGCTACCCCTGTGGTAAATGTTCCTGAAGTAAATAATGGCCAATATCAAAGGCACCCTTTATAGGAAGAGACAAAGGCTCTTTCAGTATCACATCCCCTTTATATCTTTTCCTTCAGCTTTTGGATGGGTGCATTTGGGGCTCTTTCTGGGATGCTTTTGAGCAGGAATAGCTTGGGAAGCATCCCGGGGAACACTTTCCCAGTGCCCTTGCTATCCTGCCTTTGCCCATGCTGTTCCATCTACCACCAGTCCTCCTCTCTCACCCATCCCTCATGGCCATAGCCCCTGCTGGGCCCCACACCAGTGCTTCTGGGAGGTTCCTCTGCCATAGAAAGGGCTCCTCCCATAGTTCCTGCAAGCACTTCTGTTGTGCCTTCATCAGTTAGCTGCGAAGGTGTCTTTTCTCCCCCACTGGACCAGAGGTAGCCAGAGGCAGAGGTAGGGTGTTTCCCATGTCTAATTCTTCTGGAATAATTTGCTGCTAGGAGTTACAGTTTTGCTGTTAGTGAGAATTGCTCCATCATAAAGATTCCCTATATTTATGGTTGATAAAAGGGGTCTTAGAGCCATGATTTCACTGCATCCTAACAGTAGCCTATGTGGTAGGAGGAGTGGGTAGATCGGCCTTGGGACAGATGGAGAACCTGCAGCCCAGAGAGGGATGTGTCCTGCACAAATGACAGCCAGGTGGCGACAAGCAGAGTCTTCTGCCTCTTGTAGGGTTGGCATCTCCAGGCACAGTGTCCCCTGCTGCCTCCCTGAGGGCAGCCACCTGAGGGCCACACCCCCTCGGCTCCTATCTCCTGCCTGAATGAGCAGAGCCCATCACACACACTATGGCAAGCTCCTGTTCCAACTGAGGGAAGGAGAGTCTTTCCTCCCCACACTGTTTCCTCCAAGTACTTTAAGAAACACCTTCTCCAAATAACACCATGTAAGAGGCTCATCCAAGATATGAAAGTGCTAGAAAGTACTATCTGCATGTGACGGACTGCCTCCCCAGTCACTTTGTCCTCCCTCTTCATATAGCTTATTTGCAGTGACACATTCATTGACAGATGGAGGCTTTCAATCTGCTGATGTTTCGGGAGGGCCTGCCATGCCCCAGACCCTGGCCTAGGCACTGGGGACACAAAGGTGCATAGGGCATAAAAGCCCTGCAGCCCGAGGAATGGCCTGCTGGCTTGGCTTACAAGAACTCAAATTGGGAGGCACAGTCATAAATAGAAACTCCAGGTAGACACCTCCCTAAGTTTGGAGTCATAAGCTGCTGGATGCAGCGGGCAGAGCCCCGGCATGTCAGGCAGGACTTACCTCTGCTCCCCTCTCTAGGCATCGTCATCATGATGACGCTGTGTGACCAGGTGGACATTTACGAGTTCCTCCCTTCCAAGCGCAAGACTGACGTGTGCTACTACTACCAGAAGTTCTTCGACAGTGCCTGCACGATGGGCGCCTACCACCCACTCCTCTTTGAGAAGAATGTGGTGAAGCACCTCAACCAGGGTACAGACGAAGACATCTACCTGCTAGGAAAAGCCACGCTATCTGGATTCCGGAGAATTCACTGCTGAGCAGGGGCTCCAGCCAGCTCCTCTCACCCTTCTTCACTGAGCATATTACAGCCTGCCTCTTGGCCACAGGCCTGGGAAGACCATGTTCCTAAACTGTCAGAGCCTGTGCTCTAGGCCTGTCATCAAGAGACAGAGGACTTTAGGAACCTGAGGGCAAAAACCAGGTGCAGCCCGCCTTGTGGCCACAGAGGTGTGAGAGCCCAAAGCCCCTCACCACACCCGTGTGCACACACTCAACATTCTTTGTAGACAAAGTTCTCCCTTCCTTTCACACAGGTAAATGCAAAATCCATCTGGCCACCAGGGCTGCCAAAGCTGGGCTGTTTTCCCACCTGAATAATGTAATTCTTGCAAACCAGCACTCTGTGTTGCTTGAAACCTTTGCCTAGGCATTGATTTCGTGCTTTAAAGAAGTTTTCCCAAATTATGATTATGCTCAGAATAGGGCGACTCTGGGGGGCAAGTGAATGGTGCAGGGTACGGGAACATGCTCGGCTCCTCCAGAGCCAAGTTGCTCCCAAGGCCCATGTGCCTGGGAGAGGCAGTGTTCCCATCACTCTGGCTGCTTTGGCTGGTCCTTAGCCTGGGTGCTTATGAACAACGTCTCTCGATGAACTCATAAACCCTCTCCAGATGGAGATGAGAGGTACAGAAAGGTACAGGGTCCCTGAAGTTGCTCCCAGTTCAGTGGGAGAGATGGCCCGGTAGGATTCAGTGAGCTCTGTGCACTTGTAGAGAGATGGGCTTCCTGTGCTGCCTGCACATGCAGGAGGGCCACCCCCTGGCCGTGTCTGTGGGTCACCCAGGGCTTCACAGAGCTGGGGACATGGAGTGGATTTTAGAGGAAGAGGAGAAGCATGTCAGGCAGATTTTGTCTGAGTCATTTGTGTTTTCCCTTCTGCTTTTATTGCCCATATTTATTCTCTAAGGTCTGCCTGAACTTAGAGGCTCAAATTATTTTTTGAGGAAAACCTCTACCCATGTCTGAGGCAGCGAGTGCAGCCCCCCTGGCAGACACCAGGCAAGCCACATTCCAAAACACTGGTTTCTCTAAGCTCAGCCTGGCCTGACCCTATGCTACCAGCTGGGTTTACACCCTGTATCCACCTCTTCCTTGTGAATGCGCATCCCAAACTTCTTCCTAACTGCCACCTTGTTTTTTCCCTTTAAAGTAGTCTTCTCCCTCCCAAATTACTTTTAATCATTCTCTACTGTAAACGTTTCCTGACCTGATTTCTTTGACCTTCATAGGCCTTCTGTGGAAGTTCTTTCAGGGAGTGGGGGTGTGGTTGCCTAGACCTTAAGTCACTTTCAGAGGTCAGAACCTTAGGGATCATAACTGACTCTCCCAGGTATATCTGATTGCTATGCCTTCCACCTCATCCAGCAAGATAGCAATGTCGGAGTCTCCAGGCAGAGGCCGTCCCACTGGGGTCTGCAAACATACTTCCCAGATAGTTTTGCTAGTTCCCTCCCCCTGCTAGATAACCACACCGAACTGGTCCAGCTCCTGCTGTAGAGAAGGTAGAGGGATTGCTTAGGATCGCAAAGTAATGCTGTAGAGCTCGGTCTCCTAGGCCCAGGCTCCTGGATGCCTGAAGCTGGCCTCATGCGCTCAAGGGCCTCTAGTGTGGAGCTCCAGACCAACCTTCTGGGAGCTGGAGTACTCATTTACTGTCAAACCATCGGCTTATATAGGCAATGCTGGAGTGAGAAGCCCTGGGTTTTCAAACTAATGCTCCCCTATTTACTACCTATGTCACCATGGCACATTCTCCTCTCTGAGCCTCTGTTTCCACAAGTGCAAATGGGGCCGATGAGCCTACCTCACAGGGCTGTCATGAGGCATTCATGAAACACCTGTCCTGGCTGTCTGGCACAAAGCACACAGTGGTTTCCTTCCATCCTTAACCAAGGACCTGCTCTGTGCTCACAGCTGGGCAGGACCCTGCTTTGCTGGAGGCCAGAGAGTGGATCCTGTCCTCAGGGAATTAGCTGTTCTATTGGGAGACAACAAGTATCCTGCTTGCAAAACCCAGGAGGCCATACGAGGCAATGGAGGGTGCAGACTGTATCCCTCCACCTCCTCCCTGCCTGCAGCTCAGGCCTGATTCTGCTCGGGAATGGGCAGGGCACTTGGGCCGCTTCTGTTCTGTGGAATGAATCTTTTACACCTCTCAGGGCCTGTGACTTCTTGGCTTGTTTTGTGCTCTGATTTGACACTCTCACTGCAATCTTCATATCATGAACACTGAGTACAGAGGAAGGTGACATTCCATCAGCAGGAGATAGATGTGGGTGCAGACTGAGATGACACACTGGGTAGAGGCTAGATTTTAATTGTTGTTATTATTAATATAAGGGATCAAATTAATTTAAGTGTGATTCTGAGTTCTATAGAACTTTTAATTCTGTGCTCTCTCCGTATGGAAACTGAAGTAAAATGCAAATAAAATAGTGGTATTATTAGTCTGGTGAGATGTTTGTTGTCTGTGACAAATAATTTAAAAATTATGACTGCTTCAGGAAAGCTCCCGCCTTTAAGGGTTCTGTCTTCCTCAGCAGCCATCTATTCCTCCTATATCGTGAGGTCCTCTAATCCTTCCACCAATCAAATCAGCTATTGATATTGGTTTGGGGTTGAGATATCAATCTCAGAAACTTCTGAAACACACCTAAGCTAATTCCAAATTACCCAAAGATTATGTAAAATTTTAAAATAAATGTGTTTTTTGAAAAGCTTGTCCTTCTCTTCTTACTTGCTAAGGGTTCAACTCCTGGTTGGCCACTCATGTCTCCAAAGAGGACACAACTAGAATCCTCAATCCCCAGATCCTCCTGCCTTAGCGCCTCTGGCCTTAGCCTCCCTCTTCAGTGCTCCAGAGAGAGGAGTGCTCATGGGTGTGGCAGGAGAGCATCTTTGAGATGTGGACAGATGTACTGATTTTTCTTTTGCTCTTGCTTAGATTCAGGTGACTAAGCTGTCATTTGGCATCCTCAGGTGTTCGTCCTTCACCACAGGGATGGGATGCAGCGAGGCAGAAAGCAGAATGAAAGGAACTTCCTTATCTTGATTTCCAAAGATTGTGCCCCTTAAAGGAAGGATAACCCTAGGGAATAGCCAAAATGTTTGGATAAAAATCCTGAGAAGGAGCAGGAATAAGGGGATAAAGGATAACTCCCTTTCCCACCGAATTGACAGCCTCCCATTTTTGGTTACATATGTCCCCCTAAAATTTATATGTTGAAGTCCTAACCCCTAGTACCTCAAATGTGACCCTACTTGGAATTGGGTCATTGCAGAGGTAGTTAAAATGAGGCCATTTTACTGCAGTGGGTGAGCCTCTAATCCACTATGACTGGTGGCCTTATACAAAGGAGAAATTGGAAGACAGACATGCACCTAGAGAGAATGCCATGTAAAGAAAAGGGCAGAGACCAGGATGACACTGCCACAAGGCAGAGATTGCCAGCAAACCACCCGAAGCTGTGGGGGAGAGGCATGAAAGGTTCTCCCTTACCACCTTGAGAAGCAAATAACTCTGATGAGACCTTGTGAGAAAATAGATGTCTACAGCTGAAGCCATCCAGTCTGTGGTACTTCATTAGGCCACCCCTAGCATCCAGATATTCTCTCACCCTCCCTTGAAACTCCCCACCTACAACACAGTCCTCTGGAGCTGGAAGGGCAATGCAAGGGATGTGGCTGAGGGCCTAGAGAGAGCATCCCAGGCCCTGTTCCCCAGCCAGAGCTCTGGGAAGGACCTGCAAGTCCTTGGGGGTCAGGTTTCATGGGGACTTGCATTCAAGCAGATGGAGCCTTAGGCAGTCTTGGAGAAATCCATTCAGAAGCAGCAGCTGAGTGAATGCACCTTCCTGACAAGATCACGAATGAGGGACACCTGAGTAGCCAAGTGGCCAGATAACACAGACTGTACGCCTTATCCCTGCACCCAGGGTCTTAGCATTGTAAGTTCCCTGGAATTGGATGTAACACTGTCTTGCCAGTGGGTTTCAGCCCCAGGCAAGTTCACTATGAATTCAATGTGACCAAAGAAATTGACAGGAAAACATTCTTTGGGGTGAAACGGTTTATTACCCGGTTTGTTCTCCCAGTAGTAGGTCAAGCACTAGCATCTCTGCCTCCGCGTGGGCCGAGCTCTCTATATAGCACAATAATAGCTTATTGCCTAAAGGTGTGGAAGCGGTAGCCTAGCAACAGGCCAGTTACATCATCAGATGGTTTAAGTTCAGTGAGGATCCTGGCCATAGGAACCCCAACTTCCCCACACTCCACCCCTCCAGGATTCTTGCCTTACAATCTACATGCTTTCAATCTTCCGCAATGGTCCCTGTGCGAGAAAGCTGGAGCACTGTAACCAGATTCCACAACAGCAACAGAGGATAACAATTTAGAGATAATAGCAAAAATTAAGATACAACAAGATTTTGATACAGGTAACAAAAATTATAATAATCCTCAGGGCAGAGGAAGTTCCCAATCCACAAAGGCTTTAGGGGTGATAAGACACATGTTTTAATGACACCACCAAGATGGGCAAATCTTGTCCATCAGGTAGAATGCACGCAAGAGAGTGGTCCTGTGACAGGACTGTAGCAGGATGGGGGTCCCTTCCAGGTCTAGTGTACCATACTTTTACTCCTTTCCCTGTGGGGGTTACTGAGGGGTCTATATATAGTGCTACTGGAGGTGCATGCACTGGCCATAATGATAAAACAAAACTTCCCGGTAAGATGCTTCTACCTTCTGGCTGTTCAGGATATACTACTGTGACCTTTGGTGGCCACTCTGCTGTTATTCCAGGAACACACAGGAGGCCAGCCTCCAGGCCTTGTCCACAAGGTGCCAAGATAGCCAGCCATCGTTGGTCCATGTGTCGAAAGGTCCAAGGCCACGTCCACTCAGTGGAGTCTCTGGGGTTCAGTGCAGTTGGTGCTGGCAAAAAGATGTTATTCTGGTGGCTGAACCTTGACTTCAGTGATTCTTCCTTGGTTTGCACTTGCAGTTGTATAGGGGAGGCAGCCATATGTGTTAACATATCTACGGGGCTCAGGGGTCCCTTTCGGGGTCTTGTTCAAATGCCGTAGCACAGTCCGTAAGTGGACTGACCATCCCCGCAGACTATTGGTATCTGACTTTAGTCCAGATTTTAAGAAGCCATTGTGCCTCTCTATCATGCCTGCTGCGGTAGGATTGTATGGCACATGAAACTTGCATTTGATTCCCAGCTGTTGCACCCATTCATGCAGTGTATGTCTAGTACAGTGGGTCCCTGATCACTCTCAATTACCTGTGGTCGGCAATAGGCAGCAAAGAGATGCTCCAGGCCTCTTTTGGTCATCTGCTGGTCTGCACAACGGGTAGGAAAAGCAACTAGAAGTCCAGTAGCTGTGTCCGCACAAGTCATTGCATACCAATATCCTTCTGACACTGGTAGAGGCCCAATATGGTCTATCTACCACCTGAGGAGGGGTATAGGCCCCTTAGGTATTGTCCCATATTGCTGTGGAACTTGGTGTAAGTCCCTTTTGGAGCACACGACACACTCCTGCCGGGCTCTACTAACTTCCTTGAAGGTCAATAGCAAGCCCCACTGACGGGCTACAGCCCACATTGTCTTTTGCCCCACATGCAACAAATGCTAATGTAACCACTGGGCTACATCAGAGCCAGGCTTTCCTTCTAACCAACATATCTAGGAAAATTTATCTGCTTCATTATTTCCTGGGGATGCCAGTGGCAAATGACCTGTCACATGGTATACTGTAATTATTTTAGTCTGACCACAGGCCTATAAGTCTTGCCACAATTCTTACCAGGTTGGTAGCCACAGGGTCAAAGCCCAGTAGACAGCCCAGCTGTCAGTGCAAACAACTATAGGGGAGGGCTCCTGGTTGATCAAAGCCACACAGCCCACAACTCTGCCCACTGGCTGCTCTTCCCCTCACCATCTTCCATCCATATTGTCTCAGTCTTAGGATGGAAAGCTATGGCCCTCCATTTTGGGGGCTGCCCACGGCTGGAGCCATCTGTGTACCATGCATCTTTGGATATAGGGGCTCTTCCCTCCCGATAAGGACTCTCTGCTACTAATGGTTCCAAAGCAAGTTCTTCCTGCTTTTCACTAGTATATGTCACCGACCCCAATAAGCGTTGGAGTTCTTCACTCAAGGGGTTACTAGAGAGGGCACTATGGTGCTTTAGATAAGCACCCCACTTGGCTAGTGTGGGCGTTTGTGCCACACCACTCCTTGGCTTTTGGGTCCAGTCTTGTACCCACCCCAAGATGGGATAGGTGGTTATTACTTTTATAGGGGCCATTCCAGTGATGGGTTCTCATTGCTTCAGCCTCTTCTAAGTCTGTTAGTGTTCGTGTCACCTCGCTTATGGGCTGCCCTAAGTGAGGGGAAAGAATGACCCCTAGAGACCCAAAGAGGGATGTGGGAGCCATTTGAAGCACAATATTTCTCATCCCAGCAGTGAAAATCTCTTCATCTGGGCCATGATTCTCTGGACTATAGATGGCATTTCTTATGCCTAGCTCTTCGTAGCACCTGTTGGAGTTCAGCATATGTCTGCCATCTAACAGGGGAGGATGGTAGATCACCCGGATTGGGCCACACAGCACGAAGTGCAGCCATGAGCCATTCGAGGAGGGAGTGACTCCCTGGGGTCTGATGTGCACTTTGTAATCTCTGCCTCAAGGCAGGCTGCACTGTCAGGGAAGACAGCTTTCTGATCTCTGATCCCAGCAAAATAATTCCATCCACCCCTAAGTCCCACAGACACAGGGGCCAAGCTGATACGGACTCTGAGGGCTTCTGCCTAAACCAGGAGCCCAAATCCACTAGCTCAGCCTGAGTATAGGGGCGGACCATAGAGTGCTTCACGACCTGGGGAGGGGGCTGCTCCTCTCCTTGGGGAACCTTCAGCTGCAGGGTCTTTATTTTCTTTACCACCACTGGGCGTGGTTTCAGTACAGGAGGCGCCAGTGCCTCTAGCACCACCCCTTCATCATTCTCCAGCTCCTCCATTTCTAGGGTTGATGGCACCTTTTTCTCCCCTCCCCCGAGTGCCTCTTCTGCTACAACCTTTACCTTTTCTAGTGTACCTTGCAGCAATGCTACCTCAGTCTTCAGAAGCTCTCTTACCTTCAGCTCAATGCTTCGCAGCTGACATTCTTGTGCCACCTCCGCCTGTGCTTCCCTCAGGAGTTCGTCATTTTCCTTGATGGCCTCTTCCTCCTTCAGAACACATGGCAGCACTGCCGTCTTGTTCTGTAAGGAATTGTTTACCTCTCCAATGGCACCTTGCTGCTGGCGCTCTCATGCTGCCTCCTCTCGCTTCAGTGCCATTTCCTTCTTCAGGGAATCCACAGAATTTTGCAGCTTGCGTTTTTGTGCCACCATTTCTTGGGTCTCTTCTGTAGATCTTTTTAATACTGTGAGAAGCAGCCAACCCACAATCCCTGCTGCCTCACGGGCACTCTGTTTCTCAAAGTATTTACTTACTATACCAAGGGCCTCCCCTACAGCCTCAGGTGTCATGTCCACTTGCCTCCTGTCCAGGGTGGGGCCCAGTCCTCTAGGAGGCAAGCCACCTCAGACCACATACCCATTAGGGGATGATCCACTGTCTCCCCATTCACAGGGGCAGCCCGCTGAAGCACTCCTCCCATAAGGGCAGCCTGTCTTTTTCCTTGGTCAATAATGAACCCTGCCGACTTTCACCAATTGTCTTGCCAATGGGTTTCAGCCCTGGGCAAGTTCGCTATGGACTCAATGTGAGCAAAGAAATTGACAGCAAAACATTCTTTGGGGTGAAAGGGTTTATTACCCAGCTTGTTGTCCTGGCGATAGGTCGAGCACTAGTGTTTCTGCCTCCGCCCAGAGCACTGGGCCGAGCTCTCTATATAATGCAATAATAGCTTATTGCCTAAAGGTTGGAAGCAGTAGCCTAGCAACAGGCCAGTTACATCATCAGGTGGTTTAAGTTCAGCAAGGATCCTGGCCATAGGAACTCAAACTTCCCCACAAACACCATATCAACTGAGATTGGGTTTCTGCCTGGATCTCAGTAGAATGGCAGCTCAAAAAAGAAGTGACAGAAAAATAGATGCTTGGGACTACCTCTCAGTTACTTTGGGAACTGATATTTGTGCTTGCTAAATTCGCAGTAGCCCTAAATCTCTATCACATCTTTTCAGCTGGTGAGCAGAGAGGGATGGGCCTGTCTATCCCAGTCTGGAGGGGTACATCTGCAGTCTCCTTGGGCTGCACTTCCCCTGCTTCCTACTCATATCTCCTGCTTTTTTAGCAGCAGGTGTAAGGTGTAAAGTGTGCATGTTGGGGGTGAGAGAGGATGAAATGGAACCCTGGCTTCTCTTGACCTCACCAGCCCCTTGGGGAGCTAAAGGGAAAAGCAGAGAGAGAGATCTGTCAGCACCCACCATGTCCACCCACCAATAGCTCTCCTCAGTGACAAAGCCCAGCTCCCAGGCCCTTCGTTCTTACAGGCTGCTTCATCCCTGGCAGTGTGCTGGACCACCAGTACTGGCTTTATAGCCCTGAGCAGGAGCTCTGGGATGGCCACCCCCACCCTATTTCTGGCTCCTTGCCTCCTGTGTGGCCTTGGTTTCCACCTTGCTTGTGACCCTCAGGGCAGCCTTTCAGGATTTGCTGTGATGTGACAGCACTATTATTTTTTTTTATTGAAGTATAGTTGAGATGCAGTGTTATATTGGTTTCAGGTATATGACTTGGTGTCATATACATTGTCTACATCATTAAATCCTCACCACAATAACTGTAGTTGGTATCTGTCAACATAAAAAGATATTGCAATATTATTGACCATATTCCCAATGCTGTACTTTCATCCCCATGACTAATTTACATTATAATTGGGATTTCTGTACTTCTTTATCCTCTTCACATATTTCACTCACACCTCCTTTCCCTATGGCAACCACCAGTCTCTTTTTTATGTCTATAAGTATATTTCTGTTTTGTTTGTTTGTTTTCTTTAGGTTCCACATGTAAGTGATACCACACAGTATTTGTCTTTCTCTGGCTGGCTTATTTCATTAGGATAATAACCTCTAAGTCCATCCACATGGTTGCAAATGGCAAGATTTCTTTCTTTTTTATGGCTAATACTTCATTGTGTATATATACCACATCTTTATTCATCTATTGATGGGCACTTGGGTTGCTTCCATATCTTGGTTATTGTACATAGTGCTGCAACAAATATAGGGGTGCTTGCATCTTTCTGAATTTTGTTTTCTTCAGGCAAATTCGCAGAAATAGAATTGCTGGGTCATATGGTACTTCAATTTTTAGTTTTTTGAGGAAATTCCATACTGCTTTCCACAGTGACGCACCAATTTACATCCCCACCAACAGTGTAAAATGATTCCCTTTTCTTTACATCCTCTCCAACGCTTGTCATTTCTTGTCTTTTGGATGGAGGCCATTCTAACTGATATGAGGTGACACCTCTTGGTGGTTTTGATTTGCTTTTCCCTGATGATTAGTGATGTGGAGCATCTTTTCATGTGCCTGTTGGCCATCAATATGTCTTCTTTGGAAAAATGTCTTTTCAGATTCTCTGCCCAATTTTCAGTAGGGTTATTTGTGGGGTTTTTTTGGTGTTGAGGTGTATGAGTTCTTTTTTTTTATTAAGGTATTATTGATATACACTCTTATGAAGGTTTCATATGAAAAAACAATGTGTTTACTACATTCACCCATATTATCGTGTTCCTCCAATACCCCATTGCAGTCACTACCCATCAGTGTAGTAAGATGCCACAGAGTCACTATTTGCCTTATCTGTGCTACACTGTCTTCCCCATGATCCCCCCCATACCATGTGTGCCAATCATAATACCCCTCAATCCCCTTCTCCCTCCCTCTCCACCCACTCTCCCCCACCTCTCCCCTTTGGTAACCACTAATCCCTTCTTGGAGTCTGTGAGTCTGTTGCTGTTTTGTTCCTTCAGTTTTGCTTCATTGTTATACTCCAGAAATGAGGGAAATCATTTGGTACTTGTCTTTCGTTGCCTGGCTTATTTCACTGAGCATAATACCCTCTAGCTCCATCCATGTTGTTGCAAATGGTAGGATTTGTTTCTTTTTTATGGCTGAATAGTATGCCATTGTGTATATGTACCACATCTTCTTTATCCATTCATCTATGGATGGACACTTAGGTTGCTTCCATATTTTGGCTATTGTAAATAGTGCTGTGATAAACATGGGGGTGCATATGTCTTTTTGAATCCGAGAAATTATATTCTTTGGGTAAATTCCTAGGAGTGGAATGTCTGGGTCAAAGGTATTTCTATTTTTAGTTTTTTGAGGAACCTCCACATTACTTTCCACAGTGGTTGAACTAGCTTACATTCCAACCAGCAGTGTAGGAGGGTTCCCCTTTCTCCGCATCCTCGTCAGCATTTGTTGTTCTTAGTTTTTTCAGTACTGGTCATCCTAACTGGTGTGAGGTGACGTCTCATTGTGGTTTTAATTTGCATTTCCCTGATGATTAGTGATGTGGAGCATCTTTTCATGTGCCTGTTGGCCATCTGAATTTCTTCTTTTGAGAATTGTCTCTTCATATCCTCTGCCCATTTTTTAATCAGGTTATTTGCTTTTTGGGTGTTGAAGCATGTAAGTTCTTTAGATATTTTGGATGTTAACCCCTTGTTGGATATGTTGTTTAAAATATATTCTCCCATAGTGTAGGATGCGTTTTTGTTCTGTTGGTTGTGCCCTTTGCTGTACAGAAGCTTTTTAGTTTGATGTAGTCCCATGTGTTCATTTTTGCTTTTGTTTCCCTTGCCTGAGGAGATGCGTTCAGGAAAAAGTTGCTTATGTTTATATTCAGGAGATTTTTGCCTATGTTGTCTTCTAAGAGTTATATGGCTTCATGACTTACATTCAGGTCTTTGATCCATTTCGAATTTACTTTTGTGTATGGGGATAGACAATAATCCAGTTTCATTCTCTTGCATGTAGCTGTCTGGTTTTGGCAACACCAGTTGTTGAAGAGGCTGTCATTTCTCCATTGTATATCCATGGCTCCTTTATTGTATATTAATTGACCATATATGCTTGGCTTTATATCTGGGCTCTCTAGTCTGTTCCATTGGTCTATGGGTCTGTTCTTGTGCCAGTACCAAATTGTCTTCATTACTGTGGCTTTGTAGTAGAGCTTCAAGTCAGGGAGCATAATCCCCCCAGCTTTATTCTTCCTTCTCAGGATTTCTTTGGCTATTCGGGGTCTTCTGTGGTTCCATATGAATTTTTGAACTATTTGCTCTAGTTCATTGAAGAATGCTGCTGGTATTTTGATAGGGATTGCATTGAATCTGTAGATTGCTTTAGGCAGGATTACCATTTTGACGATATCAATTCTTCCTATTCATGAGCATGGGATGTGTTTCCATTTATTGGTATCTTCTTTAATTTCTCTCATGAGTGTCTTGTAGTTTTCAGAGTATAGGTCTTTCACTTCCTTGGTTAGGTTTATTCCTAGGTATTTTATTCTTTTTGATGTAATTGTGAATGTAATTGTTTTACTGATTTTTCTTTCTGCTAGTTCATCATTGGTGTATAGAAATTCAACAGATTTCTGTGTATTAATTTTGTATCCTGCAACTTTCCTGAATTCAGATATTAGATCTAGTAGTTTTGAAGTGGATTCTTTAGGGGTTTTTTAAATGTACAATATCATGTCATCTGCAAAGAGTGATAGTTTAACTTCTCATTTACCAATCTGGATGCATTTTATTTCTTTGTGTTGTCTAATTGCTGTGGCTAGGACCTCCAGAACTATGTTGAATAAAAGTGGAGAGAGTGGGCATCCTTGTCTTGTTCCTGATCGTAAAGGAAAGGCTTTCAGCTTCCTGCTGTTAAGTATGATGTTGGCTGTGGGTTTGTCGTATATGGCCTTTATTATGTTGAGGTACTTGCTCTCTATACGCATTTTGTTGAGAGTTTTTATCATGAATGGATGTTGAATTTTGTAGAATGATTTTTGGCATCTATGGAGATGAATGTGGTTTTGTCCTTCTTTTTGTTTATTTGGTGGATGATATTGATGGATTTTCCAATGTAGTACCATCCTTGCATCCCTGGAATAAATTCTACTTGATCATAATGGATTATCTTGTTGATGTAATTTTGAATTCAGTTTGCTAATATTTTGTTGAGTATTTTTGCATCTATGTTTATCTGGAATATTGGTCTGTAATTTTCTTTTTTTGTGGTGTCTTTACCTGGTTTTGGTATTAGCTGGCCTCAGAGACTGAATTTTGAAGTATTCCCTCCTCTTCTACTTTTTGGAAGTTTAAGAAGAATGGGTATTAGGTCTTCACTAAATGTTTCATAAAATTCAGCAGTGAAGCCATCTGGTTCAAGTGTTTTCTTCTTAAGTACTTTTTTGATTACCAATTCACTTTTGTTGCTAGTAATTGGTCTGTTCAGATTTTCTGTTTCTTTCTGCATCAGTCTTGGAAAGTTGTATTTTTCTAGAAAGTTGTCCATTTCTTCTAGGTTATCCAGTTTGTTACCATATCATTTTTCATAATATTCTCTCATAATTCTTTGTATTTCTGTGGTGTCTGTAGTGATGTTTCCTTTCTCATTTTTTATTCTGTTTATGTGTGCAGACTCTCTGTTTTCTTGATAAGTCTGGCTAGGGGTTTATCTGTTTTGTTTATTTTCTTGAAGAACCAGCTCCTGCTTTCATTGATTCTTTCTAGTGTTTCATTCTTCTCAATTTTATTTATTTCTTCTCTAATCTTTATTATGTCTCTCCTTCTACTGACTTTGGGCCTCATTTGTTCTTCTTTCTCTAATTTCATTAATTGTGAGTTTAGACTGTTCATATGGGATTGTTCTTCTGTCCTGAGGTAGGCCTGTATTGCATTGTACTTCCCTCTTAGCACGGCCTTCGCTGTGTCCCATAGATTTTGCGGTGTTGAATTATTGTTGTTATTTGTCTCCATATATTGCTTGATCTCTGTTTTTATTTGGTCATTGATCCATTGGTTATTTAGAAGCACGTTGTTAAGCCTCCATGTGTTTGTGGGATTTTTCTTTTTCTTTGCATAATTTATTTCTAGTTTCATACCTTTGTGGTCTGAGAAGCTGATTGGTACAATTTCAATCTTTTTGAATTTACAGAGGTACTTCTTGTGGCCTAGCATATGATCTATTCTTGAAAATGTTCCATGTGCACCTGAGAAGAATGTGTATCCTGCTGCTATTGTGTGTAGAGTTCTGTAGGTGTCTGTTAGGTCCATCTGTTCTAATGTGTTGTTCAATGCGTCTGTCTCTTTACTTATTTTTTGTCTCATTGATTTGTCCTTTGGATTTGGTGTAGTGTTGAAGTCTCCTAGAATGAATTCTGTTAGTATTTGTTTCACATACGTAGGTGATCCTGTGTTGGGTGCATAGATATTTATAATGGTTATATCCTCTTGTTGGATTGACACCTTTATCATTATGTAATGTCCTTCTTTGTCTCTTGTTACTTTCTTTGTTTTGAAGTCTATTTTATCTGAATCAAGTCCTGCAACTCCTGCTTTTTTCTCTATTAGTTGCATGAAATATCTTTTCCATCCCCTCACTTTTAGTCTGTATATGTCTTTGGGTTTGAAGTGAGTCTCTTATAGGCAGCATATAGTTGGGTCTTGTTTTTTTATCCATTCAGTGACTCTATGTCTTTTGATTGGTGTATTCAGACCATTTACATTTAGGGTGAGTATCGATAGGTATGTACTTATTGCCATTGCAGGCTTTAGATTCATAATTATCAAAGGTTCAAGGGTAACTTCCTTAGTATTTAAGAGTCTAACCTAACTCAGTTAGTATGCTATTACAAACACAATCTCAGGGTTCTTTTTTTTCTCATCCTTTTTCTTCCTCCTCGATTCTTTATATATTAGGTATCATATTCTGTACTCTTTGTCTATCCCTTGACTGACTTTGGGGGTAGATGATTTAATTTTGCATTTGCTTAGTAATTAACTGTTTTACTTTTTACTGTGGTTTTACTACCTCTGGTGACTGCTATTTGGCCTTAGGAACACTTCCATCTATAACAGTCCCTCCAAAATACACTGTAGAGATGTTTTGTGGGAGGTAAATTCTCTCAGTTTTTGCTTATCTGGAAATTGTTTAATCCCTCCTTCAAATTTAAATGATAATCTTGCCAGATAGTGTATTCTTGGTTCAAGGCCCTTCTGCTTCATTGCATTAAATATATCATGTCACTCTCTTCTGGCCTGTAATATTTCTGGCTGAGAAGTCTGATGATAGCCTGATGGGTTTTCCTTTATTTGTGATCTTTTTTCTGTCTCTGGATGCTTTTAGTAGTCTGTCCTTATCCTTGATCTTTGCCATTTTAATTATTATTTGTCTTGATGTTGTCTTCCTTGGGTCCCTTGTGTTGGGAGATCTGTGCACCTCCATGGCCTGAGAGACTGTCTCCTTAAGACTGGGGAAGTTTTCAGCAATTACCTCCTCAAAGACACTTTCTATCCCTTTTTCTCTCTCATCTTCTTCTTGTACCCCTATAATATGAATATTGTTCCGTTTTGATTGGTCACACATTTCTCTCAATATTCTTTCATTGCTAGAAATCCTTTTTTCTCTCTGTGCCTCAACTCTTTTGTATTCCACTTCTCTAATTTCTGTTTCATTTATCGTGTCCTCCACTGTATCTAATCTGCTTTTAAAACCCTCCACTGTGTTCCTTAATGATTGGATCTCCATCCTAAAGTCATTCCTGAGTTCTTGAATATTTTTCTGTACCTCCAGGAGCATGTTTATGATTTTTATTTTGAAATCTCTTTCAGGAAGATTGATTAGTTCAGTCTCACTTGACCCTTTTTCTGGTGTTTGTGGAATTTTGGTTTGAACCAGGTTCCGTGATGTTTCATATTTGTATGTGGCGCCCTCTAGTGCCCAGAAGCTCTACTCTCTGTGGCTGCTCAGGCCCTGGAATGATGTTGGGGGTCGCAAGGGAGTGGTGCTGGTGCCTGGTGGGAGGAAAGAGCTGTTTCCTGCTTCCCGGTTGTTATGCCTGTCTCCACTGCCAGACCAGTGGGCCGAACACACAGGTGTAAACTCTATCCTTTGTGTTTGTGGCGGGGCTTCCCTCTGGCTGGTGTGATGCCAGGGCAGGGGTTGCTGGTTTGCAAGCCAGGTGTAGGCTGGCCAGGAGGAAGACTCAGCAGGCTGCATATCATGGTCGGGGGCCTTGGAGCTGTGTAGCCAGCCATGGGAATGGAGCACCTGAAGATCCTGAAAGTTCCCAACCTGCTTGGCAGAGTGTGCCTGGACAATTTTGTCTACCTGTCCTTTCTTCTGAGCAGTAAGCTCTGTGAAATCCTTGCCCCTTTAGCAGCCCTCTTGCTGTTAGGAAGACCACCCAGAGCAGCAGCCAGGTATGGATCCGTTTTCCACAAGTGGCTGGAATCTCAGTTTCTCCAGGTATTCCACCTGTCTTAGCTTTTCAGCCCTACTAATGACCAGAGCACCGTGCTAGTTAGGTTTGTGCTCCCGGAGCAGATCTCCAGGGCTAGGTGTTCAGCAGTCCCAGGCCTCCACTCCCTCCCCACTCCATTTCTCTTCCTTCCACCAGTAAGCTGGGTTGGGGGAAGGGCTTAGGTCCCACTGGGTCATGGATTTGGTTTGTTACTCTGCTCTGTGAGGTCTGTTCTTTTCTCCAGGTGTATGCAGTCTGACACAGCCTTCTTTCCTGTTGCTCTTTCAGGATTAGTTGTATTAATTATATTTTTGTATTATATGTGGTTTTAGGAAGAGGTCTCTGTCTCACCTCTCATGCCGCCATCTTTAATCCTAATCTGTATGAGTTCTCATATATTTTGGATATTAGCCCCTTATCAGATATATCATTTGCAAATATTTTCTCCCATACGGTAAGTTGTTTTTTCATTTTGCTGACAGTTTCCTTTGCTGTGCAGAGCTTTTTAGTTTGGTGTAGTCCCATTTATTTTTACTTTTGTTTCCCTTGCATATCCAGAAAAAAATTACTAATGCTGATGTTCAGGAAATGCTTACCTGTTTTCTTCTAAGAGTTTTATGGGTTTGTGCCTTATTTAGGTTTTTAATCCAATTTGAGTTTATTTTTGTGCATGGTGTAAGATGGTGCGCCAGTTTGATTTTTTTTTACATGTAGCTGTCCAGTTTTTCAACACCATTTATTGAAGAGACGTATTTTCCCTGTTGTCTATTCTTCCATTGTATAGTCTTGCCTCCTTTGTCATATATTAATTGATCATATATGTGTGGTTTTATTTCTGGGTCCTCTATTCTCTTGCATTGATCCATGTATCTGTTCTTGTGCCACCACCATACTGTTTTTATCAGTGTAGTTTTGTAGTATAGCTTGAATTCAGGGACTGTGATATGCCCCCTAGCTTGCTCTTGTTCAAGATTGCTTTGGTTATTCAGGGTCTTTGTAGTTCCATGTTAATTTTAAGATTATTTTCTTCAGTTCAGTGAAAAATACCATTGATATTTTGATAGAGATTGCATTGAATATGTAGATTTTTTGGACAGTATGGCCATTTTGACAATATTATTTCTTCCTATCCTTCAACATGGAATTTCTCCATTTGTATCTTCAATTTATTTCATCAACGTCTTATAGTTTTCAGAGTACTGGTTTTTTACCTTTCTTGGCTAGGTTTATTCCAAAGTGTTTTATTTTTTTTGATGCACTTGTAAATGGAATTGTTTTCTTGCTCTCTCTGCTAGCTTTTTTATTAGTATATAGACATGCAACATATTTCTGTATAATGATTTTGTATCTTGCAACTTTACTGAATCCAGTTATTAGTTCTAATAGTTTTTGGTGGAGTGTTTAGGGTTTTCTGTATAGTATCTTGTCATTTTCAACTAGTGTCAGTTTTACTTCTTACTTACCAATTTGGATGTCTTTTATTTATTTATTTTGTCTGATTGCTGTGGCTTGGACTTCCCGTACTATGTTGAATAGAAGAGGTGAGAGTGGACATCCCTGTTTTTTTCCTCATCTTTAAGGAAAAGCTTTCAGCTTTTCACCATTGAGTATGATGTTAGCTGTGGGTTTGTCATATATGGTCTTTATTATGTTGTGGTATGTTCCCTCTGTATCAACTTGTTGAGAGTTTTTGTCATATGTCAATTTATTGGTATATAATTTTTCATAGAATTCTTTTATAAGTCTTTGAATTTTTGTGGTGTCAGTTGTTACTTCTTTTTTTCTGATTTTGCTTATTTGTGTCCTCTCCTTTTGTCTGGTTCTCCATGTTTGTTCCTATGTATTAGATGGATCACCTATACCTCCAAGTCTTGAAAGTAGTGGCTTTATGAAGTAGGCATACTGTGGTGTCCAGAAGTACAAAAGGCCCTGCTCACCAAGGCAGGTACTCCAGGGGAGTTCTCTGTTGTGACTGAGCCATGAGTGCTGTTGGTGGGCTGTGGGGCTCACCTGTCTGGCAGTCTGCAATGCCTGAACCCCTCTGCTACGCCTCAATGTGTGATGCCTGGATGGTCTGTGATGCAGTGTGGCAAAGGCCCACTCTTTGCCTACCTGTCTGCATGGCTAACTACCACTAGGATGGGTGTGTTGTGTGGTGCAAGTCTGGGGAATGCCTACCCAGGCTGAGCAAGTTGGGTGGGTGGAGAGTTTCAGAGCTAGCTCCCACAAGCGTCTGGTTAGTTGGGGTGAGGAAGAGCTGGAAAAGTGGCATCTGCCTAGCTCTTTCCCTTACAGAGAGAGCTCCCTCAGATGCCCACCCCTCTAGCACACTTCCCAAAGCTAGGAAATCTTCAAACTGCTGCCTTTGTGTTGGGTCTCAGAGGGATTGACAGAGCATGCCAGTCCTCCACAAGCAGAAACTTGGCTCCCCTCACAATGCTCCAACTCTTGTGTCCAGCCCTATTAATCTTCAAAGCCCAATGCTATAGGGACTCATCTTCCTGGAGCAGATCCGCAGACCCAGGTGTGCAAGGTTCCTGGGCATTTTTCTCCTCCCTACTCTATCCCTCCCATTTGTGGGTTGGGATGGGATAAAGGATTATAACTCAATCAAATGCAGCTCTGCATCTTTACTCTTCTCAGTGTGGTCTTCTCTTTTTTTTGCTAGATATAGAAGTGTGTTCTGCAGTCTTCGTGTTTTTTTCAGAGTTAGTTGTATTAGGTACAGTTGCTACCTTGATGTATACATAGGAAGAGATTATCACAGAGACCTCCTATTCTGCCATCTTCCCTTGCTCCCTCCAATGGGTGACAGTCTTAAGGAATGGACAGGATTCTCCCTTCCTCTTTAAGTAAAATGCTTTTTTTTCTGATTATTTAAGTAATACATATTCACTCTCAGAAGAGCACAGATCCCAAAGGGGACAAAAGTAATCTGCATGCTATCATCCAAAGATAATTCCTACTGGCAGTTCCCAATTCTATTTTAAAATGTATAGATTTCTTTACACAAATAAGAACATATCCTGCCTTTAAAAAAAATTTTAAACTATAGCATAAAAATGTCTCCAGATCATTAAGGATCTCTTTGTAAATGTGCTTTATGATGGTTGCGTGATATTCCATTTTAAGGATGTATTATAATTTACACAATCCTGGTAAGTATGAGAAGATTGTGTACATTCAGAGTCCCTGAAATACCTATGGTATATTGAAAATTGAGTGCATGAGCAGTCTGCAGCTCCAACAACAGTGAATATGGTGATAAGGAGAGGTAGCAAGAATGGCTGGTGCCTGGCACTGGTGATCATAGAAGATAAAAAGAGGAAGAAAATGATGGCTATCACAAAGAAAGAAAAGCCCACTTCAAATCAATGCCTTTCAGTCCTATTTGGTCAGAAATTTGAGGGGGCTGGAGCTTCAATTAAAGGGTCAATGTCAAAGCATGAAGCCAGATCTTGGGAAGAAAAATAGCTTCTGAAGGAGAACTCTCATATGGGGAGTGTGTCATGTACATGGACAAGTCAGCAGGAGGGGGAAGAGGGGACAACATGATAGTGAGTTATATAGAATAGTGTGTTTGCTTTGAGTAACTGAATTTTTTAAGTCTTTAGCTATACAAGTAACCCACTCTTTCCAGGTATAAGATCTGGTTTCTCTGTGGTGATGACGTCTGTGTTTGTCTTTAATGAGAACATCTCTGTTCTGGGGCAGCCTACAGGTGGGCCTGCATAGATGAATAAACAGGACGAAGACTGAAGCTTCAGGTCCTGGCATCACCCAAATCTCTCACCATGCTTCCTCAGAAGTTTGTTTTTGCCTTTAGCCAAAGAAAGACTGAAGGAGCCTTAAGAAAAGTGGGAAAAAGTTACATAAATTTCTTCATTGTGACACTCTGAAACCCACTTGCCAAAGATTTATCTGGAAGCATGATTAGATGAATGGAAAAGGACAAGTCTTCAGCACAGACATCAAAGTGGCTGGACATCTGTTAAACTCTGTGGCTCAGTTTGAGACAAAGGGCATGAGCCTTCGCAAATCTCTGTGGAAGGAGATCAAAAAGGAAATATCCATTATCTTTACATGAATACCTCTTTCCAAATGGAAAACATCCCATTCTAACAACATATTGTTCAGAGAAATTGTATAGCCCTAGGCAGCCCTGGGTAATAAAGTACTCAATTAAGAGTTCTAGATGAAAGTAAAGACAAAGAAGCCCTGAGTAGTCACTTTTACAATAAAATAATCCAACCATAGTAGATTACAATGCCTCAGGCAGAGTTTACCAAGAGAAGGGAGTTAGTGGTTGGCCTGCAGTGGCCATGCTGATCTCATTGTCTGCTATATTTTGCCAGTGGTTAGTAATCTCAGCTTTTTTCCTTTCAGTTTCACTCATGTGAGTTATTTCTCAGACCATGGTGAATTCCATTAGAGGCCACATAGTACTATTTCATGTTTACCAGCTGGAAGGACAGCAACATTGCCAGCCTACTACTTAAGAGTGGTAACACTTTCTAAATTTATCCTTACAGTGAAGTTTCTACTATTGCTTACCTCAGCAACCTTCACTTAGGACAGACTCTCTAGTCCAGACTGTAGGTTCATTTTAAACTCTTTGATTCTAGTACCTACTAATCCTGCCAGATTTTTGCACACTCTTCTTTTAGAGCTTTAAAAAAAAAGTCCCTTCATCTATCAATCCATTCACCCATCCACTTATTCATCCAACTGAGAAATACTGGTGTACATACACTGTGTCCAGTCCTGGTGCCATGTGATGGAGACAACAAAGAGAGTGAAAGTGATGTCCCCAAGATGACAACATAGGAGACCCTGCCTCTGTCCCGACACAAAGATAAAAAATTAGTTAGCTGTGAACAAAAACAGCTTTGGGGGAGTTCCAGAGTTCACTTGAGAAATCGTAACAATGCAGTGGAGAAAAAAACCTAAGAATAACTGCGTAAGAAGATAAGGAAGACAGCTTGATTTTGCCTGCATCATCCCATCCCACAAACTGGCATTGCTCAGTGCCAAGGGGGAATATCCCAGCTAGAAAGAGCTCCCCTTGCCAGGAAAGGAAAAGCAGAATGAGTGGCCCATTTCTCCAGCTATTTGGGGACATTACATGAAGAACCTTGTTTTGGTTTAACCCCACCTGGATGGGCAGAGCTGACATATATAGAGATGGCTAGGAACAAAAAGAAAAGCAGGAGCTACTTAAGAGCAGCCATGCAGCAGGAGTGATTGTACACAGTGATCTGCTCTACAGATAAGCCCAGTTGTTTTTGCCACTGAAGAAGGAACCAATGGCAAGCAGAGCTGCCAGACTTCCTGCATATTCCACCAGTTTTCACCCTATAGGTAATTTGTGTTCACTAATGCCAGCTTCCTTTGGCTCCATTAATAGACCCCAACCCCCACCCACAGGCCAGAGTCTGGGAACCACACTGGTAGCTACCTCAGGCTTCTGTGGCTGCATAGTGCAAAACACCAGCCTTGACTCCCACTTCTGTGTGTGTACTCAGGGCTAGATCCTTCAGTTGTTCATGTGCATGCCCCTGGCTTGACATCTACCAGACTTCACTGCAGTACACAACCTAAGGCGGAGACTGGTCAGTCATGGCACAGCCTGCCAACATCCAGAGCCCCACAGCTGTTTGTGGGCCCAGATCATGCCCTGTCATCTGTCACTGGCCAGCACTATTGTGCTTACCTATAACTAACCTCTCCAACTCTGCACCTGCACTGCAATGGAGGAGACTGTGCAGCCATAGAAGAGCATCCCAATATCCAGGACCCCCACAGCTGCCAGTGCCTGGCCCTTGCTGCCTGCCCTGGCCCCCACCATGATGTATGTGTCAGCAACTGCTTCTGTCACTACATAGGCACCTGGAGCTGGCCTCCACAGCTAAGTGTGTGTATACCACTGGCTCTGATCACCACCACTGCCTTCCATAGTCCCTGGACCTGAAGGCAGCAATAAGGAGCCAACAGCTTGTGCAGCCACTATAGATCCCTCATGGTCCTTGCCAAGGATACGCAATTGTAGATGCTGGGACTGAGCTGAATTGACATTTCACTCCTGTACATGGTGTTGCCACATGCTCCCGCATGTACAGCCTTATACCACTAGATCTGGGGTCACACATGGTAGTCTCCAGCATGCTCCTACCTACAGGTGAAAGTCTACCTTTACTGAAGTCAGCCCATAAAGTCTGTAACAGGTGATGGCTTCTTCTGATTCACAGACACCTACACAAGGCTACAGGAATCATGAAGAATCAGGGAAACATAACTCCAACAAAGAAATGCAGTAAACCACCAGCAACTGCTTCCAAAGAAATGGAAATAATCCAGGAATTGTCTGACAAAGAATTCAGTGCAATTGTTCTAAAGATGCTCAAACAGTGAAAGATAACACAGATTAACAATTTAATTATATCAGGAAAACAATACAAAAACAAAATAAGAAGTTCAACAAAGAGATAGAAAACATGAAAAAGACTAAACAAGTTTTGGAGCGGAAGAATATAATGACTGAATTGAAGAATTCAAATGACCAAGCAGAAAAAGAATCAGTGAGCTAGAAGACAGACCAATTGAAATGATACAATCAGAGGAGCAAAAAGAGAAAATGATGATAAGAACCTATGGGATTTATGGGACATTATTTAAGAAAAATAATGTATGTGTCATTGGAATTCAAGAAGGGCAAGATAGGGAAAAGATATAGAAAGCTTATTTAAAGAAACAGTGGCTAAGAATTTCCCAAAGCTGGGGAGAGATTTGGACATTCAACTTCATGGGGGCAATAGGTCACCCCAAAATTTCAGTTCAGAGAGATCCTCTATAAGACACATTATAGTAAAACTGCCTAAAAGCAAAGACAAAGAATTTTAAAGGAAGAAAAAGGAAAAAAATTCTCATGTAAGGGAACCCCATAAAGCTTTTGGTAGATTTCTCAATAGAGATCTTGCAGGTGAGAAGAGAATGAGATGATGCTGAAACTGCCATCTAAGGATACTCTACCCAGCAAAACTGTCCTTCAGAAATGAAGATGAGATAAAAACTTTCCCTAATAAACAAAAAGTGAAGGAATTCATCATCACTAAATCTATCTAACAAGAAATGCTGTAAGAAATTCTTCAAACTGAAATGAAAGGTTGCTAATTAGTAAAATAAAACATATGAAAATATACAATACACTGATAGACAAACAGTCGGATTCAGAATGCTCTAACACTGCAATATGGTGGTGTTTTAACTACTTAGCCCTAGCATAAGGGTTTAAAGTACAAAGTATTAAAAATAGCTGTAGATACAATGATTTGTTAGTGGATACACAATATCAAAATGTGTAAATTGTGACATCAAAAGCAAAAGCAGGGAGTAAGGGGGTATAATTTTTTGTATGATTAAAGTTAAATTCTTATTAATGTAAAATAGACTGTTATCCACATAAGAGGTTTTATATAAATCTCATAGAAATCATAAAGCAAAAAACTATAGTAGAGACACAGCAGATAAAGAGAAGAGAATCAATCCATAACATTAGAGAAAATCATCAATCACAAAGGAGGGCAGCAAGAGAGAAAGGAAGGAACAGGGAACTACAAAGCAGCCAGAAAACAATCAGCAAGATGGCACTAGTTAGTCCTTCCTTCCCTATCGATACTCTAAATGTAAATTGATTGACTTCTTCAATCAAACACATCAGGTGGCTGGATGGATTAAAAAAAAAACAGTGACCAACTATATGCTGACTATAAGATACTCAATGGGGAAATAATAGTCCTTTCAATAAATAGTGCTGGGAAAACTATATAACCACATGGAGAAGAATAAAATTGAACCCCTGTCTTTCATCACTCACAAAAATTAACTCAAAACGGTTTACAGATATAAACATAAGAACTGAAACTACAAAACTCCAGGAAGAAAACATGGAAAAATCTCCTTGACATTAGCCTTGACAAGTTTTTTTTGGATATGCCACCAAAAGCACAAACAATAAAAGCAAAAATAAACAAATGGAACTACATCGAACTAAAAAGCTTCTGCGCAGCAAAAGAAACAATCAACCTACAACTGATCAAAATGGAAAGGCAATCTGCAGAATAAAATATTGCAAATCAAATATCTGGTCGGGGTCAATATTCTAAAATATATAAATAACTCATACAATGCAGTAGCAAAAAAACAAACAATCTGATTTTTAAAATGACAGGGGAAGGGGGAACTGAATAGACATTTTTCCAGAGAAAATATACAAATTGCCAACAGGTACATGAAAAGTTGCTAAACATCACTAATCATCAGGGGAATGCAAATGAAAGTCACAATAAGATATCACCTTATATCTATTAGAATAGCTATCATCAAAAAGATAAAAGATAGCAAACATTGGCAAGGATGTGCAGAAAAGGGAACCTTCATGTTCTGTTAGTAGGTAGGTAAATTGGTGCAGCCACTATGGAAACAGTATGAAAGTTCCTCAAAAAAATTATATTAGAATTACCGTATGATCCAGCCATCCCACTTCTGGGAATGAAAGGAAATGAAAATAGGACCTGAAAGAGATATCTTCACTCCCATCTTCAATGCAACATTATTCAGAATAGGTAAGACATGGAAACAAATAAGTGTCAGTCAACAGATTAAAAACCGTGTGGTATATATGTACAATGGGATATTATTCAGCCATGAAACAGAAGGAAATCCTTCCACTTGTGACAACATAAATGTACCTTGAGATCATTATGCTAAGTGAAATAAGTCAGACAGAGAAAGGTAAATACTGTATGATATCACTTATATATGGAATCTAAAAAAGCCAACCTCACAGAGAGTACAGTGGTGGTGACCAGGGACTGGGGAGTGGGAGAAATGGGGTGCTGGTCAAAGGGTAGTTACAAGATGAATAAGTTCTGGGGATCTATAGCTTGATGATTATAGTTAATAGTACTATATTACATACTTGAAAGTTGCTATGAGAATATACTTTAAATTTTCTCACCACAAAAAATGAAATGGTGATTATGTGACATGTTAGAGGTTTTAGCTAATGCTATGGTAGAAATCATTTTGCAATATATAAGTGTATCAGATCAACACATTGTATACCACAATGTTATATGCTAGTTGTATTTCAATACAGCCAGGGTAAAAAACTCAGTAGTGACAAACTCTTGTATAACACTTGCCACATGCCAAGAACATACCTATATCTTAACATATAAAGTGTTAATCCTAACAGCAACTTTATGAGAACGTAATGTTATTGTTTCTATTGTACAGATAAGGAAACTAAGATTAATTAGACATGATCCCTGCTTTCAAAGGTATATAGAGTAGTTAAGGAGTAAAATTATATGTTCACAAAAGAGTGAAATTAATATTGTTGGGCCTAAGTATCAGCACAAGCCTGCAAAAATGATCGCATAAAATGGCTCCATTTAGGACAAGGGAGTGTATTTTAGGTTACAGGTTCTCCCAAAATGAGTCAGTGAGTTGAGGATTGTCTGGTAGTGATTGATTAAGAAGGGCTCTTCAGAAGAATCCATAAGGAATAGATGCAAGGTAGGTAAGAAGCACTTTCAGCTGAAGTTCCAGCCTCTGTCTAATCCCATAGAGATTGCTGGAGTATAAATTGCACCTTGAGTTTGTCCTGTGTAAAAGCAAGGGAACTGAGCTTTTCAAGTCCCGACCAGTCAGTCATTGGCTAATGAGGTTCCCTGTGACTGGGAATGTAAAACCCCAATGTATGACAATCAAGTGGTGGAATGATGGGGCAGCTCCAATGCCCAAGATCAATCCTTTTAACGTCTGAGGTTTAAGCCATTTGCAGCAGAGCATGCAGAAGCTGGGGCAGGTACATAGGGGTAGAAAAAGGTCTGGGAGGATCTGGAGGGTGAGTACTTATAGTACCTACTAGAGTCAGCCTCTTGTATTTCACAGATAAACTTGCTTCTCTCATTATATTCACTCCATCCTGTCACAGCTTCTTCAAAATTCTGGTTGGTCCAAGTTTCTGGAGGAAAATTTACAAGAAGTTTCCCTAAGGACACAAGCCACAGCCTGCACTACTGCAGCTGGTCCTGAGAGTGTAACTGGTATTTGTCATTTTCCTCCTCTATCATCTTTTTTAGACTCCCCCTTGCTACTGGCTACTGCTTCTGGTAGTCTACGTTGCTGGCGTGGTGAGATGATCCGGACCTCCCACCCTGAAGGTCTGAGCCCCCAGTTGCCATGCCTTTATCAGGCGGTGTCTCTGTAACTACCCATTCACGTTTAATACTGGCCATGGACAAACATATTACTGGAATATGCATCAATCCCAATTAGAAGGAAATGCTTTCTACCAGGAAATGTCTCGGTGAGCCACCTGAGCACCAAACATACTCCTCAACACCATATTTACATAGCAGCACAGTTCCACCGCTTCATGGTGACTAAGGTGAATTTCCCTAGTAATATGGTAACTCATTTCTGTCCCTTTTGGTCTGCTGGCAGTAACCAGGTGGCAGTCATACCTTTAAGTTTAATTAAGTTTAATTAAACTTAATGTAGACCTGGTGGAAGCATACATACACTGGGAATTCAGACCTTTAGACTTGCAAAGACTAAGTTTGCAGGGACAGGAAGTACAAATTCTTCAAGTGGAAGTGATGGTAGGTGGGGCCATTTACTATTTCTACCAGTTGATTGCCAGACTCATGTGTTCTACCTATTGATTATGTAGGCCCTAACCCTCACAGGGTATCACCTCCAAGCTTTAAGAGGCTGACTCAACACTCTATTAGTCCAGTTGCCTTCTGGATGATACAGTATGCAGTAGCACCAGGGAATCCTGTAGTCTTGTGTCTATGGGCACACAGCAGCCAAAGCATTGTTACGCTTTAATTCATCTTGGTAAATCATATGCTCTGTGGGCCCCTGGATAATTATCTGAGGCCTGTGGGCAGGAAGGAAAAACCTATTACTGGAATATGTATTAATCGCAATTAGAAGGAAATGCTTTCCTTTTCAGAGTACACAGGATCCAATCCAATGTAATCAGTTTCCCACCAAGTGACCAGTGTTCTACCTGAGGGATGATACTTTGGACTCAGGGTTGGTTTCTGTCTCTGATAGGTCAGATATTCAGCAGTGCCAGGAGCTAGATCCATCCGGGTGAGAGGGAGCAGGGGGCCCATAAACAGTGTCTTCATCTCTGTCATCATAACAGCTCTGTTCCTGGGCTTTTTGCATTACACTTGGATGGCCAAGAACAGAGGTGAGCTGATATCCATTGAAAGAGTCTGTCCAGCTGACTGTTTAATGCCTCTTCTGCATGGATGCTTACTGGTAAGCATTAAACATGTGATACAGAGATGCTCACATTTTTATCCCATCCTCACAGGTTCATCTACATGCTTCATCTCTAGACTGGTTTATTACTGATTTTCCACCCTTTTGCTTCTAGGCCTCTAAGTCACTATTCTCCATGAGTCTCTGTACATAGTCTTACCACAGTCCACTTGTCTCTGCACATAAGGTAGATGACCAGATGCGATGTCTAAACTCTACTTGAAGACTTTCCCCTCACTATTGTCTTTCAGGGCCACCCCTGAGTACAAATATAGTCCATGGTTGACTTCTGGCTCATATCAACATATTCAATAACCCATTTATGAATCAGGCCTAGTTTTCCTCCTCTGTCAGCTGGTCAAAGGAAATTTCCCCATGAGGCCACAGTTGTTAGCAGAGAAGTATTTGTGCACTAGTGATGAGTGATGAGCGAAAACTGGCCACCTACCAATGCAGATTACTTGGGCCCTCTGGGCCAGCTCCAGCCTCAGCCAGAATGTACCACTTCCATTGCACAATGGCTTGTTGCTGGGCCTGCCTGACATTATGACTTGGTGATTTTGACAACTCTCAGCTCAAGATGGGCAGCTCTGGTCCTAGAGTTACTTGATTTCCTAAGATCAGATACTCTAACTCTATCAGGGCTCAGTACTATGCCAGGAGCTGGGTTTTTTTCTTTTTCCTTTTTTAATGGTGTATAATTCGATGCTGCAGATGGCATGGACTATCTCTCTTCAATATATCAAGGACACTTAATAATAGTTACCAAATTCTATAGTAGTTATAATTTTGACTTCCCTTATATCTCTCAAATTCTGAAGATATCAAACAAGCTAATGCATTCCTTTCTGTATCCTGTTCCAGATAACCACAAGAAAAGGTTTTAGTGATTGCAGTGCTACAGCATGCCAGGGCCTAGTGACACTAAGAATGGAGTAATTTCTGTCTGGCCAGTATATGACCCAACTCCAGAATCTCATCCTTATAGAGTGTGCTTCTTAGCACCATTTCTGGTACTGACGGTCTTAAATTGGGTTCTCTCAGAATCAGATCTTGAGTCAAGGATTCAGATGCTAGTGATTTATTAAAGAATAAACTATTAAAACTGGAAGAAGCAAAATAGGGAAGGAGAGGAGGCCAAGCAAGACTGTAATTTCTGGTGAAGTGCCAGCTTCAGCTGGAGTCTGTAGAGACCCCTGAAAAGTAATAGACTCTTCATAGTTTGTTTCATCTGTTTCACAGCAAAGGAGCTGTGTGGGAATAGAAGGGAGATGTAGAACACCCAGGCATCTCCTCAGTAAGGGTAGGTGGCTGCATTGCCTAGGAGAGAAAGCCTCTAAAGGTCCTAAGTATTGGTTGTGAGCTGCAACAAATGCAGACGCTGGGGGATAGACACACACACGGGTAAAAGGGTTCTGAGGGGATTTGGACAAGGTACACTTCTGCCTGCATGAAGAAATGTCCTTAGTTCAGAGAATTAAGAGATCATAAGTGAGATGGAGAGGTTGAAGAGGCTCCCTGGATGAAGTCAGACTTCAGGTAGATCTACTTAGAGGCAGTGGACATGTGGTTCCAACTATTGTATTAACAAGGGCATTATAGTTACACTTAGTGGGGCTGACAGGAGGGACTAAAACACAAGAAGGTCTGAGGGAAGGGGTTAGATTACCACCCTAGTTGCCTTTGAGATTCTCATACTTTCTTTACAATCTTGTTAGATTGGAGAAAATACATACCCAAAACAAATATCTCAAACAGCTCTCTTGGCTTACTAATTTATACTTCATAACTGTTTTAAGGCCTCTTCTTAGAAATATCCAGAGGGGTGGTACTGAGCACCGTGGCTTAATTCCCCTGCTCCCCACCCCACTCCTAGTACCTTCCTTTCTCATCCTATTCTCCTGTATATATTGGATGCTGGTAACCAGGCTAAGGGTTTTGAAGTAAGACAGTGCATCTTCTCTTGGAACATCTGTATTAACTGAATATTTATTATTCCCCTGCCTCCTTTGAGGGCTCAGCATTCACCACAAATTCAAAATCACTTCTAATAATATAAAACAAAATATCACGATGCCAAAAAAGTGTAATAGATCATGAATATGAGAGCTCAGAGACCAATTTTGTTCAAGCAAACAAGGATAACTTTCAGAAGAATATGGGACTTGATTTGAGTCTTAGAATATGGTAAGATGCAGAGAAGGTGGAGGGGAATTGCCTTCACTGTTGCTGAGGTGTGTGAGTGAAATTACCAAATATGAAGGAAAGAGATAGGAGAATGCTACATTAGTGCTTTCTAAGCCCGATCCTCAGCTCACTCCATCAGCATCATAACAAAAGCACTCATTCTCCCTTCCCTCTCTCCCCTCCCCCATCTCCATTCCTCTTTCCCAGAGGTAACCATTTTCAAATCTTTCAACTATTTATAATAGCATTTACTTCTAATTTTCCAAAAATATGATTATACTGCCACTTCAAATTTTTTCAGTTTTAGAAAACAATTACTACAGTGGAAGATGGAACTTCAGCTATATTACAATTCACCCCTCACCCATACACATTTCCCCTATGCCCCACTCCTAATATCCTTTTAATAGCATCATATTTGGCTAAGTCAATAGTCAATGATTACATCTCTGACTATATAAATGTTATTTGTGGTTGAGCTAAATTTCATGGCTAATTTTCTTTCTTTTATCCCCCAACTCAGAATTAATGATTGCATATTTTTCTTCCTTAGTGCTCTGTGGTACTATTACTGGTTTATCCCCATATACTGAGAGAGCTATAAACTTTTCTCAGTGTGCATATTTATAAAAATTAGATATTACCTTCATGTTTTGAGGAAGGGTTGTGGGGGAACTATCCCTCCTGAACAGATGACCTCAAATCCCAAAGGGATTTGGCCTCTACCTACCTCTGCAAACTCATCTAGAATCATTCTCTTTGCATTCTATTCTCTAGCCACCATCCTTTCACTTCCTTAAGTTTGGGTGGCTTGTTGCTGCTCAGGGCCTTCACACATGCTGTTTCTTTTGCCTAAAATATTTGTACCCTCCATCACAATGTTCAAGTAAGTACCTGACTCTTGCCCCTCATACAGATCTCCATTTAAACTGGGTTCCAAATGCACACTGAGCACACAGTGTAATGTAGGTCTCCCCACTCGCCCAGTAACTCTACCTCCTAGCAGCCTATTCCTTCATAGTCCTTGTTCCCATTCTGTACATCTGTATGATCTGATTAGCACCTCTCCACCCAACTACAGACTGTGATACCAATAAGGTCTGTTTGGTTCACCGGTATACCCTGAGCGTTACCCAAGGGTCATTACTCAGTAGTACCCAGATTCTAGTGTTTATTGAATAAATGAAGGTATGGTTTGAAGGATCAGAGAGATACGTTAACATGGGATGGGATAAGGTAACATGAGGAAAGAAAAACAGACAAGAGCATCCCCTGAGTTGCATCAGGGCCTGCTGCCATTCAGGACCCACAGGCAGTTCAGGAGCCTGCAGAGTCTCGGTCATCCGGCTGTGCGGGCGTCTCAGCCACAAAAGCAGGTGTCTCTTGGGTCTTGTTGCTCTTGACGTGTTCCTGCTATTCATTTCTTCTGCTTCTCTTGTTAAATATCCATCAAGAGAAAGTTTTTCATGTTAAAAAAAATTTCTTGTGAAAAACTTAACACCAGCTCATTACAGAAAAATTAAATAGAAACAGTAGAACACTGAAAGTCCCACATTACCCCATTTATCTAAGGAAGAAAACAGTAACAGCTTGATATAATTGTCTTCCAGATAATATACATGCATGTACAGAAATGATCTTTCTATAAACTGAGATGTTTGTAGATACTATTTTGTAGCTACAGTTCATCCCAGTAATACATGCCTATTTTTGGAACTCTGACTCTTGTCACAATTAGCCCTTTATATTTGGACATCTGAACTCTGTTCCAAAGTTCCACCATTACAAATTAACGCAAAGCTGGAATAATTGGCTGAAAATAAGTAAGAATCTAAAAAGAAACTTATTAATCTCTACAAAACTTAAAATATGAATCTATACTTTAAAACGGGTAATGTGTTGTAAAACTATCTCTTGGTACATTCATATTACTATTATTTTAAAAGCCCATAGCTGTGGATGTTTTTTTAATGTAATTGTCAAAACTGACCTACTCTCTGTCTACTGAATTGCTTCCAAATTGTATGCCACCACTCCACTGGAGTATCTTAGACCTTTTGTTAGTAATAAATGTCAAGTTCTGAACTTGAGGTAGAGAGAGGCACAATAGAATTTCAAAGGATTTTAAAGGATTTATGTGTATAAAAGTCTAAGTCTCAGATGGTGAGAGTAGTTAAGTTATGGCAGCACAGTCCTACTGCAGTGTCAGAGACATGTGAGCATTATGGATCTATTGAGACAAAGGGCTTTTTTCCCCAACCTTAAGGTGGCAGGGGTCGTGGTAACATACAAAAATTACGCAGTCTGAGTCCACACATAGTGCCTATTTGCCCTGTTAATGCAGCCTTCTCAGATGTGACCCAAGTGTTTCTTTGGGCTTTTCTCACATGGTCATCTTGTTGCAAGATGTCTATTCCATGTCCAGCTTCTCCTCTAAGGTGCATACAGGAAGGAAGGCCAGAAAGTAGAGCACAAGGGCACATGCCCTGAGGTTACCGCCTCCTTTAGCTACACCTCATTTTCAAGACTGTGTCACACTGTCACAGTCTGGTGGTAGAGAATGGACAATGTAGTTTTCTAGCTGAGCATATTGTCATCTCCATGAAAGTCAGGTTCTTTTAATAAAGAAGAAAAGGAGAATAGAGAGGTAGATAACTAGCAGTCTCTCCTATACATAATTTTGGAAAAGATGGCTTTGGAAGACCTCTGGAATTTCAGGTCCCAAAATAATCAAGAGAAAATGTAAAAAACAGAGAAAAGAGTTTCTTGGTAGAAAGACCTATTGGTCTATTAAAAGACAGGGCAGAAAAAGCCTAAATTGATGGGTGACCCATAAATGTCATGGTAAGGAAATACCAAGAGAAATAATAATAGATATATTCAGCCATACTTTCTGCCCTTCCACCCTATTTCCAAACTTCAGACAGTCCTGGGACAAATGCCCCCAGTGGGGAGGCCAGTATCCCCAGATTAGGACATTTTCCCCACTGGAAACACTTGGGAACAGGAGGTGTTATGTGCAAGTAACAGAGTAGTAGGTACGTAGGACAGGGTATAGAGTGGGCTGTGGCTGAGACATAGTTTCATGGAAATGACATCACAAGTACCCCTGCAGGAGTCTACAGGCTAACAGAGGTAACAGGCCTGAAAACACTGAATGGGTAATAAAAATAAGGAAGATACACTACTATCTCTGCCCCATCCTCTCCTTCTCCTCATACAAAACAGAACCTTTAGTTACCTATCACAATTCATCCTAGGTTGCAGAAATGATGACTTTAGATGCTATGAAAACATCTAGCTGATGCTGATCTACTTTTCGTATATGGCTGCACCATTCTCTCTGTAACTATTTTTACTATGTGGTTTGAACCACTTCAGAAAGAAACTTGGAAGGATGCAGGGGAAGACCTGAACTGGGCTGCTGCCAAAATCAATTGAGTCAACCATCCCCTCCCTTGAGACCATTGGTTGTACAGCTAGAGTTTTTGTAGCAGTCCTCATGTGAAAGTCTTCTCAAAGAAAATTTGATTGTAGTGGGATAAAGAAGTGCAGTAGGGCAGATATTTATTGTACTATTCCAGGCAGTACTTCCCAGTGAGGAGAGGAGGGGAGGGCAGTTCCAGCAGGCATCACCCAAAAGTTTAATACTATTGACATACAGCTGGAGCTAATTCTGCATGGAAAATTTTTGAAAGAAACTCAAAGAGATATGCTGCCCACGTTGGAGACAGTGAAAATGAATTCCAGAAGGTCCAGCTATCATGCCAATTTAAGTATGGTCATAGCCAATCAACTAGCAGTCCTCATTTCAGTACAACAGCACTGGCTATGAGGGCAATTCTACCTTGAAAAAATGATCACACTCATTGTCCTAGGTATCTCAGGTGTTCAGAGTACCTGCAGTAGCTGACTTTTCTCAGGAAAATATTAAATTGCACATGTTTGGCTATATGCCAAGTTATCTAATTAGTCTGGAGTTTGCAGACACAGGATAATACAGATCCCAACTGTTGGAGATACATACTCCTTTTCAGAAAAATGAAGGATAAGAAATCATGGTACTATGTAAGAAACCAGGCAAAATCCAGAACCTGAATAGCCTATGAAAAGGCTAAGTTTAAAAGTGATAATAAACGGAAGGCCCTACTGCAGTTGTGAGAGAATACACGGGGGGTTGGGCTCATTGGACTTATCAAATCTCTATCAGCTGGAACAAGGTTAAATGTAGTTGTCCGTTTAGCTGGACCTGTCAAAGAGATCATCCATTCCCTAAATCCTGGGACTTTGTGGTTCCTGCTGTCCTAAGTACAGTCCCCAACCCTATCTAAGTAAGCGTCTCTGGGTCTGAGCTCAGGGGCATAGGCACCATCACTTGTAACATCAAGGATAGTCATAAAGCTCCTATGCTATAACATTCATATACTGCAGCATGTATGGACCAGCATTAAGAACTACCAAATGGCTTCCAAAGAAACCCTATTGGGCTCAGGAACATAATTTACTACATGATTTCCAAAGTTTGGATAGACAGGGCGACCTCTGAGATCTATGATAAAACTAACTGTATATGACCAGCTATGCAACAGTAATGCTAAAGAAATGGGTAGCCTTAAGATATATATGGTGGTCTGAACCCATGTCCTTAAGATTATATTCTAGCTGATGATAGAGAAGAGCATGTACTATTAAATAGGGAAAATTCACACATCCCAGACAATTCCCCAAAGACATGGAAT
>JAVSCE010004063.1:0-87612 GCA_032199065.1 Smutsia gigantea | reverse complement strand
ATTGTAGGCATTGTGGGTTTTATGTTTCTCAAGTAGAGGAATACATAGATGATGAGATCCATATGGGATTCTTTTGTGAACAAAGAAAAAAGGTTTTAATAGTTGATTGCCTATGCTGGGATCTGAGATGTGAAATTTAGTATTATCTCATTTAAACTCATAAACAACCATGAGGAGTACATACTATTATTATTAATAATGAGGCTATTCCTAAAAACAGGAAGATGAAATAACTAGCTGTGGGGTAAATGGAAGAATTTCCAGAATCTCCCACCTAGCCTTAGTCCACTTACATACCAATGGATGTTTCAGAGCCCCTGGTGGGTCCAGGGCACAGGGTGAAGAGAAAACAGCTGTTCTTGCCTCCCCTCCATTCCTGATACATTAGTTTGGTGTCTGCCAGTCACCAAGGACCGGCTCATGGAATTCCTCCCAGAGAGGGTGGGTGGGGGAAAGAGGGAGTACATGCTGCAACAAGGAGGGACAGACAGAGCTGGGTCTGGCTAGCAAATCTGAGCGAGCTGTGAGCAGTATAAATGGTTTCTCCCAACCTGCCCTTCCCCTTACCTTACTTTGGTTTCATAGGGGAATTTGTTCTGGGAGGGGAATCCCCTTTCCCCTGGTGCCACATTTGGCATAACTGGCAAGATTCCGTGAACCCAAAACCTGTCCTTGTGGGTGTGATGTTTTGTTGGGATGCCCCATAGACGGTAGGGAAATATCCTTGGACCACTTGCTGTGGGTGGTGGTGATTCACCTGAGGACCCCCCACCCCCACCACCCTGTGGATGGGTGGGGATTTACCTGGGGACCCCTCTGTGGATGGTGGAGATTCACCTAGAGATTCCCCAGTGGGGATTTGGTCTAAGCTAAGGTGCCTCCTAGAGGAGTGGGTTCCTCCCCAGAACTGGGGAAGGAAGGGGACACTGGAGGAAGTGGAATTGACCCTCTGAAAAATAGGGGACTCCTTAGGGAAACCGAGTGACCAAAGGGTGGCAGGAAATGTGCGGCATTGGAGAAGGAGAGAGATGCACTTCAATGACAATTAGCAGAACAGGAAGATGAGTGTGGAATGCTCTGAAAAGGGAATGAAAGCTATTGAAAACTGAGGTCGCACTGCTGAGAGACATACTAGTGGTGTGGAAGGAGGCAGCGGAAAAATGCAAACTGCAAGAGGCTGTGGGGAGGTGAAGGAAAGGATGGTGCCCCAGAGATGGTAGAGGAGACTGTCAGGGGAGGAGGAGCAGGGGGAGGATGAGGAGGTGGGGCTGAAGGTAGAGCTGTTGACAAGACTGCCGACTGAGACACCAGCCCCTCCTGTATTGAAAGCCTGCCCGTTGTAATTAAGAAAATAAAGACATGGCAACTGCAGGTTTCTCAGGGAGAGGAGCAGCCCCTCCTCAAGTTGTGGAGCACTCCATGCTCCACCCCTATGCCCAGGCCAAGCTGCTGGATTTGAGCACCCAGTTTCAGCAGAAGCCCTGGGAGCCTCTTACCATGTGGCTTTTGTGTCTTTGAGATTTAGGAGTGGGGGGCATTGTTCTGTCTGGGTCAGAAACGGGTAAACTGGCTTCCCTGAAGACTCACTCCTCTCTCCAGCAGAGGTTATAAAATTCCCATCACACCCAAGGGAATCATGCACTTTTGGATTGGCTGACAGCAGCTCTTGGGGAAGTTTGGCCTAATCAGGCGATTTACCATATTTCCCTGCTAGCTGGTAAACATGTGCAGAGCTCCAGCAGATTTTACGGGAGTTGGGCATGAAAAATATTATCTGTAATATGGACCTTCAGGGTCCCAATGAGGAGTTGTTCACTGTGGGGATGAGAAACCTGGTGCCCCATACAGGTCCCTCATCCCTCTTTGGGTCCCTCGTGAGTATTCTTGCCCCCTCCATGTAGGGCAACACATAAGTGAGGTTACTTGCACTAAAGCAGATCTGGGGGAGGTTGAAACAATAAGAGCATGGAAGAAAATACGGTCCATGACTAAAAGAAGAGGTTCAAAGGGCCCTGTGAAGGTCTCGAGGACCCAGATGTGGGTTGATTTGATAAAGTTCGTGGCAAAGAAAAACTTTATGGATAGTGCAATAGATTCTTGTTAGAGCTGTGACATCAATTGAAGCTGGAGTAGCAGTTCCAGCTGCTGAGGTTCAGGACATGGAGGCCAGAAGCAAAACCCCATGCCCAGCCTGGGTCCCTGCAAGACTTCCTGGGGAGGACATGCAAACCCACCTGGACCCTTGCTGGGTGATAATTGGGTGTTACAGTTTGACTGAGGGGAGGGGTCAAGGCACGTGCCTTGGGGGACTGGCTGGGGTGCTTGCAACAGAAGCCCCATGTTAAGTAAATGATCAGCCCCCATTGAATGTGTAGTGTGTCCTGTCTTGGTGGACAGAGGAGCTAAATGCTCTCAGATTTATTGTGACCCTGAGCAGCGTCCTGGGGTCCCCACTGTTATACAGGGGTGGGGCAGTCAGAGTGGAATAAGTTCCCCCTGGGAATAGGGGAATCTAATATGTGTGATGTTATGCTCACCTCTGATTCTCTTACATATAACTGTGGCATTACTGGAGGTTTTGAGTCTTGTAGGCTACTGGAGAGTGTTTATCCTGCACTTGGCACAAATTCTGAGGCCCTTTTGTCCCTTGACATATAAGGGCATCACATGGGGCTGGGATAAAATGTGTGCACTTATCTCTGCCACTGCAAAATGGACAAACTAGATGTCCATGTGACTGGGGCCTCTGGCAGCAGCTTCCACGCCATTTGCCTTGGCATCCCCAAGGGATGATGAAGCAGACAACTTGGTCCAGGGCAGAAGACAGTGTGGGCTGTGGTCCATTGGTGAGGCCTGCCTCTGGCATTTGGAGAAGTCAGCAGTCTGGCAAGAGTGCATCATGTGACTGAGGTCCACAGCAACCTGGAGACTACATGGCCTTGGACATCTCAACACTTAGACCAATGATGGCTGGCCATTGTGGTGCCTTGGGGACAAGGTGTCTTGCAAATGAGTTTCAGCTCCAGGCAAGTTCACTATAGACTCACTGTGACCAACGAAATTTACAGCAAAGGGTTCTTGGGGTGAGAAGGTTATACCCAACTTTATTCCCAGGTAGCAGATCAGTCACTAAAATCCCGTTCACTCAGAGCGAGTCTGTGTTATCACTGCTGCTTCGGATGCTCTACCTCTGGGCCTCTCTGCACAGTCGTCCACACAGCCGTCCTCTGGGCCTCTGTCCTCGGTGCTGCCACCACTCCAGCGTCTGCTCCAGTCCTCCAGCCTTGCAGCCCCTGCCACTCGTCAGGCGCAGAGCACTAGGCGGAACTCTTTATATTAACACAATAATGGCTTATTGCCTAAAGGTGTGGAAGCGGTAGCATAGCAACAGGCCAGTTACATTTAAGTTCAGTGAGGATCCTGGCCATAGGAACCCCACTTTATCCACATGAGGCCTGGAAGCTGGCCTCCTGTGTGTTCCTAGAGAAACTGCAGAATGGTCTCCAAAGGTCATGGCAGTATACCCGAGGCTGGAAGGTGAAGCACCTGGAAGAGTTTGTCTTATGATTGTGGCCAGTGCCTGTGCTTCTAGCAGCACTACACCTACCCGGTTCCTGCCACTGTCCCAGCACAGGACCCACTGCCTGCATTTCACCTGCACTGTCCCATCACAGGCCACTCTCTACACGCACCCTACCTGTACTGTCCTGTCACAGAACCACTGTCTGCATATGTCCTACCTGTTGGAAAGGATTTGCCTGTACTTGTGTCACTAAATATGCATTTTATTGCCCTTAAGGTTGCTTTCTCTATAGTCTTTGTGGACTGCCGCTTGCTGAGTGTGCACAAAGCTCCCTACCGGTTCAGCTGCTGGCCTCCTGTGGAATGGACGAGCTATGGACTTAATCTGAGAACACACAAACACACACAGATCAGTAAAAGCTGTTCAAATTGGCAAATTTATACCACAAGGAGAAAAGTTAGTTTTTGACAACCCCCTTTGGGCATCCTTTTTGTCATTCTGGCTAAGAAGGATGGTGATTGGAAACAGATAAACTTTATAAAGAGCAACTACTGAGAAAGACAGCAGGTGACCAGGAGTGGCCCTGAGATGATCCAGGTGCCTGCCTTACAAAGAAAGTTCCTGCAGGGCATGGCTGTCTGCCGTCAGGAGGCTTTTGTCTACAAGTGACAATCCCAATCAAATGGTCTCAAAAATCAGGACTGTTTTGACCAGTCTAACAGAAAGTTGAGAAGTAGTTCTGATGTTAGAATAGATTGAATTAGTGGCTCTGGTTTTATTTCCTGTGAATTCCTAGGCTCTGTTCTCCTCTGTGTGTTGAGTTCATCCTCCGAAAGAGGAGAGAGGCCTTAGAAATTCACATCCACTTTCACCATTGGCAGAAGAAAGGCTCTTTCTTCCTCTTTCTTAAGAATATTTTTCCCAACCGCTCTCAGCAAAATCTAAGCTCTAGTGACTCTAGTAGGGTCAAGACATTTTCTGAACCTGTGTCTACTACCAGAAAAAGGAATTGTTAAGTGCATAAATTAACAGGACCACCCCTAGTTTTAATAAAATTAGGATTCTTTTAAGAAGGAGGAAGGTATTAGATGATCAACATTTTTTCATTGCACCAACTAGTCTGACACTCAGAACACTATGTCCCAAAATGGTTTAAAAAGAGATCTTAAACTCAGTGAATTTAGATAGAATTTCTGATCAGGGTCAATATGCAAAATAAGTATTAGAATACGTGGATAAAGCAAAAGTGATTTCTTGGTAGAGAAAGTAAAAATAATCTCATTAGAAATGTTTTAAAGCATTATCTTTCAATTTAGAAATTTCTGACCGATTTTTAAATTTAACTCCTTTAGAAAATAGTTAGCTTTATTATTATTTTAAGTATAAGAGAAATCATAAAATTCTACATGGTTTTGAGAAAACAGTCCGCTTTTTGAAATTTAGTTACCTTCTAAAGGCAACACACTGAATTTCAGGGACAGCACTTTGAAAGTAAATAAAACATATAAAGGCGAAATTCATAAACTCAGCAGTGAAATCTTTGTCACAGAATAATAATAAAATTTGCAATCCTGAAATCCTCCCAAAATTCAGGACGACTAGTTTGTTGGAATTCTTTTTCTAAACCATGATAATTTACTAAATTACATTTGTTGCTAATCTTTCAATTTGGGATTTTCGGAAGTTTAATTTCATCACAGATTTTTTTTTTTTTTAATTTTAGAAAATCCTAAATAACCAACAAAGTTAAATGAAAAAAATTATAATCATTTGTTATCTTGTTAGGTAGAAAGATAGAGATGAACAGCTAGGGAAGGGGAAGGTAAGGTTCAAGGAAAAAATGCCCAAACCCTTCCCAGTTAGAGTCGGGTCCCTCTGAAGACAATAAAGGCTTTGCAAGGAGATAACTTCCTTTCCTATGTGGACCAGGCCAAACCTGTCCCAACCAAATCACAACACAGGGGCAATAGAACAAAACTAAGAATTGCCCAAACCATACCTCATTCTGGGAAAGGACATCTGCACTGAGAGAGATGGCTATACAGATGGACCTGTCAGTCAAATGACCCCACCTTGTCAATCAAAGAGGTGCCTCCTATTCAGAATGTACTGAAAAGGCCTCCTGCATAAGGGATGGAGGCCTTTGTCTACCTTGACTCTGGTCCACGCCTCCCTTGGAGTGTATTCAAATAAAACTTTCAGTCGGCTTTGCTATTATGTCCCTGCCTTTCAATTCTTTGTTTACATGTGGACAAGAACTGAGGAGAACAAACTTGACCTGCAACAATCTTACCATCCCACCAGTTAGCATTGGTAATATTTTAACATACTTTGAAATCTACTTTTAAATATGTTTCTTCTTTACAAGGAAGTTTCCATCTTATTTTATATTTGTTAATTTTTTGTTTTATAAACCTAATAATTACATTATGATCATTTTCCAAAATAATAAAACATGTGAATATACATTTTAGTTGTAGAATTTTTCAATTTATCTCCTCTTTGGAGCTACTCTTAGATTGTTAACATCACAGAACTTGGTCTGAAATGATAAAACTATTTCTAAGCAATTTCTAAGGCCATATGGTATTGACCCTTAAAATATGATACAATATTAATATGACACCACAAGGCAGGCCTGATTTCCTATTTAAACTTTTTTTGTAATCTAATTGTTAGAAATTTTCCTTCTTAGAAAAAGGATGGAATATTAGCTCTTTAATCTCAGAAATATTAATATACACTTACAACTCCCCTTAAGTATGGAAACAAATAATGGGCAAAAATTTCCAGGTTTATGATGCCTCTTAAATACCTTATAATTTAGTATTTAGAAAGGAGTTTCTGGACCAAATCAGGTACTACAAACTCACTTTCAAATAAGGACAATTTTCATAAGCATATTCTTGCTAAAATAATTTTCTTTAGCAATAATTTGATATATACTCTTTGAGACATCCAAAATGGAGTAACCACTATCAAGACAATTTTTGACTGCTATTGCTCTTCCTACCTCATTCTAATTCTTTGCTCCATCCTGTGCCCAATCTCTGCTTTTTGCAAGTAAGCACTTAGGAATATTTCTGAAATTTCATTACCTTTTCATTTGTTTTAAAAAAAAATAGAACTTCTAATGGAAATATTTAACTCTGCCTCAATTCTCAGACTGATTTGAGCTATAAATTGTGGAAACTGCTCTCACATATAGTAAATGAAATACTGTAATATGTTTTCCATATATTCTATAAGACTCCACTCCACGTTGCATTGTTGACATTTCTTTAAATTTCATCATCCTTCTGTCTATAAAGAGCTCTAAGGAAGCAGTCAGGTCTTAGTTACATACCCATCCCTGACAGTGTTTTACAATCAAGACAGCATTCATTAATTACTAAAGGTAAAGAAATTACTAAAATTACTATAGTGAAAATTTATAGTCATAGAAATGTAACTTAATACTTGTGATTCTGTATGTCTTCCTTTAAGAGTCATTAACAGATCTACTCATCTAGAAGTTCAACATTAGTTTTTCTTATTTATTTTTAGCATCCTTTCAGCATTATTTTAAATGGAAACATGAACTTTTGTTTGAAAAATAGTTTGAGGACACTTACAGTAAGGCTGCTAAATATAAAATTATCATAGTATATGACATGTATAAGTCTTAAATCCAGGCACAATGAAGTAATACATACTGGATTTATTCTTGAAAACAGGAACAGACAGAGAAAAACAATGGAAAAAAATTGGTTCTTTGAAATAGATAAATTTTTAATCAGACTGATGAAACACAAGTAGATACATGAGTAAGTAAATAGATACATAAATCCAATATATCAAGAATGAATGAGAACTCTACTATAGATCCTACAGTTGTTTAAAAAGTAAGGCAGTAAAAAAACTTTCTGCCAATATATATGACATAAATTCCTTGAAAGATGCAAACTATCAAATCTCATTAAAGAAAAAAGATAATCAGACTTCCAGGAAGATGGCGGCATGAGCAGGGCGGCAGAAATCTCCTCCCAAAACTATATATATCTATGAAAATACAGCAAATACACCTATTCCTAAAAGAGAGACCAGAATACACAGGAAAGTGTACAGCATGCAGCTACACCTGAGAGGACATGGCACCACGTGAGGCAGGTAAAATACAGAGCCGCGACCCAGCGGGACCTGAGCCCTCACCCACCCCAGCACACTGGCAGGAGGAGAGGATTCAGAGCCAGGAAAGAGTGGAAGTACAACCTGTGAAATAACGAGCCCCGGTGATCTGCGCAAGGAATGCTGACACACATCGCTCAGTATAGCGGAGATTGGAAAGACAGGGGGTGCAGGATATGAGCGGGGAACATGCCAGGGTGCTTGCAGCCGGATCCTGGGAAGGAAAAAAAAAAAAAAGAAAACAGCATGCATTTTTTCAGTGGTCTTAAAGAAACAGAAGCCCAACGGAGGAGCCAGATCGCCCTGGCACACTCAGCCCAGCAGGCTGGGAGTGCTGGGAAGTTTCAGACCGCTTCGATGGCGACTGGGAAAGGGTGGCCGCACATAGACGTCCCACAAAGATCAACAGCCTCCCATTCGTTCCCACACTGGCCAGAGCTATAAAGGGCTCTGCGGAGGCACGGACAGGGCTGTGGAATAGTGGAGCAACAGCGCCACCTACAGCATCCCCACGGAATCTACTCCTGGTGGGGGTGTTTTTGTTTGTTTTCTTCTCTTTCCTATTTCTTTTTTTTCTTTCTTTTTTTTCTTTTTTTTTCTTTCTTTCTCTCTTTTTTTTTTCTCTTTCTCTTCTTAAACTCTTAAAGAGCCCAGCTGAAATACGTGGCAAATACTAGCGACCACTTCAATAGCCATGAAAAGACAGAGGAATATGGTCCAGACTAAGGTCAACCAGACAACCCCAGAGAGGGAGTCTGAAGGGATGGAAATGCACAGTCTTCCTGAAAAAGAATTCAGAACAAAAGTCATAGCCATGCTGATGGATCTACAGAGAAATGTGCAAGAGCTGAGGGAAGAAGTGAGGGAAGTGAGGAAAGATGTTGCAGAAATCAGATAAGCGATTGATGGGATTAACAGCAGACTGGATGAGATGCAAGAGACTGTTAATGGAATAGAAATCAGAGAACAGGAATACAGAGAAGCTGAGGCAGAGGGAGATAAAAGGATCTCTAGGAATGAAAGAATATTACACGAACTGTGTGACCAATCCAAACGAAACAATATTCGCATTATACGAGTACCAGAGGAAGAAGAGAGAGGAAAAAGGGATAGAAAGTGTCTTTGAAGAAATAATTGCTGAAAACTTTCCCACGCTGGGGAAGGAAAAACTCTCACAGTCGACAGAGGCCAACAGATCTCCCAACACAAGTGACCCAAGGAAGAAAACACCAAGATACATAATAATTAAAATGGCAAAGATCAAAGATAAAGACAGAGTATTAAAGGCAGCTAGAGAGAGAAAAAAGATCACCTACAAAGGAAAACCCATCAGACTATCATCAGACTCCTCAACAGAAACCTTACAGGCCAGAAGACAATGGCATGATATATTTAATGTTATGAAACAGAAGGGCCTCGAACCAAGAATATTGTATCCAGCACGATTATCATTTAAATATGATGGAGGGATTAAACAATTTCAAGACAAAAGAGAGTTGAGAGAGTTTGCCTCTCATAAGCCACCACTACAGGATATCTTAAACGGACTGCTCTAGAAGGAAGCACACCTAAGGCTAAAAAGATGTCACCAGGGAAAATAAAATCATAGCAAAGAAAGCAGACCATCCAAATACTAACTAAAGGCAAAGAATAAAACACCTAGTATATAAAGAATGGAGGAGAAAGAATAAGAAGGGAGAGAAATAAAGAAACATCAGGCGGTGTTTAAAATAACTTAACAAGAAAGTTAAGTTAGATTGTTAGATAGTAAAGAAGCAACCCTTGAACCTTTGGTAACCACGAATCTAAAGCCAGCAATGGCAGTAAGTACATATCTATCAATAATCACCCTAAATGTAAATGGACTGAATGCACCAATCAAAAGACACAGAGTAATAGAATGGATAAAAAAGCAAGACCCATCTATATGCTGCTTACAAGAGACTCACCTGAAACCCAAAGATATACACAGACTAAAAGTGAAGGGATGGAAAAAGATATAACACGCAAACAACAGAGAAAAAAGCAGGTGTTGCAGTAATTGTATCAGACAAAATAGACTTCAAAAGGAAGAAAGTAGCAAGAGATAAAGAAGGACATTACATAATGATAAAGGGGTCAGCCCAACAAGAAGATATAACCATTATAAATATATATGCATCCAACACAGGAGTGCCAGGATATGTGAAACAAATACTAACAGAACTAAAGGAGGTAATAGACAGCAATGCATTCATTTTCGGAGACTTCAACACACCACTCAGTCCAAAGGACAGATCAACCAGACAGAGAATAAGTAAAGACACAGAGGCACTGAACAACACACTAAAACAGATGGACCTAACAGACATCTACACAACTCTGCACCCAAAAGCAGCAGGATACACATTCTTCTAAAGTGCACATGGAACATTTTCCAGAATAGACCACATACTAGGCCAAAAAAAGAACCTCAGTAAACTCAAAAATATTGAAATCCTACCAACCAATTTCTCAGATCACCAAGGTATAAAACTAGAACTAAATTTTAGAACGAAAAAAAAAGGCTCACAAATACATGGAGACTTAACAACATTCTCTTAATTAATCAATGGGTTAACGACCAAATCAAAACTGAAATCAAAGAAAATATGGAGAAAAATGACAGCAACAACAGAAAGCCAGAACTTCTGTGGCACGCAGCAAAGGCAGGTCTAAGAGGAAAGTATATTGCAATCCAGGCCTATTTAAATAAGGAAGAACATTCCCAAATGAACAGTCTAAAGACACAATTACTGAAATTGGAAGGACAAGAACAAATGAGGCCCAAAGTCACCAGAAGGAGGGACATAATAAATATTAGAAAAGAAATAAATAAAATTGAGAAGAATAAAACAATAAAAAAATTAATGAAATCAAGAGCTGGTTCTTTGAACAAATAAACAAAATAGATAAACCTCTAGCCAGACTCATTAAAAGAAAAAGAGAATCTACACACATAAACAATCAGAAATGAGAAAGGAAAAATCATGATGGACCCCACAGAAACACAAAGAATTATAAGAGAATATTATGAGAATCTATATGCTAGCAAGCAGGAAAACATAGAAGAAATGGACAACTTCTTAGAAAAATACAAGCTCCCAAGACTGACCAAGCAAGAAACAGAAAAACTAAACAGAACAATAACCAGCAACGAAATTGAATCACTAATCAAAAAACTACCCAAGAACAGAACCCCGGACCTGATGGATTCACCTCTGAATTCCACCAGACATATAGAGAAGAAATAACACCCATTCTCCTTAAAGTTTCCAAAAAATAGAAGAGGAGGGAATACTTCCAAACTCATTCTATGAAGCCAGCATCACTGTAATACCAAAACCGGGCAAAGACCTCACCAGAAAAGAAAATTACACTCCAATACCCCTGATGAATGTAGATGCAAATATAATCAACAAAATATTAGCAAACTGAATTCAAAAATACATCTAGAGGATCATACACCACGATCAAGTGGGATTCATCCCAGGGATGCAAGGATGGTATAACATTCTAAAATCCATCAACAAAAAGAAGAACAAAAACCACATGATCATCTCCATAGATGCTGAAAAAGTATTTGACAAAATTCAGCATCCATTCATGATTAAAACTCTCAACAAAATGGGTATAGAGGGCAAGTACCTCAACATCATAAAGGCCATATATGACAAACCCACAGCTAACATCATACTTAATGGCGTGGAGCTGAAAGCTTTTCATCTAAGATCGGGAACAAGACAGGGATGCGCACTCTCTCCACTGTTATTCAACATAGCACTGGAGGTCCTAGCCACGGCAATCAGACAAAACAAAGACATACAAGGCATCCAGATTGGTAAAGAAGAAGTCAAATTGTCACTATTTGCAGATGACATGATACTGTACATTAAAAATCCTAAAAACTCCACTCCAAAACTACTAGAACTAATATCTGAATTCAGCAAAGTTGCAGGATACAAAATTAACACACAGAAATCTGTTGCTTTCCTATACACTAACGATGAACAATCAGAAAGAGATATCAGAAAAACAATTCCATTCACAATTGCATCAAAAAGAATACAATACCTAGGAATAAACATAATGAAGGAAGTGAAAGACCTGTACTCTGAAAACTACAAGACACTCCTAAGAGAAATTAAAGAAGACACTAACAAATGGAAATGCATCCCATGCTCTTGGCTAGAAAGAATAAATGTTGTCAAAATGGCTATACTACCTAAAGCAATCTACAGATTCAACGCAATCCCTATCAAACTACCAACAGCTTTCTTCAATGAACTGGAACAAATAATTCTAAAATTCATATGGAAACACAAAAGACCCCGAATAGCCAAAGCAATCCTGAGAAGGAGGAATAAAACAGGGGGAATTACGCTCCCTGACTTCAAGCTCTACTACAAAGCCACAGTAATCAAGACAATTTGGTATTGGCACAAAAACAGACCCACAGACCAGTGGAACAGAATAGAAAATCCAAACATTAACCCAAACATATACAGTCAATTAATATTTGATAAAGGAGCCTTGGATATACAATGTGGAGGTGACAGCTTCTTCAGCACCTGGTGTTGGAAAAACTGGACAGCTACATGTAAGAGAATGAAACTGGACTTCTGTCTTGCCCCATACACAAAGGTAAACTCAAGGTGGATCAAAGACCTGAATGTAAGTCATGAAACCATAAAACTCTTAGAAAAAAACATAGGCAAAAAGCTCTTGGACATAAACATGAGCAACTTCTTCATGAACATATCTCCCCGGGCAAGGGAAACAAAAGCAAAAATGAACAAGTGGGACCATGTCCAGCTGAAAAGCTTCTGTACAGCAAAGGACACCATCAGTAGAACAAAAAGACATCCTACAGTATGGGAGAATATTTTCATAAATGATGTATCCGATAAGGGGTTGACATCCAAAATATATAAAGAACTCACACACCTCAACAAACAAAAAGCAAATAATCCAATTAAGAAATGGGCAGAGGACATGAATAGACACTTCTCTAAAGAAGAAATTCAGATGGCCAGCAGGCACATGAAAAGATGCTCCACATCGCTAATCATCAGAGAAATGCAGATTAAAACCACAATGAGATATCACCTCACACCAGTGAGAATGGCAAACATCCATAACACAAACAAGAACAAATGTTGGCAAGGATGTGGAGAAAAGGGAACCCTCCTACACTGCTGGTGGGAATGCAAATTAGTTCAACCATTGTGCAAAGCAGTATGGAGGTTCCTTAAAAAAACTCACAATAGAAATACCATTTGACCCAGGAATTCCACTCCTAGGAATTTACCCTAAGACTGCAGCAGCCAAGTTTGAAAAAGACATATGCACCCCTATGTTTATCACAGCACTATTTACAATAGCCAAGAAATGGAAGCAACCTAAGTGTCCATCAGTAGATGAATGGATAAAGAAGAAGTGGTATATATACACAGTGGAATATTATTCAGCCATAAGAAGAAAACAAATCCTACCATTTGCAACAACATGGATGGAGCTAGAGGGTATTATGGTCAGTGAAATAAGCCAAGCCGAAAAAGACAAGTATCAAATGATTTCACTCATATGTGGAGTATAGGAATAAAGAAAAAAACTGAAGGAACAAAGCAGCAGCAGACTCACAGAACCCAAGAACGGACTAATGGTTACCAATGGGAAAGGGACTGGGGAAGATGGGTGGGAAGGGAGGGATAAGGGGGAAAAGGGGACATTACAATTAGTATATTTAATGTTGGGGGGGCACAGGGAGGGCTGTACAACCCAGAGAAGACAAGTAGTGATTCTATAGCATCTCACTATGCTAATGGACAGTGACTGTAATGGGGTTGGTGGGGGGGACCTGATGAAGGGGGTAGTTTAATAACCATAATATTGCACATGTAATTATAGAATAATGATACCAAAATAAATTATAAAAAAAGAAAAAAGATAGTCAAAATAGCTCTATGCATATTAAATAATGAATTTGTAGTTAAAAACTTTCGTATCACAGTAACTCCAGGTGTAGATGGTTTCATTGGTGACTTCTCCCAAAATTTTAAGAAAGAATGAATTTCAAATCTATCCAAATTCTTCCAGAAAATAGAAGTGACTTTTCATTTACTCCTATGAGGTTAGGAATTCCCTGATATACATCAGACAAACATATTACAAGAAAGTAAATCTATAGAACCAAACTTTTCGTGAACACAGACACCAAAATACTTAACTGAGTTCAGCAATATAACACCATTAACATAAAGGAGAAAATTTATATGGTAATTTCAATATACACAGGAAAAGCATTTGACAAAATTCAACACACATTAGTAATCATAATAATAATAGTAATAATAATAAAAATAAAACCACAAACTGGGAAGTATAGGTCATATCCTCAAATGACAAAAGTCATCTAATAAAAATCTATACCTGATTCCATAGTTGCAAAGAATAAATAGAATTGTTTCCTCTAAGTTCATAAATATGGCAAAATTATAACAATAACTACCACCAAATATTGTTTTGGAGATCCTAGCTAATACACTAAGTCAAGAAAGAGAGACATACAGATCAGAAAGTAGAAATGAAATTATTTGCAGAGGTAATGATCATCTATATGGAATAAACTAAAATAATCTACAAAAATACTTCTAAAACTCATAAGTAGGCTTAATAAGTTTATAAGATGAAAGACTGCGATAGGAGGAAATATTTGCCAATTAAATATTTAATAAAGTACTGTATTTGATATATGCAGAGATCTTTCAAAATTCAATGATAAAAAAGCAAACAGCCAATTTTAAAAAAATGGGCAAATGATTCTAAGACATTTCACCAAAAATAATGTGGAAATGATAATTAAATTTATGAAAAAAGGCTTAACCTTGTCAATCATAAAAATTCAAATGAAAACACAATGAGATATCACTATGTATTCACTAGGATGACTAAAGATTTTTAAAAATTAAAAAAAACTGACAAAACCAAATGCTAACAAAGATTTGGAGCAACTGAAACATTCATACATGGGAATGCAAAGTGTTACAGCCAGTTTGAAAAACAATTTGATAGTTTCTTCCTTTGCAAGTAAATGTACATGTACCACATGATCTCACAATTCCATTCCCAGGACTTTACCTAAGAGAGTGAAAATACTTCTCCACGATATGTATTCAAATGTTTGAAGAAGTTTATTTATAACTGGAAAAACAACTTAAATATCTTCCAACTGGTGAGTGGGTAAACAAATTTTGATAAATACATACAATGTTGCACTACCCAGTATGAAAAATTTAATAACCAATACACAAAATAGTATATAAAAATCTCAAAAAGATCATTGTAAGTGAAAGAACCTACAAGAAAGGATTACATATTTATGATTGCATTTATATATATTTTTTAGAAAAAGATAACTAACAAGGACAGAAAGTAGATACTGGAAGCTAGGAGTTGGGTCTGGGGTGGGATTGACTGTCAAGGTACAGTGAGGAAACAGGTTATGGAAATATTCTGTATCATGATTGTGGGTGCAGTCTGTAAATATTTGCTCAAATTTATCTATTGAACACATAAAATTAATGAAAAGCGTTAGTGTGAAAATTATATGTTTATGAAGTTATCTTAAAAATATCAAGATGAATCATAAAGAAAATATCAGTTGCCTAATACAGCTGTCTTGCCTGATACAGTTACTATGATTGGACATAAAATTTATCTCTATGGTTCCTAGCAGTCAAAGTAAAAAGGCAAACAAAATATGTTATTAATTAATGTCTATTATGAAACTTTATTTACCTATAAAACTAAGTTATGAAACCAATGTATCAAATGAGTTTTAAAAAACTTTCCCAAGGATTTTACATAAACATTCTTCGTATGTCCCATATCAACTCTTCATAAAATAAAAAGCATTTTATTAACATGTGACTCCCTACCTGTTTTCCCCGTTTATTAGAGGACTAGAACAGCTTTGAATTACATAAACTGCTGCAATTTTCAGAAGTTGTCTCAGAGTACATAGAGGGCTCAACAGGATATTATACCTGAGTCTACCCTGGATATACAATACTGTGTTTTTTTTTTTTTGGATATGATGGCATCTCCAATCAAGTGGCTTTAGTGTTTCCTGTTAAAAAAGGTAGGTCTGGGGTTTCCAGTCCCAACTGGCTTCCCTTTATTCGTCGTGTGAATGGCAGAGATTTAGAAAAGAAACTCTAGCATACACTTTCACACTGACACCTGTAATCTGTTAAAAAAGGCTATTCCCAGATCAACTACATCTGAGTTGTGTCTGTCTGGGAAAGAGTTTTGAGCTTGGTTAAAGTCCCTGAATAAGAGTCATGAAATTATTGTAACAAATTCTAAGACAAAATGAAAAAGTTTGTGCTACACTTGGAAAATTGCTTTCACCTATGACCCAGATCTCATCAGTAGTAGTACATAGGCATCTTCTAATAGCCATTTCTTCTGCCTGTGCCAACCAGACAACAGCTCAGCTGGCAAGAAAAAGGAGGACCCAAATCTGACCCTGATTTGCCTTTTCAAATTCCATTAGCTGATTTTCACTTTAATTTTCATCTCCTTTTATTTCTTGTAAACAAATTCACAGAACACTTTCCACTCTCAGAAAGAATGTCACTTGTATTCTTTCTTGCATTTCTTTTTGCTCTTGCCTTTTGTTCCCAGTAAGCATTCTTGGACAGTCATAGATTGATATATAGGTCTGAACTTTTGAATTATTGATTCCTGCATTTAGCAAATATGTATTGACATTCTATGTTCTATGCTGTGTATTCAAAGAGAAATGAGACACAAATCCTAAGAACCTTGTATTGCAGTAAGGGAGAGAGACATGGAAATAAATAATTTGAGACCGTGTTGCAATGTTCTAATAGATAATTCTAAATAACAGAATGCTAATAAATATAAAACTATTGCAAAACAATGGCTAATCTAATCCAAAACTGACTGAGGGAACTAGAAGTTTCACAAAGTTAACAGAAGAGGTCTTAAATTCTGGGGAAGTAGGGATGGCTCTTCAAGAAAAAAGAAACAATGTGTGCATAAAAGGCTAATTAGAAAGTACCTGAGTACATGCATAGGAGTTAAACAAGATGGTGGCGTGACAAGTCAGGGAAAAACCTCCTCCCAAAACCACATATAACATGAAAATACAGCAAATACCACTAATCCTGAGCGAGCAACTGGAAAGAAGACTGCAACAGATGGTCTACATCTGGGGAAAAGAGAAGACCTCACAGAAAAGGATAAAGTAGCAAACCCACAATTAGATGGGACTGAAGTCCATCCCCACCCCACCTCCTGGCAGTAGGAAGAGAAACAGAGCAGGGAGGGAGTAGAAGCTCAGGACTGCTAAACACGCACACCTGGAGATTTGCTCTGGGAGCATGAACTCACATTATATGGTGCTCTGGAGATTAGAGAGATTGGAAAGGCAAAGACAGGCAGAATACTCTGGGAGATTGAGGTTACAGCCGCTTGTGGAGAGCAAGTATCTACCACCAGCTGCTCTGGGGCAAAAGAAAGATGGGCACTTTGAAAGACTTCCCAAAGGTGAGAGGGCTGCTAAATTGGCAAGGATTACACAGAGGCCGCTGCTCAGGAGAAAGGACAGGTGGACAAAATTGTCCTGGCACACTAAGCCCAGCAGGTTGGGAACTTTCAGGAGCTTCAAGTGCTCTATTCCCTGACTGGAAATGCAGTGCCAAGGCCCCACTATGTGATACTCAGCCTGTTGTTGCTCCTTCCTCCTGACAGCACCTATTCGCAAACCTGTTGCACCCACCATTGTGCAAGGCCAGTGGGAGGGTGGCTCTGACTACAGCAGCTACAGCTATGGTAGCATAGAGGCTCCTGAATGCACACTCATCCCATTGGTCCTGGCAGTGAAGGCAGGCACTGCAGATGGGAAGCAGGAAAGAGCTCTTTCTTCCTGGCTGGCACTGGCACTGTGCACCTGCAACCTTCATCATTGCTCCAAGTTCTGGGCACCTCCAGAGAGTAGAGCTTCTGGGCACTAGAGGGTACCACCTAACAAAGTTATTATTCCATAGTAATCATTAGTAATATGAATGGCAAAAGAACCTGGCACAAACCAAAACCCCACAAACACCAGAAAGAGGGCTAAGTGAAACTGAAATCAACAAACTTTCTGACAAAGATTCCAAAATAAAAATCATAAAGATGATCAGGGAACTACAGAAAAATATTCAAGACCTTAGGGATAACTTCAAGAAAGAGATAGGAACTTTGAAAAATACAGTATCTGAAATGAAACACACAAGGGAGGGATTTAAAAGCAGATTAGATAAGGTAGAGGAGATGGTAAATGAAACAGAAATTAGAGAATAGGAATACAAAGAAGCTGAGGCACAGAGAGAAAAAGGGATCTCAAGGAATGAAAGAATATTAAGAGAACTGTGTGACCAATCCAAACAGAAAAATATTTGCATTATAGGGGTACCAGAAGAAGAGAAAGAAAAAGGGATAGAAACTGTCTTAGAGGAAATAATTGCTGAAACCTTCCCCAATTGGGGAAAGGAAATAGTCTCTCAGGCCATGGAAAAGCACAGATCTCCCAACAGGAGGGCACCCAAGGAAGAGAACACCAAGATATATAACAATTCAAATGGCAAAGAACAAGGACAAAGATGGAGTATTAAAAGCAGCCAGAGAGAGAAAAAAGATCACATACAAAGGAAAACCCATCAGGCTATTATCACACTTCTCAGCAAAAACGTCACAGGCCAAAAAGAGAGTGTCATGATATATTTAATGCAATGAAACAGAAGGTTCTTGAGCCAAAAATACTCTACCCAACAAGTTATCATTTAAATTTGAAGCAAGCATTAAACAATTTCCATATAAGCAAGAATTGAGGGAATTTACCTCTCTCAAACCATCTTTACAGTGTATTTTGGAGGCACTGATACAGATGGAGGTGCTCCTAAGGCTAAATATCTGTCACCAGAGAAAATAAAACCACAGTAAAGGAAGTAGACCAATTAACTACTAAGCAAGTGCAAAATTAAATCAGCTACCCACAGAGTCAGTCAAGGGATACACAGAGTACAGAATATGACACCTAATATACAAAGAATGGAGGAAGAAGAAAAAGAAGAGAGAAAAAAAGAACGTTTAGATTGCGTTTGAAATAGCATACTAAGTGAGTTAGACTGTTAGACAGTAAAGAAACTACCCTTGAACCTTTGGTAACTATGAATCTAAAGCCTGCAATGGGAAAAGTACATATTTATTGACAATCACCCTAAATGTAAATGGCCTGAATGCACTAATCAAAAGACATAGAGTTACTAAATGGATAAAAAAATAAGACCCATCCATATGTTGTCTGCAAGAGACTCACTTCAAACCCAAAGACATACACAGACTAAAAGTAAAAGGATGGAAAAACATATTTCATGCAACTAATAGGGAGAAAAAAGCAAGAGTTGTAGTACTTGTATCAGACAAAATAGACTTCAAAACAAAGAAATTAACAAGAGACAAAGAAGGACATTACCTGTTGATAAAGGGGTCAGTTCAACAAGAGGATATAACCTTTCTAAATATCTATACACCTAACATAGCAACACCCAATTTTGTGAAAGAAATGTTGACAGAATTAAAGGGGGAAATACAATGAAATGCATTTATTTTAAAAGACTTCAACACACCACGTAAACCAAAGGACAGATCAAACAGACGGAAAATAAGTAAGGAGACAGAAGCACTGAACAACACACTAGAACAGATGGACCTAACTGACATCTATAGAACACTCCACACAAAAGCAGCAGTATACACATTCTTCTCAAGTGCACATGGAACATTTTCCAGAGTTGATAAAATAGTAGGCCACAAGAAGAGCCTCAGTAAATACAGGAAGATTGAAATTGTACCAACCAGCTACTTAGACCACAAAGGCATGAATCTAGAAATAAATTATGCAAAGAAAACAAAAAAGCCCAAAAACACATGGAGGCTTAACAACATGCTCCTAAATAATCAATGAACCAATGTCCAAGTAAAAACAGAAATCAAACAATATATGGAGACAAATGAAAACAGCAAGTCATCAGCCCAAAATCTGCAGATGCAGCAAAAACGGTTCTAAGAGGAAAGTATATAGCCATAACAGCTTACCTCAAGAAAGACGAACAATCCCATATGAACAGTCTAAACTCACAATTAATGAAACTAGAAAAAGAAGAACAAATGAGGCCCAAAGTCAGAAGAAGGAGTGACATAATAAAGATCAGAGCAGAATAAAACAATAAAAAGAATCAATGAAAGCAGGAGCTGGTTCTTTGAGAAAATAAACAAAATAGATACATTCCTAGCCAGACTTATCATGAAAAAAAGAGTCTACACACATAAACAGAATCAGAAATGAGAAAGGAAAAATCACTATGGACACCACAGAAATACAAATAATTATTAGAGAATATTATGAAAATTATATGCTAACAAATTGGATAACCTACAAAAAATGGATGACTTTCTAGAAAAATACAACCTTCCAAGACTGACCCAGGAAGAAATAGAAAATATGAACAATTCAATACCAAAAATGAAATTGAAGTGGCAATCAAAAAATTACCTAAGAACAAAACTCCTGGACCAAATGGTTTGACCACTGAATTTTATCAAACATTTAGAGAAGACCCAATACCCATTTTCCTTTAAGTTTTCCAAACAGTAGAAGAGGAGGGAATACTTCCAAACTCATCCTAGGAGGCCACCATCACTCTAATACAAAACCAGGCAAAAACACGAGAAAAAAAAAAGAAAATTAGAGACAAATATCCCTGATGATCATAGATGCAAAAGTCCTCAACAGAATATTAGCAAACAAAACTTAAAAATACCTTGAAAAGATCATCCATTATGATCAAGTAGGATTTAGTTCAGGGATGCAAGGATGGTACAGTATTCAAAAATCCATCAACATCATACACCACATCAACAAAAAGAAGGACAAAAATTACATTATCATCCCAATAAATGCTTAAAAATAATTTGACAAAATTCAACATACATTCAAGATATAAACTCTCAACAAAATGTATATAGAAGGTAAGCACCTCAATATAATAAAGGCCATATATGACAAACACACAGCCAACATCACACTTAACAGTGAAAAGCTAAAAGCTTTTCCTCTAAAATTGGGAACAAGACAAGGATGCCCACTCTCTCCATTTTTATTCAACATAGTACTGGAGGTCCTAGCCATGGCAATCAGATAAAACAAAGAAATGAATGGCTTCCATATTGCTAAGGAAGAAGTTAAACTGTCACTATTTGTAGATGACATGACATGTACATAAAAAACCCTAAAGAATCCACTCCAAAAGTACTAGAACTAGTAACTGCATTCAGCAAAGTTGCAGAATACAACATTACTACACAGAAATCTGTTGCATTCCTATATACTAATGATGAACCAGCAGAAAGACAAATCATGAAAGCAATTCCACTTACAATTGCATCAAAAAGAATAAAATACCTCGGAATAAACCTAACCAAGGAGGTGAAAGAGCTATACTCTGAAAACTACAAGATGCTCCTGAGAGAAATGAGACACCAATACATGGAAATACATCCCAGGCTTATGGATAGCAAGAATTAATATTGTCAAAATGGCCAACCTGCCTAAAGCAATCTACAGATTCAATGCAATCATCATCAATATACCAATGGTATTCTTAAATGAACTAGAACAAATAGTTCTAATATTCATATGGAACCACAAAATACCCCAAATAGACAAAGCAATCCTGAGAAAGAAATATAAAGCTGGGGGCTATGCTCCCTAACTTCAAGTTCTACTACAAAGCCACAGTAATTAAAACAATTTGGTACTGGCACAAGAATGGACCCATAGATCAATGGAATAGAATAGAGAGCCCACATATAAAGGCCAATTAATTTATGATAAAGGAGCCATGGATATACAATGGGGAAATGACAGCCCCTTCAACAGCTGGTGTTGGCAAAACTGGACAGCTACATGTAAGAGAATGAAACTGGATCATTGTCTAACCCCATACACAAAAGTAAATTCGAAATGGATCAAAGACTTGAATGTAAGTCATGAAACCATAAAACTCTTAGGAAAAAACATAGGCAAAAATCTCTTGGACATAAACATGAGCAACTTCTTCCTGAACACATCTCGTCGGTGAAGAAAACTAAAGGAAAAGTGAACAAATGGGACTACATCAAACTAAAAAGTTTCTGTACAGCAAAGGACACTATCAACAGAAGAATAAGGCATCCTGCAGTATGGGTAAATATATTCGTAAATGACTTATCCGATAAGGGGCTAACATCCAAAATGTACAAAGAACTCACACACCTCAACACCCAAAAAGGAAATAACCCTATTAAGAAATGGGTGGAGGATCTGAACAGACACGTCTCCAAAGAAGAAATTCAGATGGCCAACAGGCACTTGTAAATATGGTCCACATTGCTAATCATCAGGGAAGTGCAAATTAAAACCACAATGAGATATCTCCTGACACCCGTAAGGATGGCCAACATCCAAAAGACAAAGAACAACAAATGTTGGTGAGGACGCTGAGAAAGGGGAACCCTCCTACACTGCTGCTGGGAACAGAAATTATTTCAACCGTTGTGGAAAGCAATATGGAGATTCCTCAAAAATCTAAAAATAGAAATATCATTTGACCCAGAAATTCCACTCCTAGGAATTTGCCTAATGAAAACAAGATCCGTGATTCAAAAAGACATATGCACCTCTGTTTATCGCAGCATTGTTCACAACAGCCAAATATAGAAGCAACCTAAGTGTCCTTCAGTACATGAACAGATAAAGAAGAAGTGGTTCATATACACAATGGAATATTATTCAGCCATAAGAAAAAAAGAAAACTTTCATTTCCAACAATATGGAATGAGCTAGAAGGTATTATGCTCAGTGAAATAAGCCAGGCAGTGAAAGACAAGTACCAAATGATTTCAGTCATTTGTGGAGTATAACAGCAAAGCAAAACTGCAGGTACAGAAGAGCAGCATACTCACAGACTCCAAGAAAGGACTAGCAGTTATCAAAGTGATGGGGCTGGAGAGGACTGATGGGGTCGGAGGGACAAGGGGATTAAGGGACATTATAATTAGCACACACAATATAGGTAGGTCATGGGAAAGGCAGTACAGCACGGAGAAAATAATGACTCTATAGCATCTTATTACGCTGATGGACAATGATTGCAGTGGGGTGTGGGGGTGACTTGAAAATATGTGCCAATGTTGAAACCACAATGTTGCTCAGGTGAAACCTTCAGAAGATTGTATATCAATGACACCTTAATAAAACAAGAAACAAACAAACAAAAATACACCTGCATAGGTGGAAACCCCGAGTTCTAGTTTCAGAACTCTCAAAAGGTGACATCACTTGTTTACAGAGTTGGTAGCAGGTAGATATGAGCAGGGGATACTGATCAGGAAAGGGTCAAGGATTTCTCAGTTGCCAGCACTTTGAAACCACAGGCAGTTTTTCACTTGTTAGATCAATGAGAGATAGTCACCCAGCAGGCTGCAGTGAGAAAGCTACCAGACAAGGACCACGGACTGCAACAAGGTACTTTCTCCAGCTCAGCAAATGCACTTGTAAGAAAACTGACCACTGCCCGCCCCCAGCCCAGTAGCCTTGTCTCATTATACGCTCATCATCATCTCATGTTTATGCATGATAGTTCATGAATATAATTAAAACAGGAAGGAACATGTGCAATGGGGAATAAGTTGCATAGGGGAGAGACAGTGGAAAGTAGTACAATGCAGTCAAGTAGTAAAGTAGTCCCCGTCCTGTTACAAGAGGATTAAAGTGAGAGACTGCTTGTTCTCAGGTGCCGTTTCACTCTCCTGTGACCGCCTGGTCTGTCTGTGGACCCGTGAGCCAATAGACTGCTGGGCCTTACTGCACCCTCGTTTCTTGATGCTCCCTATGGGAGGGGTGGAGAGAATCACCTTCTCCGTCATCACAAGATCCGAGGACCGGAGTCAGAGTCTGCCTGTGACAGAACTGTGACACAACGGGAGCACGTGGAGAGAGATGGCAGAGCAGTTGAATTTGGTTTTGCACAATATGAGATAAATCGGGTATTACTGCAGAGCTATGTGAGATGAAGAACATCAATGAATATTTTAATATAATAAGGTCCAGGTGTTCAAGAAGACCACACACCTTATTGTTGGGAGATGAGAAAAATAAAAGCAGTTAACTAAAGATGACTATATAAAATTCAATGGAAGAAATTTTTTACCATAACTTTCCTTTTCTAATCACTGATATATTTTTCACCCCAGAGTTCTCAAAGTAATTTTAGTACAAGTCTGCCCAAATTAACCAATGTTTTTATATCATTGGACAGAATCAATAGGTTAACTATCATGCAAATAGAAAGTGGGGAAAAGTGAAAAGCAAAGGAATGGAAGACACATTTTAAAAATAATCAATATATGTGTATCATAACACCAAAGTATGAAGAACACAGCCTTAGAGAATTTTGCAAGGGGCTGGGATTATTCAGAAGAAATTCTCAGAAGAAAGGAATGATGTTACTTGCTCTCTCAAAGAAAATAAGGATTGGATTTTGGAAAGAAAAGGTGGGGTGATGGATAAGCCCAGGGATGTTTAAAAAATTTCCAGTGATATTTGTAAACCTAGCACATGACCAAAAATGGCCCTTCAGAGAAACAATTTGAAAAATTGAGGCATTAATAGGTTTCAGTCTTCAGGCATAGTCATTTATTTTGTATGATGTTAAAACAAAATAAAATCTGAGTCTTCCTGTACCATCCAGTACTCATACTTCATAGCAATAGTGGTAGTTTTCTACTATGGCTGCATGTTAGAATAAACTAAGGAATGAATGAATGAATGCCCACCCATGTCTGGGCCCACTTTGAAGTGGGCAAAGCTGCCAGGTGCTGCTAATCTGCAGCCAGTTCTGAAAATCACACTCACCAAGGGAACCCGAGTGACTTATCTGAGTGCGCTGGGTATTTGGCTGCTTGCTTGCAGCTGTTCTCTATTTATTATTTCAGATGTTAATGATGAGAAGGCAAAGGATTCACCCAATTTTAAAAGGGGGTTGGGGAAAAAAGGCACAGGACAATCAAAGCAACCTTTAAAATCTTCAGTGAGTCCCCTTTATGGTTACAAACCTAAACATCTAAATGCCAACCCTATTATTACTTCTGCCATTCAGGTTGGTGAATATGTTGGTGTTTTATGTACACAGACGTGGCATGAAGCAGGCAGGGAGAACAGATACAGATAGAAGGGATGTCTCATAGCCTTCTGAGACCTGAATTTTCATCTCCAAGGTTAGAGGCAATTTCCATCAACTGGCCAACTTCCCACAGACCCGGATGACAGCTGATGCCCACTAACTTATCACACGAAGTCTTGTTCTTTGGGTTGAGCATCTGTGAAAAGGATGTGATTGAAACAGACAATGTAGCTAAAAAGAATTATGTTATTAAGGGTAGGTTTCCTTTGGGACTTTTTTTTCAACAGGAAGAACAAGTATCATCTTCCTCCTATTTCAACATGATCTGGCAACCATAACGTCTATGACTTCATTTTCTACCCTTCTCCCCCTCATACCACAGATGCACCCACCTCCTTGCTCTTTCTCAAACCTACCAAACATGGTCAGGCTGTTACTCACTGTCCACTTAAAACTGCTCTCTCCTGATGCCTTTATTCTCAAGACTTATTCCCTCCTCCTTCTTTGGGTGACTTCTCAAAAGTCTCCTTGTTTGAGATTATTTCATGGACTATCCTATATAAAATAGTAGTTCTACAATCCTCACCATTCCCTTTCTCCATTACATCACTTTATTTTTCTACTTAACACTTACTATGATCTGACATGACAGATGTTTGTTTTTCCTCTGATTTCTCGCCCAGGAATATAAGCCCCACAAGGAAAAGGACTTTGTGTGTTTACTTTACTGTTTAATTCCAGGTGCTGGCACATAGTAGGCATGCAATAAATATTCTGTGTGTCAATGAATTAAATAATTATCTCTCAAAATGATCTTTCAGATTAATATTACTTTGGAAATAATAATAATGACCATAGCAGATTGTCCTTTCTAAAAATGGCCACAGCAGTATCTCCCATCCCACACTGCCCTTTTCACACAATGAGACCTGGACACTTCTCTCATCAATAGCTAGGGTCTGGGTTTCCTCCCTCAAAACTGATAGGCTTCTCTGTGACTTCCAGAGTTAGGTCATGAGAAGCAATACAGTGTCCACTGGCTCATTTAGAATACAGCCACAATGTGGTAAAGAAGTCCAATCCACCCATGGAGAGGCTCAGGTGGAGAAGAACTGGAGCTGATGCCCCAGCCCCACAGCCGTCGTGGAGTCCTCAGACGACAGCACCAATTCACCAGCCACATGAGTGAGCCATTGTAAAAGCAGATACTCTAGCTCTAATCAAGCCACGTGGATTGTGCTGCTTGGAATAGGCAAGAACTATAGCCACCAAGCTCCAGCAAATTTCAGGTTTATGAACAACATAATTTGTAAATATTTTAAGCTACTATGTTTTGGGGTGGTTATTTATACAGCAGAAGTCACTAATACAAAATGAGTGTTAATGAGGGAAACACACTGAGTATAAATCATCACTATTATGAACACGCACATGCATATCTCATGGTATATATTCAGCAATCTAGTTTCAGTATTATTTATACACTCATATAGCTAGGGCTTTTTTAAATAATTTATTTTGGTATCATTATTCTACAATTACATGTGCAATATTATGGTTATTAAATTACCTCCTTCATCAGGTCCCCCCCACCAACCCCATTACAGTCACTGTCCATCAGCATAGTGAGAAGATATAGAATCACTACTTGTCTTCTCTGGGTTGTACAGCCCTCCCCATGCCCATCCAACATTACATATGCTAATCGTAATGCCCCTTTTCTCTCATATCCATCCCTTTCCACCCATCTTCCCCAGTCCCTTTCCCTTTGGTAACTATTAGTCCGTTCTTAGTTCTGTGAGTCTGCTGCTGTTTTGTTCCTTCAGTTTTTTTCTTTGTTCTTATACTCCATATATGAGTGAAATCATTTGATACTTGTCTTTATTGGCTTGGCTTATTTCACTGAGCATAATACCCTCTAGCTCCATCCATGTTGTTGCAAATGGTAGGATTTGTTTTCTTCTTATGGCTGAATAATATTCCATTGTGTATATGTACCACCTCTTCTTTATCCAGTCATCTACTGATGGACACTTAGGTTGCTTCCATTTCTTGGCTATTGTAAATAGTGCTGCGATAAACATAGGGGTGCATATGTCTTTTTCAAACTGGGCTGCTGCAGTCTTAGGGTAAATTCCTCAGAGTGGAATTCCTGGGTCAAATGATATTTCAATTTTGAGTTTTTTGAGGAACCTCCATACTGCTTTCCACAACGGATGAACTAATTTGCATTCCCACCAGCAGTGTAGGAGGGCTCCCTTTTCTCCACATCCTCGCCAACATTTGTTGTTGTTTATGTTTTGGATGTTGGCCATTCTCACTGGTGTGAGGTGATATCTCATTGTGGTTTTAATCTACATTTCTCTGATGATTAGCAATGTGGAGCATCTTTTCATGTGCCTGTTGGCCATCTGAATTTCTTCTTTATAGAAGTGTCTATTCATATCCTCTGCCCATTTCTTAATTGGATTATTTGCTTTTTATTTGTTGAGGTGCGTAAGTTCTTTATATATTTTGGATGTCAACCCCTTATCAGATACGTCATTTATGAATATATTCTCCCATACTGTAGGATGTCTTTTTGTTCTACTGATGGTGTCCTTTGCTGTACAGAAGCTTTTCAGCTTGATATAGTCCCACTTGTTCATTTTTGCTTTTGTTTCCCTTGCCCGGGGAGATATGTTCATGAAGAAGTCGCTCATGTTTATGTCCAAGAGATTTTTGCCTATGTTTTTTTCTAAGAGTTTTATGGTTTCATGACTTACATTCAGGTCTTTGATCCACCTTGAGTTTACCTTTGTATATGGGGCTAGACAGAAGTCCAGTTTCATTCTCTTACATGTAGCTGTCCAGTTTTTCCAACACCAGCTGCTGAAGAGGCTGTCATCTCCCCATTGTATATCCAAGGTTCCTTTATCAAATATTAATTGACTGTATATGTTTGGGTTAATGTTTGGATTTTCTATTCTGTTCCACTGGTCTGTGGGTCTGTTTTTGTGCCAATACCAAATTGTCTTGATTACTGTGGCTTTGTAGTAGAGCTTGAAGTCAGGGAGCATAATTTCCCCTGTTTTATTCCTTATTTGCTTTGGCTATTCAGGGCCTTTTGTGTTTCCATATGAATTTTAGAATTATTTGTTCCAGTTCATGAAGAAAGCTGTTGGTATTTTGATAGGGATTGCGTTGAATCTGTTGATTGCTTTAGGTAGTATAGCCATTTAGACAATATTTGTTCTTCCTAGCCAAGAGCATGGGATGAATTTCCATTTGTTAGTGTCTTCTTTAATTTCTCTTAGGAGTGTCTTGTAGTTTTCAGAGTACAGGTCTTTCACTTCCTTCATTATGTTTATTCCTAGGTATTGTATTCTTTTTGATGCAATTGTGAATGGAATTGTTTTTCTGATATCTCTTTCTGATTGTTCATCGTTAGTGTATAGGAAAGCAACAGATTTCTGTGTGTTAATTTTGTATCCTGCAACTTTGCTGAATTCAGATATTAGTTCTAGTAGTTTTGGAGTGGAGTCATTAGGGTTTTTAATGTACAGTATCATGTCATCTGCTAATAGTGACAATTTGACTTCTTCTTTACCAGTCTGGATGACTTGTATGTCTTTGTTTTGTCTGATTGCTGTGGCTGGGACCTCCAGTATTATGTTGAATAACAGTGGAGAGAGTGGGCATCCCTGTCTTGTTCCCAATCTTAGATGAAAAGCTTTCAGCTTCTCTCTGTTAAGTATGATGTTAGCTGTGGGTTGTCATATATGGCCTTTATGATGTTGAGGTACTTGCCGTCTTTACCCATTTTGCTGAGAGTTTTAATCATGAATGGATGTTGAATTTTGTCAAATGCTTTTTCAGCATCTATGGAGATGATCATGTGGTTTTTGTTCTTCTTTTTGTTGATGTGGTGGATGATGTTGATGGATTTTCGAATGTTGTACCATCTTGCATCCCTGGGATGAATCCCACTTGATCATGGTGTATGATCCTCTTGATGTATTTTTGAATTGTTTGCTAATATTTTGTTGAGTATTTTTGCATCTACGTTCATCAGAGATATTAGTCTGTAGTTTTCTTTTTTCATGAGGTCTTTGCCCGGTTTTGGTATTAGAGTGATGCTGGCTTCATAGAATGAGTTTGGAACTATTCCCTCCTCTTCTATTTTTTGGAAAACTTTAAGGAGAATGGGTGTTATTTCTTCTCTATATGTCTGTACAATTCAGAGGTGAATCCATCAGGTCCGGGGGTTTTGTTCTTTTGTAGTTTTTTCATTACCGATTCAATTTTGTTGCTGGTGATTGGTCTGTTTAGTTTTTCTGTTTCTCGCTTGGTCAGTCTTGGGAGGTTGTATTTTTTTAAGAAGTTGTCCATTTCTTCTATGTTTTTCCGCTTGTTAGCATATAGATTCTCATAATATTCTCTTATATTTCTTTGTATTTCTGTCGGGTCCGTCATTATTTTTCCTTTCTCATTTCTGATTCTGTTTATGTGTTTAGATTCTCTTTTTCTCTTAATAAGTCTGGCTAGGGGTTTATCTATTTTGTTTATTTTTTCAGAGAACCAGCTCTTGCTTTCATTGATTTTTTTCTACTCTTTTATTCTTCTCAATTTTATTTATTTCTTCTCTGATCTTTATTATGTCCCTCCTTCTGGTGACTTTGGGCCTTATTTGTTCTTCTTTTTCCAATTTCAGTAACTGTGCATTTAGACTATTCATTTGAGAATATTCTTCCTTCTTTAAATAGGACTGGATTGCAATATACTTTCCTCTTAGAACTGCCTTTGCTGCGTCCCACAGAAGTTGTGGCTTTGTGTTGTTGTTGTCATTAGTCTCCATATATTCTTTGATTTCTATTTTGATTTGGTCATTAACCCATTGATTAATTAGGAGAATGTTATTAAGTCTCCATGTATTTGTGAGCCTTTTTGGTTTCTTTCCAAAATTTATTTCTAGTTTTATACCTTTGTGATCTGAGAAATTGGTTGGTAGGATTTCAATATTTTTGAAATTACTGAGGTTCTTTTTGTGGCCTAGTATGTGGTCTATTCTGGAAAATGTTCCATGTGCACTTGAGAAGAATGTGTATCCTGCTGCTTTTGGATGCAGAGTTCTGTAGATATCTGTTAGGTCCATCTGTTCTAGTGTATTGTTCAGTACCTCTGTGTCTTTACTTATTCTCTGTCTGGTTGATCTGTCGTTTGGAGTGAGTGGTGTGTTGAAATCTCCTAAAATGAATGCATTGCTGTCTTTTTCCTCCTTTAATTCTGTTAGTATTTGTTTCACATATGCTGGCGCTCCTGTGTTGGGTGCATATATATTTATAATGGTTATATCTTCTTGTTGGGCTGACCCCTTTATCATTATTCAATGTCCTTCTTTATCTCTTGCTACTTTCTTCGTTTTGAAGTCTATTTTGTCTGATACATGTACTGCCACACCTGCTTTTTTCTCTTTGTTGTTTGCATGAAATATTTTTTTCCATCCCTTCACTTTTAGTCTGTGTATATCTTTGGGTTTGAGGTGAGTCTCTTGTAAGCAGCATATAGATGGGTCTTGCTTTTTTATCCATTCTGTTTCTCTGTGTCTTTTGATTGGTGCATTCAGTCCATTTACATTTAGGGTGATTATGGATAGATATGTATTTATTGCCGTTACTGGCTTTAGATTCATGGTTACCAAAGGTTCAAGGGTTGCTTCTTTACTATCTAACAATCTAACTTAACTTTCTTGTTAAGTTATTTTAAACACCGTCTTATGTTTCTTTATTTCTCTGCCTTCTTACTCTTCCTCCTCCATTCTTTATATACTAGGTGCTTTATTCTTTGCCTTTATTTAGTATTTCGATAGTGTGCTTTCTTTGCTATGATTTTATTTTCTCTGGTGACATCTTTTTAGCCTTAGGGGTGCTTCCCTCTAGAGCAGTCCATTTAAGCTATCCTGTAGTGGTGGTTTATGAGAGGCAAACTCTCTCAACTTTCGTCTGTCTGGAAATTGTTTAATCCCTCTGTCATATTTAAATGATAATCGTGCTGGATACAATGTCCTTGGTTCGAAGCCCTTCTGTTTCATTACGTTAAATATATCATGCCAATCTCTTCTGGCCTGTAACGTTTCTGTTGAGAAGTCTGATGATAGTCTGATGGGTTTCCTTCGTAGGTGATCTTTTTTCTCTCTCTAGCTGCCTTTAATACTCGGTCTTTATCTTTCATCTTTGCCATTTTAATTATTATGTGTCTTGGTGTTGTCTTCCTTGGTTCCCATGTGTTGGGAGATCTATGGGCTTCAGTGGACTGTGAGACTATTTCCTTCCCCAGCATGGGAAAGTTCTCAGCAATTATTTCTTCAAAGACACTTTCTATCCCTTTTTCTCTCTCTTCTTCCTCTGGTACTCCTATAATGCGAATATTGTTCCATTTGGATTGGTCACACAGTTCTCTTAATATTCTTTCATTCCTAGTAATCCTTTTATCTCTCTCTGACTCAGCTTCTCTGTATTCCTGTTCTCTGATTTCTATTCCATTAACAGTCTCTTGCATTTCATCCAATCTGCTGTTAAGCCTGTCAATCGCTTGTCTGATTTGTGCATTGTCTTTCCTCACTTACCTCACTTCCTCCCTCAGCTCTTGCACATTTCTCTGTAGATCCATCAGCATGGCTATGACTTTTGTTCTGAATTCTTTTTCAGGAAGACTGTGCATTTCCATCCCTTCAGGCTCCCTCTCTGGGGTTGTCTGGTTGATCTTAGTCTGAACCATATTACTCTGTCTTTTCATGGCTATAGAAGTGGTCGCTAGTAGTTGCCACGTATGTCAGCTGGGCTCTTTAAGACTTTAAAAAGAAAAAGAGAAAGAAAGAAAAAAAAAGACAAAAGACAAAAAGAAAAGAAAAAGGAAAGAGAAGAAAAAACAAAAATCAAAACAAAACAGCAACAAAAAACTGCCCTCCTGGAGTGGATTCTGTGGGGATGCTGTAGGTGGCGCTGTTGCTCCACTATTCTGCTGCCGTGGCAGTGCCGCTCTGCAGGGCCCTTTATAGCTCTGGCCAGGGTGGGAATGAATGGGAGTCTGTTGATCTCTGTGTGAAGTCTAAGTGCGGCCACCCTTTTCCAGTCACCAGCTAAGGGGTCCAAAACTCCCCAGGACTCCCATCCTGCTGGGCTGAATGTGCCGGGGCGATCTGGCTCCTCCGCAGACTCCTGTCTCTTTAAGACCGCTGAAAAAATCGTGTGTTTTTCTTTTACTTTTTTTTTTCCTTTCCCGGGAGCCAGCTGCAAGCACCCTGGCACGTTCTCTGCTCAGATCCTGCACCCTCTGTCTCTCCAATCTCCACTACACCATGTGATGTGTGTCAGTGCTCCCCGCGCAGATCACCAGGGCTGGTTATTTCGCCGGCCTGTACTTCCACTCCCTTCTGGCTCCAAATCCTCTCCTCCCGCCAGTGCACTGGGGTGGGTGAGTGCTCCGGTCCCACTGGGTCGCGGCTCCGTATCTTACCCGCCTCGCGGGGTGCCGTGTCCTCTCAGGTGTAGCTGAACGCTGTGCGCTTTCCTGTGTATTCTGGTCTCTCTTTTAGGAATAGTTGTATTTTCTGTATTTTCATAGATATATATAGTTTTGGAAGAGTTTTCTGCCGCCCTGCTTACGCTGCCATCTTCCCAGAAGTCTGCCAGCTAAGGCTTTATATTCACAATCTATATCTATAATTCTATAAATAAAAATAAAATGTATACTTGTATATTTTCCCTATTTAGTACACTTAGAAATGGTTAAAATGGTAAATTTTGTTACGTGTGTTTCACATAATTAAAAAATATCACTTGGAAACACAGTGCATCTGTAGTGTTAGGCACACTTCCTGTGTGGTAAATATTTATACATGAATCTCTAATATTACCAACATAGTCACACATTTCTTAGTTTTACATATATGTATACACATATATACATATATGCATATGTATCACATGCCTCCAATGTTGAATGTAAATTCACATAGATAACATTCTACAGGGTTAAACATGGTGAACTTACAAGTATATCTCAAATGTTTTATGCATGCAGCTGTATTCCTAGGTGATATAGTCACACATACATTTTAATATATATTATATAATCTATTTTCATTTTATTTATACATTTTAACTATTGTATATTGAATATACACATAATATATATATATATAATGAACACACACACCATTTGCACACATCCATACAGAATTTTTATATACACAATATACATACCAATACATCCCCAGAATCAGAAGAGTCCTTCTCCAAAAGTAGACAGACACATACACACATGAATGCATGCAGCCATCTCAACAACTGAATATATAAAATACAGTTTTATACACATGCAGCTACATTTCCAGTGTTATATATACACATGCAACTCCAATATTGTCCACATATACAAGAATATTTCTTCAGTGATACACACATACAAATCTTCAGAATTGTTCACACATATATAAACATGCATGAACATACACAGTCATGTACATATACATTCCTATATAGTCATACATTTTTAGAAATGCATGTGTATATACATTCCCAATGCACACACACAACTGCACTAATTTCCACTATTACATATGTACACAGGTATCTTCAAGTTTTCTCTCTTACACACACACACACCCACACACACAGATGACTAATCTCAGATACACACAGGGAAATTGGGTAATGAGACCCTTTTCCTCTTGTGATTTGTGGTATCAGCCTCATCATTTTATAATCTTATGTATCATAATTTTTTGGTCCTGTGGTAAAGCATTTCAATTTAATCAAACCTTGGAGAATAAAATAATTAAACCTGTCATCACCCACAGTTTTTATTGTTATTAGTCATGGTGAGGTGCCACTGTCATAGGATGCAGGGTCCCTAAATTTAGCGGTGGAATAGTACATTGATCACACACAAAAACAGCCTAGTCTCTGGGGATCAGCTGCACGTCAGTGTGTGCGTTGTGGTTGAGTCCACCCTTCACCTCTTAAAGGGGGTGCTCCTAGAGTTCTAGCAACAATTTGCTCATTCTCTGTCTGTGCATAGCAACCAAAAAAATTCTGTCATCCTTAACCCCTTGAGGGACCCATGAGAGCAACTCAGAAAAGGATGATTCTCTTGATCAGCTCTGGGCTGCTTGCCTGCCTGCCTGGCTGAACTAGCGCTCATCTCCCCCAGAGAGACAGCTGCTTCCCTATCCAGAGCTGCAGGCTCTCTCCCAACTCTTTCCTTAAAGGCCAGAGAATGAGAACAAACCGAGCATATTTCCTTCTCAGTGTGCCAGATCAGGTGCCTCTTACTGCTCTTCTTCAAGAAAAGAGCAAGTAAAGTGCACGATGCTTTCTAGCATCCCGGATGCCATATTCCTGTGTAGGTGTATTTTAGTGCTGAAGACAAATCTGCTAAATATTAATATTAATTAGCATGGCCACAGAACTCTTCCTAATATTCTTTCCTCCATTTGGATTCACTTTTGAAGTGGGATCCTGCTGTACCTGGAAAGTAATGGCTTTGGAGAAAGGTACTTTTGGGGATTCAGAACTCAGCTTTGTCCTTTAGCTAGATTATGGTTACCTTTTATTTTTTATTCCAGCTAAACTCAGTTTCCTAACTTGTAAAACAGGATGTTGTGAACACAAGTGTATTTCTACTGATGGCCTACTCCATTCCTTTCCCACTGCAATGAGGTAGAAAACTGTCCTTCTTTGTTCTTTTCTTATCATATATTCCTCCTTGAGGTGAAGAACTTGATTCTATTCCCTCACTATCAGTACCATTTAGTATCAGAAAGGACATTAGGTCCTTTGGGGAGGGTCATTGGGAATAGTGAAAGCATTTGAACCAGGAATAATAGTTTTGGAATCATATCATGAAGGGTTGCAGGTGTCTCATTTTATCATACAGGTAATAAATAGTTACTGAAGGTGTTTAAAAATGAAATATTTCTGGGTTCCAATAAGGCATTAACAGTGGAGATATAATAATTCTTTGTGTGTGTTTCTTCTGTTCCTGTGTACTGGAAGCATCATGGGATGGGTGGCTGAGAGTGGATGGGAAGGGCACTGAGGTGAGAGGCAGTATGGAAAGGTGAAAGTGGCATTCTCTTTGTATTTCCTCTTTTGATACTCCTTTGCAGGATTCACCTTCTTTCAGGAGTCTGGTGTATACTGCCCAGGTGCTCAAAGTTCCATCATGCTTATTAGTTTTACCCATGGCAGTGACCACCTGTGTAAACCTTCCCTATTCTTCCTACCTTAGCTGCCATTCAGCAAACCACTTTCTTAGGATAAAACCTATTAATGCTTCCATATGAGTGACTGACAGTTGGCAGATAATAAATACCATGTGTCATGCACTCCTCTAAGCTCTGGGGTTAAAGCAGTGAGTAAGGTAATTAATATTCCTGACCTCATGGAGCTTTCATTCTAGTCAGAGGAAAGTAGCTCTTTTCTCTAGGAAAGTAAAACAAATAAATTGACAAGATAATTGTAGGGAGTTTTAAGTTGCTACCAAGATATGAAATAGTAGAATGCATAGGAGTGATTGAGAGACAGAGGCCAAATCATGAAGGATTTATGCTTTTGTAGTCCATAGCAAGAATATTCATTTTATCCTAAATGGCACTGGAATCCACTGTAGTGTATAAGCAAAGTAGTAATATGAACTTATTTGTATTTTCAAGGGCACCGAAAAGAGACTAAATGGAACACTGAGAGTAGAGGGGCAGCATGTCTAACAAGAAAGAAGGCAATTTAAAAAGAAAAACCTTATTAATTCAGAGAAATAGATAACTAATGGCGATACATATGACAGAGTGAGTTATCTATGGAGTAGGCATTTGGAAGCAAGGAAGCCTTCTTAGAGTCCCAAGAATTTTATTTAAGAGTTAAATCTCTCCTGAGCCCACTTATTGGAGATGCCCTGCAGAAGGAACACGTATATATGTTTCTTCTCCAGAGACCTCACTGCCTGCCTCCGGTGAGGGCATTCTTCCCAATCTTCCTTTATACAGATCTATCACCCAACTGTCCTAAGGGAATTGGTCCATCTGTAGTGCATGGGAGAAGGTAGCAACTGGTTCTATTCCTTTGACTATTGTGTTTTTCACCACCTGTTAACAGTGTACACTCCATTTACATATTGAGAAATAAGAGAAAGACAAAAATTAGATGACTATTGAGATATAAATAAAGGGGCATATTTAGCTTTTCTAAGCTCAGTTAAGTCTTAGAAAGTGGTGGTAAGGAAATTGTACAAAGTTTTAAAGACCTGTTAAAATAAAATTTTCATTCAATTTTTATATTAAGTGACTCATTCATTTATTCTGCATTGCATACTGTGCTCTTACTCTGGATTGAACTTGTATAGGCAATAAAGATTCACATATAAACCTAACATAGTTCATACTCTTAAGGGGCTCATACTTCAGTGGGAAGATGTTCACTGAAGATTACTTTACCCAAAGAAAGGCTTGTGATTTTATCCCTGAATTCTGGAGTTAATCTCTAAACCCATGAAATGTTCTGCCTGATAAGACTGTCTTTGTTTACATGGACACCTTTGGCCATGACAGATAGTTTATACTAACAGTGTGATTTATAGGTACCAGCTCTACCATTGGAGGAGTTAAAGGTTTAAGTCAGCCATGCAATGATAATCTTTGTCTCCATGGCTGGTCTCCAGTAAACACTCTGGACACTGAGGCTCAGATGAGCTTCAGTGTTTGGCAATATTCTGTGCTGGGAGAAGTAAATGCTGTCTCTACTACTTCACTGGGGAAGGACAACTAGAAGCTCATGTCTGAAACTCTTCTGTACATATCCCCATGTGATTTCTCCCATTGTTTATTTTAATTTGTATTCTTTTGGTGTAATAAACCAAAGGTCTGCTTATAATGGCTTTTTTGAGTTCCAAAGGTTCTTATAGCAAATCTCTGAACCTGAGGGTGGTTTTGAAGACCTACTGAACTCTCAGAAAAACAGACATAAATGGCTGATTACAGGGAAGTTATTAATAGAGCAAAAGATATATGCTATAGGGTTCAGAGGAAAGACTCATAGCCTAGTCTGGATGGTCCAGGGGAAATCTAATAGAACAAGAGAAGTATAAAGAGAATCTTAAATATGATTAAGAGAGAAAAAGTTATTCCAGGAAGGAAGAAAAAGTTATTCCAGGAAGGAAAAAAACTGTGGTGGATGGATATGGAAAACTAGTGAATTGCAAGTGGTTCTAGATAATTAGGTAAGTTGATAAGGGGTATAGCAAAGAGATGATTCAATAATGAGAGAAGGCAATAATAGAGATCTTTGACATTTTTTTCCCCTGCAGATAATAATAAACTGTTTTATAGTGTTAAGAATGGAAGTGGCATGGTCAGATTACATTTCAGATTACTGCTGGCAGCAGTGGGGAGTAAATACCTAAGACAAGGCGATCATTCAAGATGACATTACAATATTTTAGGCTAGAATGATGAAGGCTTGGATAATAGCCATGGGTATAGAAAGTGGGCAATAGATAAAGAATACAGAAATTTGAAGAAACATTTAATATAAGGAAGCAACATATCTGATATTCTAATTAATTAGAGTTGGGGATTTTTTAAAAAGTTAAGTATAGGACAAAATGCAAATGTAAGGCTTGGGTGACTGGGTATGGTGCTACCACTTCCTAAGACAGAAACACATGAGAAAAACCATGTTAAGGAAGAAAGAGAAGTTTTGCTTCGTAAGTGTTGAGTATTAAGCACCAGGGGGATATCAGGTGGAAATGCGTAGTGGCCTAAACATAGGATGAGGAGCCCAGACAAGTGGTCTAAACGGTGGAGCATGTCAAAAGAATGTTTACCTCAAAACCTGTGAGTTCTACTAAATATTACAAAGACATTATAAAATAACAGGTCTTCAGCATTACAAATCCAACATTTCTATTAAAAATGGCTGTGAAGTGAACTGAAAGCAGTTATTTGAAATGTGTGGTATATTGTAATTGTTGGTGATATGGCAGATCTCAACTACACACTGACAAGAAACTAGAAGATTTAAAAAAAACTTTGTTCACAAGGGAACCAGGTGATAGAACAAGGATGACTCAAGAAAGATTTATCCCCGTTAGTAGCAAAGCAAATTTCACACCACAGTTACGGTTGAAGCTCAGGTATAGCTGTCATCTTATCCTGTCCTTTCTCCCTGAGAACCAATGAAATTTTTCCTTGACCTTCTAGCAAATTCCCATTCAGTGAGAGAATGTGGTATAGTGAAGAATGCTGTTTTGGAGTCAGGAGACCTAGGTTTTAGTATTAGCTGTCAGAAGTGAAGTTCAAAGAATTGCAAGGCCTCTCTCTGCAAGTACGAGAGATTTATACCCTGTAGGAATTGGGCTTTGGGTGTTCAATGAACAATTCTTAGTGGCTGAATGATTTAAATCTGAAGGACCTAGAATTTATGTTCTTCCAATGCCATAAATTCTACATTTATAATCTATGATTTGACCATGGGTATTGTTGCTTTGCCTTACCCAACTCTGTTTTGTGTACTTGGCCAGCTGAACTTAATAAGTGACTCCATTTGATTCTTGGGGGACAGTGCCCAAGTACTGTCCCTTCTCCCCTGCTTAACAACTCCTGACCCAGTCCTCACAGCTCACAGAAGCCTTATCCTTTACATGGTCCAGTTAGGATGCCAGTTCTTGCACTCCCTTCCTATGTGACCCTGGGTAAGTTATATTACTTCTACTAAATATTTCTCATCTTAGAGATATTTGAACCAGAATAATTACTGAAATATTTTCCAGTTTGTCATCCCATGAGTAAAGGACAGAGGTAGTAACATTTGAATTGACCCTTAAAAGAGACACTGAATTTTGTCAGAGATTATACACTGATTTTGAATGGAGAAGCATTAGGTTGATAGGTTGAGGGACATAAGACATGGAACACAGAAGTTGCCAAAGATCCAAACAGGGACCTAAATTCCCATACCAATCCATGGTCAGGAGTCCAAGAGATCTAGGCTGGGAACTTCACTAAAGAGAGGCTTCCTAAGATATTTCATACCAAATAAAGAGTTCTGTGGTCAAATAAGCCTGAGAAACAGTCATTCATTACCTCCTTCTGAAAATGCAGACTGCATTTTAACATTTTAAAGACATAGATAATTTCTGCAGTGAGAAAACTGTCAACTTTGTTTGGCTCAACATTTCCCAAATTATTCAGCTTTGGAATATTCCCTTCCTACTTATTTGCATTCCATCAACTGACACACTAGGACGTGTGCTGTTTTAGTGCAGTGGAGGGAATATCTTAGGTTTAGGATTTAGGGCATCAGAATTGTTGAGAGGCAGAATCAGGCCTCAGGTGTTAGGGTGGAGAAGGGTCATTGCCTGGCTCTTCACAGCTTTCGCTCTGAGGCAAACCTTTAAAGATGGGAACTCACCCAAGTGAGTTCCTTTCAAAAACACGTTTTGATTCTATACGCTCACTCCTTCTATCTTCCTAGCTGAAGAAGTAGTGGCAGTTCAGGAGTCTGTAGACAAATAGAAAGTGTCATCAGCTGTTTAAAAAAGGGCTTATTGAGTCTAAAGCTGCACGTGGAGTCCAGATAAACATTTCAAGCCAACTTAGAGAGACCAAGAAGACAAGCTGCTTTTTCAAAGTTTCTAAGTTTGCTGGCCTTTCTCTGTGCAATGCACTAACTTAACAGGTTTGACTCACCAGATGACGCACACAGCACGGGGAGTTTGAAAGGCACTGCTTAACCTTGCTAAGAAATGCTGTTTTTAAGAACAGCTAGAATATTGCTTTCTGATTCTCGACCATTAGCCCAGCAAGGACAAGAGATACTTTGATGAAGAACAAAAAAATAAAAAAATATTTCACTGGGTAAATACATCTAGTGAATATTGACAGCATTGAGGAAAACAACTTGACTTAAAATAATCCTTCTGTGCGTAAGTAAAGGTAGCACCATAATTGTAGGAATCTGGAGATGCATATTGTATGAAGAGACCATTTCAAAGTGTCTTTTTCCATTGACATTTTAAAGGAATATTTTTAATCTGCTCTTGTAAAATCTAGTATTCATGCTTTACCACCACCAACTGAAACAACAGGTGGAAGTTGCACATTATCAATCTGGTGACTCGAAATATATAGGGACCACTTTTGTTTGTTGCATGAAGTGCATACATACAGTAAGAAACAAACAGGAAACAGTGACCTTTGTGGATAAGCACTGAAATCATTATTGGGGAGGGGTAAGTGTAGACTGTAAAAAGATAAACACATTTTCATGGATTTATTGAACTCCTACAGTGTGCAGAGCACCTGGACATATTTGAAGAAAACATATTAGTAGAGAATTTGGTTTCTATGGTTTCAGGAAGAGCTGATATCTGCAAGAAACAAATCCACTTAAGCTAGGTAAAACAAGAGGGGTTCATTGAATGAAACAGAAAAATCCCATATAATTTAAGAGCAAGAAACAAAGTACTAATCAGACTTATGGGAACCAGAAAACTATTCGGAACAAAAAAACCATCTCTTATGTAGCTTCAATTTCTCTGTTTGCACCTATTCCATCCTTATTGTTATCCTATCACATTGGGTGGCACATTACTTTGCCTTATCATGATACTGATTCCAGGCATGGCTTCACACAAATGTTAGGTGAGAGAAGGATGTCTCACAGCCTCTCAGTTTAAATTCTCTCTTTAGAGAAAATCTGATGGTCATTGGACAAAAATTAGAACATAAAGGCTTTGGGCTAGGTGTTTCTCTCTCCAGAGAGCAAGCACTGAGTTGCAAATGAGCCTGTAGGTGATATGTATGCCTACCCCTTCTTTGCACTATGGAAAGGCTACATGTTTTTTCTTTTATTGCAGTATAGTTGATATACAATATTATACTGGTTTCAGGTATACAATATAGGGATTCAATATTTACCTATATTATTAAATTCTTATCCCAGTAGGTGTTATTATTATCTGTCAAAATACAAAGATATTACAATATTATTGACTGTATTTCCTATACTGTACTTTCATTCCCATGACTAATTTATATTATAATTGGGATTTTGTGCCTCTTTATCCCCTTCACCTATTTCACCCACTGTCCACCCACTCTCCCATGGCAACCACCAGTCTCTTTGTGTCTATGGGTCTATTTCTGTTTTGTTCATTTGTTTAGATATTTTAGATTCCACATGTAAGTGAAATCATATATCATTTGCCTGGCTTATTTCACTTAGCATAATGCCTCTAGGTCCATCCATGTTGTTGCAAATGGATGGCAAGATTTCATTCTTTTTTATGACTGAGTAATATTCTATGGTGTATATATACCATTACTTCTTTATCCATTCATCTAGTGATGGACACTTAGGTTGCTTCCATATATACTGTGTAATAAACATAGGGTTGCATGTGTCTTTTTGAATCAGGGATTTTGTTTTCTTCATACAAATTCCTAGAAGTTAAATTGTTGGGTCATATAGTATTTCTATTTTTAGATATTTGAGGAAGTTCCATGCTGCTTTCCACAGGGCTGTACCAACTTACATTACCCCAGCAGTGTAGCAGGGTTCCCATTTATCCACATCCTCACCAACACTTGTTTTTCTTGTCTTTTGGATGGTGGCTATTCTGACTTGTAAGAGCTGATATCTCACTGTGGTTGTGTTTGCACTTCCCTGATGATTAGTGATGTGGAGCATCTTTTCATGTACCTGTTGGCCATCTATATGTCTTCTTTTGAAAAATGTCATTAAGGTACTCTGCCCATTTTTTAAGTGGGTGAATATTTTTTGGTGCTGAGTTGTATCAGTTATTTATATGAAAGACCATTGATTATGTCTATTATACATATCCTTAGAAAGCTTATATTTAGATAAGAAAAGAAGGCAAAAGATAACAAGAACATATATGCTAATTGCTAAAAGCTTTGCGCCAGGCACCATTCTTAGTACTAGAAACATATGAGCAGAACAAAAATTTTGCTCTCAGGGAACTTACATTTTAGTAGAGGGAGACAGAAAATAAAATTATAATTTTTCAGGTGTTTTTTAGAGGCATACAGTGATAAGGTAAATGGATAATTAACATAAACATCAGCTTTATTATTCAAACCAGCTTTCTCCATGAAGCTGGAACTTTGATTATATCTGGAAATCTGGGTTTATAGCCTCACATTTTCATAGAGAGGATAATCTTTTCTGAAAATCAGTGAAATAAAAACTCTTAAAAAAATTCCTAATGACCTTGTAGACTCATGCTTATTCTTTCTCTCTCTTAAACCAAACACTGTTGTCAGAATAGGGTATTATGCGTGTGTCCCTCCCTGTATTGTCTATAATCATGTGTGTATCTCTCAACTACTTGTATAGCCTGAGAGGTTTTCCTAGAACATTGTATTTTACTAACCCCTCTCAATATTGGAGTATTCCATTGCTCAGTCTTGGGACCCTGTCTCATCTCCACTTACACTCTCTCCCTGTATAATCCCATTCAGTATGGGGGTTTTAATTAATGTCTTAATGCTGCTGACTCTAAAATTTTTACCCGTCCTTTTATGTCAGGCTTGTATCTCCTTTAACTCTACTGGAAATTTTATAGACAACCTAAACTTGAGTCCAATATTCTACTCTTGAGATACTTCCTAAATCTGTTTCATCTTTTTGTCTTCCCATATAAATAAGTGGTTATGCTTTCCATCTAAATAGCTAGACAAAATGAAGGATATATCCTTGATTTCTACTTCATATAATCATTTTTCTCACAACCAATTTATTAGCAAGTCTCATTCACTATAATTCCAAAATATATCTTGAAATCATCCACTTCTACCCCTCCCTATGTCCCATCTTATTCAATGCCACAGTCTCCTGCAAATGGAATAGTGTTACAACCCTGTAATTGTTCCATTTCTACTCATATTCTTCTCTATTCCATTTTCCTCACCACAGTAAGAATAATCATCAGATCATATAATTTCTCTGTTTTCAACTTGCCATTATCTTTCCTATATTTTTTCCTATCTTTCTATTATCATTCCTATGACACTCAGAATGAGGTCCAAATCCTTTACCCTGACTTACAAAGCCCAGTGGCATTTCTGTTAGGTACACAATATTGATAAGAAGGGAACATTACTATACTGGAGAAGGAAAACACATCAACATGAGTTGGTGGAAATAAAATAAATTAAATAACTAGATTTATGGGAAAATGTACTTTTTTGCAATGTACTGTAAAGGAGCTGAAACATAAGAAAGAACTGAGGAATGTTTCCATTCTTCTCATCACAGAGTGGAGACTGACCAGTTAAATCTGGGTGATCTGCAATGGTTGAACTTCTCATGTTCCACATCTCATTGCCTTGGTGATGGAGCACCTGCATAATAATTATGCATTAAATAGAACAGACACATGTAAATTCAAGATGTATCAAAGCATGGTCTATATAAGTGCACTTTAGAGAAGGTATATAGAACAGTTTGGAGGTTCTTCACCAGAAAAACAAAACAAAACATGAAGAGGAAAATAATGTAATTTATAGGTTAACTGGGGCTTTAACAACACTCCTACTGACCTTAGTCATAGATACTGTAAATAAACTAAATTATTTTAGTGTCTCTGTTGCAATTCCAGTCCTCTCTGATCCATTACTAAATAAAATTACACTTTGGAAGGAATAGTTAAAGAATCAACCATTTTGTTTATAAGCTTTTATACCTTTCAGATTTCATTTCATAGCCTTTTGAGAGTATCTATATCATTTATTGTCCAAACTAGGCCACTATTGAATGTAAAAAGGGATGCTGTTAAAATTACATTAAGACAATAGGTACAAAGGACTATCCTGGGGAAACAAGGATATATGCATGGTCTGCTAGTTATTGTTACCGTCTGAGATGCTGATTTTCCCAGGATCATGTCTTGGAGGCGATGAAGAATGGAGCCATTAGACAGGAGTATGGAACAACCAGCTAAGCTCTTTTAAGGAGAAGTGAAAAGAAAAAGGTTGCTGCTACTCAGGAGGGACTCTAAGAGAGGATACCATCAGGGCAGTAGTGTCTAGGGTTTATATAACTTCCTGAAAGGTGGAAGTCCTGCCTCACAGACCTATTAGAGAACTGAATTAATGACATCACAACTCACTCCTGATTGGCTGAAAGTACAATGCTTCATTGGCATAGGGTATAACCAGTCAGAGCTGAGGCCTATCTAATTAAGTGTACTTTTGAATGGGTGAGTTGGATTGGAGTTTTTTGAAACATCCAAGGGCCGTGAAACTTACAGAGGCCCTGAACACAATCTGCCTGGTTCCCACTATTACCTGCCTCAACTCTCTTCTTTGGTTACTGTGTTTTAGCCACACTTGCTTTCTTCTGATTCTTCAAAGATATCACATTCACCTATCTTGGGTCATTGCAGTAACTGTACCCTTACTTTAAATACTCTTCCTCTAGATTGTTACATAGAAAGAAGCTTTTGACATTTATGCCTCAGCTTAAAGTCATCCTTTGAGATGAACTGCACTGCCAACACAACGTAAAGTATATCAAATCATTCTTCATCACATCAATTTTACCATTATATGATTATCATATCTTGTTTTTCTCAGATTTATTTTATGGTTTGTTGAGTACAGCTGAAACTACAAAATAAATCCCTTATGGGCAGTATCCTAGCTACAGAATAGTAGGCACTTAAATAGTGTTTGTGGAATAAAAGAATGAATGAATAAATGAAATCAAGTAGTTATCATATTGGGTCATATTTAAAACTATAATTTATATGTAGTTTGTGGTTTTTAGATTAGTAATCACACTTGTTATTTCGTATAACAAATATCCATTCTTTTTTGATTTGGGATGCTTTTTTTGTTTTTATTTTGTTATTTCTGTTTTGTCTAAAATTTGTCTTATTTTTTTTAAGGATGAGTCCTTTTTCAAGGATGTTTGTCATCTTTCTTAGTCCTTGTATTTTTTTTTTAATTTCCTTCCCAGATAAAGTTTAGTTGGGTATAAAAGCCCACTAGGGGTTGTTCCATTGTCTCCTGGAGTTTTAATTTATGGAGACAAAAGCTTTGTTCTTTGACGAACCAGTTTTTCTTTCATAGTGTATAATCCTTCTCACTCTCACTCATATTTTCTGGCCTAAGTGATTGCAGGTGAATTTATTTATTCTTGATTTTTTTCTTCTTTATGCTATTCCTAGGTATTGTCTCAGTCCGTTTGGGTTATTGTAACAGGGTACTGTATAACACAGGTTTATTTATAAATAATATATTTCTCATATTTCTGGAGACTGGTAAGTCCAAGATCAAGGTGGTGGCTGATTCGGTGTCTGGTGAAGGCTTGCTTTCTGGTTCACAGACAGCCACCTACTTGCTGTGTCTTCACAAGGCTGAAGGGACAAGGGAGATCTCTAATGTCTCCTATAAGAGTACCAATTCCATTCATGAAGGCTCCATCTTCATGACCTAATCACCTTCCAAGAGCCCCAACTCTTAACATGATCACACTGGAGGTTAGGATTTCAACATACGAATTGGAGGGAAGGGGCAGAATCATTTAGTCTATATCAGTGTTGTTATTTTACATTAATCTTTTAAATGGGTACCTGTGATTTAGAGTCAGGCTTTTTCAACTCAGAATCAAAATTTCATTCAATTATATTCTAATTCTCATTTAAAAAATTTTTGTGAATACCTTGTATCTCCTCTTTCAAAACACAAATTTTGTCATCATCTGCAGTTCTGCTGTTACTCCATTGCTACTTCTCTCCTATCTCAATGCCATTTTTCTTATTGTCTATTTATTTGTTCAGTGTTTTCCCCCTTTATTTTCTGGTAGCTTCACAGACTTGTTATTCACATCATTTTTTTTTCTGCACTGTTGATTCTAGACCTTGTTTTCTAATGCTTATCTTAATCCTGTGAGTGAATTTTTAGCTTCTGTATTTTTATTTTAAATAATTCTTTTCTATTTATTATGTCCTGTGTTAAAGATAGTTCCTTTACTTTCAACCACATGTCCAATTCTTTTTTCTTTTATATATATATATATGTTTTATTAAGGTATTATTGATATACACTCTTACGAAGGTTTCACATGAAAAAACAATGTGGTTACTACATTTACACATATTATCAAGTCCCCGCCCATACCCCAATGCAGTCACTGTCCATCAGTGTAGGAAGATGCAGATTCACTGTTTGCCTTTTCTGTGCTACACTGTTTTCCCCATGATCCCCCAAAACATGTGTACTAAACATAATACCCCACAACCACCTTCTCCCACGCTCCCCACCCACCCTCCCACACCTCTCCCCTTTGGTAACACTAGTTCCTTCTTGGAGTCTCTGAGTATGCTGCTATTTTATTCCTTCAGTTTGCTCTGTCCTTATACTCCACAAATGAGGGAAATCATTTGGCATTTGCCTTTCTCTGCCTGGCTTATTTCACTGAGCATACTATCCTCCAGCTCCATCCATGATGTTGCAAATGGCAGGATATGTTTCCTTCTTATGGCTGAATAGTATTCCATTGTGTATATGTACCACCTCTTCTTTATCCATTCATCTACTGATGGACACGTAGGTTGTTTCCATATCTTGGCTATTGTAAAAAGTGCTGTAATAAACAAAGGCGTGCATATGCCTTTTTGAATCTGAGACGTTCTATTCTTTGGGTAAATTCCAAGGAGTGGGATTCCCAGGTCAAATGGTATTTGTATTTTTACTTTTTGGAGGAACCTCCATACTGCTTTCCACAATGGTTGAACTAGCTTGCATTCCCACCAGCAGTGTAGGAGGGTTCCCCTTTCTCCGCATCCTAACCAGCATTTGTTGCTCTTAGTCTTTTGAATGGTGGCCATCCTTACTGATGTGAGGTGATACCTCGTTGTGGTTTTAATTTGCATTTCCCTGACGATTAATGATGCGGAGCATCATTTCATGTGTCTGTTGGCCATCTGAATTTCTTATTTGGAGAACTCTCTCTTCATATCCTCTGCACATTTTTTAAATTGGGTTATATGCTTTTTGGGTGTTGAGGCATATAAGTTCTTTATATATTTTGGATGTTAACCCCCTGTCGGATATGTCATTTACAAATATATTCTCCCATACTGTAGGATACCTTTTTGTTCTGTTGATGGTGTCCTTTCTTTGCCATACAGAAACTTTTTATATTGATGTAGTCCCATGAGTTCATTTTTTCTTTTGTTTCCCTTGACCGAGGAGATGCGTTCAGGAAGAAGTTGCTCATTCTTATATTCAGGAGATTTTTGCCTATATTGTCTTCTAAGAGTTTTATGGTTTCATGACTTACATTCGGGTCCTTGATCCATTTCAAGTTTACTTTTGTGTATGGGGTTAAACAATAATCCAGTTTCATTTCCTTGCATGCAGCTGTCCAGTTTTGCCAACACCAGCTGTTGAAGAGGCTGTCATTTCCACATTGTATGTCCATGGCTCCTTTATCATATATTAATTGCCCATATATGGTTGGGTTTATATCAGGACTCTCTAGTCTGTTCCATTGGTCTATGGGTCTGTTCTTGAGCCAGTACCAAATTGTCTTGAGTACTGTGGCATTGTAGTAAAGCTTGAAGTTGGGGAGCTTAATCCTCCCAGCTTTATTCTTGCTTCTCAGGATTGCATTGGCTATTCAGGGTATTTTGTGATTCCATATGAATTTTAGAATGATTTTCTCTAGTTCGATGAAAACTGCTGTTGGTATTTTGATAGGAATTGCATTGAATCTGTAGATTGCTTTAGGTAGGATGGCCATTTTGACAATATTAATTCTTCCTATCCAAGAACACAGGATGTGTTTCCATTCTTTGGCATCTTCTTTAATTTCTCTCATGAGTGTCTTGTGGTTTTCAGAGTATAGTTCTTTCACTTCCTTGGTTAGGTTTATTCCTTGGTATTTTATTCTTTTTGATGCAACGTTGAATGGAATTGTTTTCCTGATTTCTCTCTCTGCTAGGTCATTATTAGTGTATAGGAATGCCACAGATTTCTGTGTATGAATTTTGTATCCTGCAACTTTGCTGAATTCAGATATTATATCCAGTAGTTTTGCAGTGGGTTCTTTAGGGTTTTTTTTATGTATATATCATGTCATCTGTGAACAGGGACAGTTTAACTTCTTCCTTGTCAATCTGGATGCCTTTTATTTCTTTGTGTTGTCTGATTTCTGTGGCTAGGACCTTCAGTACTATGTTGAATAGAAGTGGGGAGAGTTGGCATCCTTGTCTTGTTCCCAATATTAAAGGAAAAGCTTTTCAGCTTCTCACTCTTAAGTATAATGTTGGCTGTGGGTTTGTCATATATGGCCTTTATAATGTTGAGGTACTTGCCCTCTATATCCATTTTGTTGAGAGTTTTTATCATGAATGGGTATTGAATTTTGTCAGCTGCTTTTCTGCACCTATGGAGATGATCATGTGGTTTTTGTCCTTCTTTTTGTGATGGATGATGTTAATGGATTTTTGAATGTTGTAGCATCCTTGCATCCCTGGAATAAATCCTACTTGATCATGGTGTATGATCCTTTTGATGTATTTTTGAATTCGGTTCGCTAATATCTTCTTGAGTATTTTTGTATCTATGTTTATCAGGTGATATTGGTCTGTAGTTTTCTTTTTCTGTGGTGTCTTTGCCTGGTTTTGGTATTAGAGTGATGCTGGTCTCATAGAATGAGTTTGGAAGTATTACCTGTTCCTCTACTCCTTGGAAAACTTTAAGAAGGATGGGTATTAGGTCTTCACTAAATGTTTGATAAAATTCAGCGGTGAAGCCATCTGTCCCAGGCGTTTTGTTCTTAGGTAGGTGTTTGATTACCAGTTCAATTTCATTGCTGGTAATTGGTCTGTTCAGATTTTCTGTTTCTTTCTTGTTCAGTCTTGGAATGTTGTATTTTCCTAGAAAGTTGTCCATTTCTTCTAGGTTATCCAGTTTGTTAGCATACAATTTTTCATAGTATTCTCTCATATTTCTTTGTATTTCTGTGGTGTCTGTTGTGATGTTTCCTTTCTCTTTTCTGATTCTATTTATGTGAGTATACTCTCTTTTTTTCATTGATAAGTCTGTCTAGGGGTTTATCTATCTTGTTTATTTTCTCGAAGAACCAGCTCTTGCTTTCATTGAACCTTTCTATTGCTTTTATTCTTCTCAATTTTATTTATTTCTTCTCTAATCTTTACTATGTCCCTCCATCTATGGACATTGGGTCTCATTTGTTCTTCTTTGTCTAGTTTTGTTTATTGTGAGTTTAGACTGCTCATATAGGATTGTTCTTCTTTCCTGAGGTAGGCCTGTATTGCAATATACTTTCCTCTTAGCACGGCCTTTGCTGCATCCCACAGATTTTGCAGTGTTGAATTATTGTTGTCATTTGTCTCCATATATTGCTTGATCTCTGTTTTTATTTGGTCATTGATCCATTGATTATTTAGGAGCTTGTTGTGAAGCCTCCATGTGTTTGTGGGATTTTTCATTTTCTTTGCATATTTTCTTTCTAGTTTCATACCTTTGTGGTCTGAGAAACTTGTTGGTACAATTTTAATCTTTTTGAATTTACTGAGGCTCTTTTTGTGGCCTAGGATATGATCTATTCTTGAAAATGTTCCATGTGCACTTGAGGACCATGTGTATTCTGCTGCTTTGGGTGTAGAGTTCTGTAGATGTCTGTTAGGTCCAACTGTTCTAATGTGTTGTTCAGTGCCTCTGTCTCCTTACTTATTTTCAGTCTGGTTGATCTGTCCTTCAGAGTGAGTGTTGTGTTGAAGTCTCCTAGAATGACTGCATTGCATTCTATTTCCCCTTTAATTCTGTTAGTATTTGTTTCATATGTGTAGGTGCTCCTGTGTTGGGTGCATAGATATTTATAATGGTTATATCTTCTTGTTGGATTGACCCTTTTATCATTATGTAATGTCCTTCTTTGTCTCTTGTGACTTTCTTTGTTTTGAAGTCTATTTTGTCTGATATAAGAACTGCAACTCCTGCTTTTTTCCCCCTATTAGTTGCATGAAATGTCTTTCCATCCCTTCACTTTTAGTCTGTGTATATCTTTGGGTTTGAGGTGAGTCTCTTGTAAGCAGCATATAGATGGGTCTTGTTTTTTTTATCCATTCAGTGACTCTATGTCTTTTGACTGGTGCATTCAGTCCATTTACACTTAGGGTGATTATCAATAGATATGTACTTATTGGCATTGCAGGCTTCAGATTCACGGTTACCAAAGGTTCAAGGTTAACTTCCTTACTATCTAAGAGTCTAACTTAACTCATTTAATATGCTATTACAAACACAATCTAAAGGTTCCTTTTTTTTCCTCTTCCTCAATTCTTTATATATTAGGTATCATATTCTGTACTCTTTGTCTATCCCTTAATGACTTTGGGGATAGTTAATTTAATTTTGTATTTGTTTAGTAATTAGCTGTTCTACGTTCTTTACTGTGATTTGATTACCTCTGGTGACAGCTATTAAACCATAGGAACACTTCCGTCCATAGCAGTTCCTCCAAAATACAATGTAGAGATGGTTTGTGGGAGGTAAATTCTCTCAGCTTTTGCTTATCTGGGAATTGTTGAATCCCTCCTTCAAATTTAAATGCAATCCTTCCGGATAAAGTAATCTTGGTTCAAGGCCCTTCTCCTTCATTGCATTAAATACATCATGCCACTCCCTTCTGGCCTGTAAGGTTCCTGTTCAGAAGTCTAATGATAGCCTGATGGGCTTTCCTTTGTATGTGATCTTTTTTCTCTCTCTGGCTGCTTTTAATAGTCTGTCCTTATCCTTGATCTTTGCCATTTTAATTACTGTATGTCTTGCTGTTGTCTTCCTTGGGTCCCTTGTGTTGGGAGATGTGTGGACCTCTATGGCCGGAGAGCCTATCTCCTTCCCCAGATTGGGGAAATTTTCAGCAATTACCTCCTCAATGACACTTTCTATCCCTTTTTCTCTCTCTTCTTCTTCTGGTACCGCTATAATGTGAATATTGTTCCGTTTGGATTGGTCACACAGTTCTCTCAATATTCTTTCATTCTTGGAGTCCCTTTTTTCTCTCTGTGCCTCAGCTTCTTTATATTCCTCTTCTCTAGTTTCTATTTCATTTATTGTCTACTCCACCATATCCTATCTGCTTTTAATACCATCCATTGCGCTCTTCAATGATTGGATCTCCGACCGGAGTTCATTCCTGAGTTCTTGAATATCTTTCTGTACCTCCATGAGCATGTTAATGATTTTTATTTTGAACTCCCTTTCAGGGAGAGTCATGAGGTCGATGTCATTTAACTCTTTCTCAGGAGTTGTATTAATTATTTTACTCTGGATCAGGTTTCTTTGGCGTTTCACATTTGTGTATGGTGCCCTCTAGTGCCCAGAAGCTCTACTCTCTGGAGCTGCTCAGCCCCTGGAGCAATGTCAGGGGTTGCAGGGTAGTGGTATTGGTGCCTGGGGGAGGAAAAAGCTGTTTTCTGCTTCCCGGCTGCTATGCCTATGTCCACTGCCTTTCCCGGTTTCAAGCCTGGTGGGGCTGGCCAGATGAAAGGTGCAGTAGACTGCCTATCATGGAAGGGGTTTTTGGAGCTGTGTAGGCAGCCAGGGAGCTGGAGCACCTGAAGATCGTGAAAGCTCCCAACCTGCTAGGCAGAGAGCACGCAGGCAATTTTGCCTACCTGTCCTTTCTCCTGAGGAGTAGGCTCTGTGCAATCCTTGCTCCTTTAGCAGCCCTCTTGCTAAGGGCTTCCATGTTAGGAAGTGTCTCAGACTGCCTGCCTTTCTTTTGTCCCAGAGCAGCTGGATATGGATCCCTGCTTTCCACAGGCAGCTGGAATCTTAGTCTCTCCAGGAATTCTGCCTGTCTTAGCTTTCCAACCCCCTAAATTATGAAAGTATCATGCAAGCACCATGAAATGTAGGTTTGTGATTCCAGAGCAGATCTCCAGAGTTAGGTATTCAGCAGTCCCAGTTCTGTACTCCCTCCCTGCTCTGTTCCTCTTCCTACCACCCGTGAGCTGGGGTGGGGGAAGGGCTTGGGTCCCACAGGGCCACAGCTTTAGTACGTTACCCTGTTCTGTGAGGTCTGCTCTTGTCTTCAGGTGTATGAAGTTTGTTGCAGTCCTCTTTCCTGTTGCTCTTTCAAGAGCAGTTGTATTAGTTATACTTTTGTATTATATGCAGTTTTAGGAGGAAGCCTCTGTCTCTCCTCTCACACTGCCATCTTTAATCTATCGATCCATATTATCCAATTCTTTATTCTTTTACTCAAATTTTGTTTTTATTCATAACAAACCACAGAAACATTAAAAAAATATGTTTTCAAACAGTAAATGTGTTCAAAATATGTCCTTCCCCTGCAGCTGAATGCTACCATAATTTCTTTCAATGGAGTATATTCAAACCTGGGGTATCAAACTAACTGAATAAAATGATAATAACAGAAACTGAAGTAAAGGTGGAAAGAGAAGAAAGACCAATGAATCTGCAGATAAACTTTTAGGAGTTTGGTGGCAATGTGGAGATTTTGAAAACTCTTTTCAATGAAGTTACTCTGTCTAAGTATGAATGGAAATAATGAAGTTGAAGAAGTAAAACTGAGGCAGGCTAGAACAGGGAGCAAAGGGAGTCAAGGTTCAAATCAGAAGGTATGGAATAACAGGATACTTAGAAAGTACAAAGTAATAGCCTGCTTAGGGTTCAAAACAAAAGGGACAAAACAACAGGATGCTTGCAGACAGGAATATACCAAACATAAAGTCTTGTGGTCTATATATCAAGTCAGTTTCCTCATAAGAGGAGACATTTTCTTTCCCTCACCAGGCATGTGCATCCCAGCTCATTAGACAAATTACCCACCCCTGCATCCACGAATATGCACCCCATAGTTGATCAGACCCTTTGAAAGCCCTAATCCCAGACACCCACAGTGTTGCTCACCTCTTGAGTATGCCTATACTCCCTCCTGGAGTGTATACTTTGCTTTAATCAATTGTATGCTTGCAGCTACTTGATCTGCTCATGAATTCTTTCTTGTTCAGAGTCAAGAACCCTCTCCAGAACTGAGGTCTCACCTATCACATGGGGAGGCTTCCCAGACTGCATTTTCCAACAACAAAGCAGAAGTCCCATAGTTTCTGGAATATGAAGACTATTAGAGGTAAAAGAGGTTGTAGATTCTTCCAAGATTTTTCCAAAATAAAGTTTCCAGAGTCAGAGCAGAGCTCTTTGTTCCTGGAGGTCTCAACTTTATCAGGAAAGTATAAAATGTCATATTCAAAAGAGGGTGGGAGTGGAATTGATACTTGGGCACCTAGACAGTCTATTTCTGGGAAGTGCCTTAATTTTCATTTTTGGGAAACATTCATTAATTGATTATCAATGCTCTTTGCTCTAAATATTTTTTTTCATCAGCTTAAAGTGCTTCACAAGAGACATCATATCTTAATATATATAAACAAAATTTAAAATTAATTTTACGTATCTCCCCAATAGCTTTGTAAGTATAAGCTGTATCAGAAAATTAGAAAAACCTATAATTAATAACTAACCTTCCAAGTTTTTAGTTGGATTAATGGATAAACTGAAAGGAAGTGACATACTTTTAGGTCTATTTATGTTTAAAAATAAACTATTCAAGAGATATTTATAATCTAAAGTCATTATTTTAGTCTAAAGGAACTTAGAGGTATTTACCATAGGGGGCAATTCAATGAAAAGAAAGGAAAGAATATAACTTCTTGAGCACTTAACTCTTGCTTGGAATTGGTCATGAGCTTATCAAAGTAAAAACGCATAGTTGAGGGAGACCAAACTATTAACATGAATTCAACTCTTTATACTAAATTTGCTTCCATTAGGACCTACTGGCATCACTGAAAAAATATTGATTTAATGCCTGCTCCACATCCAGCACTGCTTTAGGTACTTAAAAACTATAGATATATGAGTAAAAAGAATTACTTTTAAGAGAGATGAGATATATTTGGTGGGGGAGAAGACATATACTGTACATAATAATGAAAAGGAGAAGACATATCCTGTACATAATAATGAAAATGCTTTGGATTAAGGATCAGATAAAATGAGTTTTGTTTTGTTTTTTATCAACATGTGGCTGTTCATAAAAATTCCTATTTTTATTTAGACAATGCATATAAAAATACTTACCCTGCCTAAATCATGAAGGATATCAATTTTAAGTTAAAGTTACATATGAGCAAGTTCTGTATACAGTTTAAAATACTGCAATTTTTAGAAACTACTGATAGAAGGTAACTCTTTTCCACAAACTTCAACCTTATGAGGAAAGTTGTTCTTTAAATCTAGTCTTTGCCTCTTTTTACTACTTTATCCTCACCTCCACTGGGAAGTTTAAGTGATTTATTTATTTGATTATTTGATTCTGGGTACAGAAGTACCTGATTCCTGGGTTGAGTATTAAAACGCCTACCTGCCATCAGATTAAAACCCCACGTACTCAAACTCAGCTTCTATCAGTTGTAAAGGTAATGCTTTGGTATCAGTTTATAATTTTTGATTTAATCCTGATTTTCAGGTACGGTAAAATCCCAATATTCACCAGGAGTTACACTGTAATTAATATTACATAATAAATTATTATTTTAGTTCAGACAATTCTGCTTATATTTTATCTAAAGTACATTGCATAATTGTACAGCATAGGTATATGTTGTAACTTATTCAGCTAATACCACATGTCCAAGGGATAAGTCAAACTTTCCTTTCCCAAAGAAGGAAGTATCTAATAGGTTTGGATGGTGATCAGTTCTGCAGGAGATGAATGGTGACATTTACGTCATGTATTTGCCATCACTGACATAGATAAAAGGTACACTAAGTTTTGGTACTAAAAAAGAAATTGCTCTGAAATATATTTCCTTAACTATGTCTATCGAAATCAACATATTATGCAGGGATGTGGTATGGCCCAAGTTACAAACCAGGCTCTATTTAGAGATTTTGAGCTTAATAGGAAGATCATTGTCCTTCTGAAAAGACCCTCACTCTCCAGCAGCCAAGGCAAAGATTCATTAACCCAAAGCAGCTTCCTCATCTCCCTATGTGTGTCTTGATGATCTACAAAGTGGGCTAGAATCCTGTGGGAAGAATTTACTGGGAACACAATTAAATTAAATGTAATACAACCAAATGCATATTTTTTGGTTTTGAGATGGTAGCTTAGGAGACAGGGAAGTAAGGCATGGAAGTGACTCTAAAGAACACATCAGTGGAAAAAATGAGCCTAAAAGGGCAACAAATGATCATAATTAGTATATATATGCAATAATAAGTATGTAGAAGCTATAACAGGGGTAGAAAAAAGAATGATTTACCTTTAAGGAGTTCATATATTAGATGACAGAAAAGAAAGGCATTAGAAACCAAAGTAATAACAAGTACAAATGTTTACAGTAGATAAAACAAAAGTGATGCTTTCACAGAGTCACACATATTTTGGTACTGCTAAAAAAAAAGGGAGAGACAAAGATACTTTGGATTTAGAGAGAAAATCAGGGTTCAGGATATGAAAAGTTCTGTCTGCAATATTAAAGATTTGTAATTTATTATGTAATAAGGTGGCTTTCTTTTAAGCATAGGACTGACATCATATTTCCATTTTACAAAGATCGTAGTTAAGGCTGAGTAGAGAATGGCTTGAAGGTAGACACTCTAAGTAGGAATAACAGCTATATGGCTGTTAAAATACTCTAAATGAGAACAGTCATGGCTCCTCATAGAGGAGATTAAACTAGAATCCAGTTTTTGAGGCAAAGTATGAATTGGGAAGAAGGGTTTTGAATTATGGGCAATAAATCTTTGCCCAAATGGCATCTCCATTTATATATAGTTTTAAATAACTAATAACTCCTTGTGTTCTCCCATCTGTATTTTTAAAATGTGGGTGAGAAGGGATGACAAGTCACATGATTCTTTTTAACAGGGCTGTAACAGGGCAACCAAGTGGAACTAAAAGAAAAGTAGCCAATGGCGTATCACTGGAGCTCCACTGCAAGGACTCTCAGTGAATTAGCCAAACTATTGTAATTCAAAACTCAGTTGTGACTGATCCATGCTTTTTGATCATCTGACCTGTGACTTGTTCATCCTGATCAGGACCTCTAAACAAGAAGCTGACCATAACATCAAGTTGCAGAAAGTGCCTAAAAAAGATGTCTGTATGTAGACTCTGGTTTCTGAAAGATTTACTTTCTGTCATGAATCAGATTTCCAGGTAGGCAACTCAACGCCATTGCCTCACCCTTGGACGTTGCACCTATCTGCTGAAGCATTTGTTATCCTCTCCTTCTTGCACAGTCATCCTCAGAGGGCCCTGAGTTGAACTCCTACTGGTTAGACTTCCCTCCCAGACTGTTCCCAGCCTAGTCATTACCCCTCTTAGAATTAGTATATTGATATTTGGATTATCGTATCAAATTGTTACATTATATCATATTATACGAAATTATTAAAATAATTGTTATGATATATAATATTTTAATGGTATGATATTTTGGGTTAGGCAGCTCTTGTATAGACAAAAACTCAAAGCTTAGAATCAGACTTCTCTGAGGTATAGTACACATTGAATACTTTCCAGCTGTGTGATTTTATGCAGACAATGCCACTAAGTCTATTTTTCACGTGTGAAATGAGAGCAGGCATACTTATTCCAGGAGAATGATGTTGGTGGGATGGGACTAAGGGGTTCAGCATACTATCTGGCACACTTGTAGTCATTTATATGGTCACTTTACTTGAAACCTTTATCCAGTAGGACTTAAAAAAATATTGGAAGCACTATGTAGAATGATATGAAAATAAACCATCTGAATTATTACAGTGTCTCACACTCTGCTGGATATTACTTTGTATTTGAATAATCTGCTCCTCGATATTTCCAAGATTTAAAGAAAACAAGATATACTCTATTTCATGAATACTGTCTTATTTATCTTAATTTTTCAAGCCTTTACAAACACTTCATACATTTAGAAACAGTTGTTTACTGAAAACAGGTATAACTATCTCTTATTTTATATAACAAGCAGAATTATGCCTTTCACATCATTTTTCATTTTCAGGACAACAGACCTTGGTAAGGAGTTCATATCATTAAATCATATTCCAATGGTGGGATAGGATTCTGAAAATATTCATTTTTTTCCCACTTGCAGGGATAACTGGGAAAATACTAAGCATATCTATTTGTTCACAGAGAAATACTCAATTTTGCTATGAGATTTGCAACTGGCAATAACGAGATGTGAATTGCAACTGAAAGAGCTCCTGGGAGACTACAAGAAAGGTAAACATGACAAGGAAAGGCGAGCAAAAGCTCTGCCAGCCAGCCACAAGCTCTTTAAAGCCATTTTAAGGACATGACATATTTCCCTCTTCAAACTGGGTTGTTTTGGAAACGTTAGGGGTCTCTCTCTCTTTTTCTCACCTTTGCCTGAGCTCAGCGCAATTACTCCTCTTTGATATCAAATCTGTTTCGACTTCCTGTTATGGGAAAATGGGAATTGAGAACCAATGTATGGAAAATTCTGGCTATCAAAAAGAGTAGCTACAAATGGCCCCAGAGCCTTCCCAGCCCATAAGGCTCAGGATGAGCATAAACAGGAAAGCAGCTTGGATGACAGTGACTGACTCACCCTGGGCATCTGGGACTTGTTTGGCAGTTCACCTGGCAGGTGCAATTATGTCTGCAAAGAATGGGATGAAGAAATGACCTTTGAAGGCAGCTCTGGGGTGTGGGAGTTATGTGTGGAAACCTTATTAGACATCGGAAGCAGAGCTTCTGAAATAATAGTTCAAGTGTAAAATAGCACCTCTGGATAATTGTGGCAAAATATAATAGTTTTGGCAGGAAACTGAAAAGAATTACTGGATAAAATGTGCATTGAAACTCCACAATCTTACAAAAGTACACTTAACCTCCTCAGACTTTTCCCATTTGAAAATTCAAGACATTTGGTTGATTTTTAATTAGCAGCATTTATACTAATTTGTATGTTATTTGTATTATATCAGAAAACCCCCAAATTAGGTTAACTTAATCAAACAATGCATGTTGTATGTATGCTACACAAAATACACTGAGTTAGGTAATATGATGTATAACGGTAAACTGGTTATTTATTTATAAATTTTACTTCACCTACTTCCAGAATATGTTTTGCAGTGAATATAAGCATGCCATTTCCTTAATATTTTAGAAATATATTATCCCTATTAGATTGAAAGGAAATCATTTGTACCAATATCCTAACAAGGCGACTATTGCTTTTGAACATTAAATTTTAACCTTATCTTTCTGGCATACCTAAGGTAAAGAGTGAAACAGACATGATGAAAAAATACCAGTTTTTCAGTAGATATCAGCTTTACTATGGTAGCTAGTTCTGAAAATTATTTACTATGTGTGGCCCCTTATATAAGAACAAGAACCTAAAAAATATATCTACTCTCAAAGCACACATAGTATCTGAATTGCATAGAAGCTAAGACTAAGGGCTCTACTTTATTTCCTATATCAGGTTCAAATTCTTGCTCTACAGATTATAGCTAAGTGACCTGCGGTAAATTAATACTTTAAATTTCTTCTCTATAAAATGAGAGACTATGATTACTACTGCTACCTAAAACTTGTAGAGTGTTTACAATGTGCTAAGTTCTATTCTAAATGTTTTCAATGTATTAATTGATTACGACAACCTATGTGGTTCGAATTATTATTATCTTCACTTTAAAATGAGGAAACTGAAGTTACAGACTGACTGACTAACACATAGCTACACAGCTAGCTAGAGATAGAGCTGGGATTTTAGTAACTACTTCATGGAGTTATTGTGAAATTTAAATGTGCTAAAGGGAAATTTACACTGTTCACAAGAGTACCCAAGAAAATGATAAGACTTGAGCCTCTTTGTGAGTTCGGTTGAATTTTGAAAGGCAAGGCAGTGTGGTCATTGTAGGGAAGAAAAACAGAAGGATCACGGCTCAGAGGTAAAAAAATCACTGCAGGTTCTCCAGTGAGAAAAATGGCATAAAGCATAAGGATAAGAATTTATTTCAGGGGAAAAAAGATGACCTGGAACACCAAGTTAAGAGATTTAGAGATTCTCAGACAATAGGGAACCACTGAAGGTTGAATAGGACTTGACATAACACAGGGACAATCTAAGATGATGAATTTATCACAACATGAGCATGAGTAGGAATGTAGGTGGCATGTACATACAAAGAGGGTAATAGAGACTGAAGAGGGTTTCCCAGCACCCAGTGTGCAGCCCTCTGCTGCTTCCTTTCTTCCTCTCTCCCTCCCTTTCTTCTTTTCCTTCTTATTTCTTTGGTTTGTTTTACTTATTTATTCATGGTCTTCATTTACTTTCTTACTTGTATTACTTAAGGTTCCATTGAACATAAACAGGATCCTCAAATGGACAATTAAAGAGAATTTAATAAAAGGATGATTTATTAAGATTTGGGCAGGATTAAGGGAAATCAAGCAGGAACTATGCAGACTCAAGGCCTAGCTACAGCAGGAACCATATGCTAGCTCTTTGGCCTCAATAATCAAGAGGAATGAATAGTTACCAGAACCTGATGCAAACAGCTGTAGTTGAGGAGAGGACTATCTGAAGGCAAGATGGCTCTCAACTGAGGAACACCTGCAACCTAAGGCCAACCGAAAGGTAGGGAGCTGAGAGAGCAAATATCCTACCCTCACTCCTTTCCCTCTCACTCATCTTGCCAGCACCTTCCATTGGCAGAGCCCAAACAGAAGAACAGGGAGCCCATAAAGATAAATCTGTTGGGTAAAAAAATGTGAGGAATGGATCTGCAGGGGAAAACGAATATCTAGCACAATAAATTAACAACAAATTCAAACTGATATGCATCTTTGAGGATGGCAATGGCCATCAAGAATTTAGCAATGTTAAAGCTTGAACAGACCCCAGACATTATTTAGTTTACCTTTCTCCTTTTCTTACTCGCATCTAAGAAATAAGAAAATCTTGGGCACACGCGCACCCACCCCAAGAAAGGCCGCCAAAACCGTTGTGCTTCCGCAATAGGATTCAAGATGGTGGCATGAGCGGTGAGACAGAGAACTCCTCCCAAAACCCCAAACAGTGTGTAAATATAGTTAATACAACTAACCCTAAAACAGCAACAGGAAAGAAGGCTGCACCAGAATGCATACAGACCTCACAAACAGAGCAGACCTCACAAAACAGGGTAATGTATGAAAGCCTTGATCCAGCGGGACCCAAGCCCTTCCCCCACCCCAGCTCACTGGCAGGGGGAAGAGAAATGGAGCAGGGAAGGGGGTGGGAGCCTGGGACTGCTGAACACCTAGCCCTGGAGACCTGCTTTGTGAGCAGAAATCTCTATAGTGTGGTGCTCTGGAGGGTGGGGAGATGGGACAGGAAGAGTGCTAGAGAGAAAGATTACGGCCATTTGTGGAGGACAGGATCCACACCTGGCCACTCTGAGACAAGGGAAAGGCAGGCAGTCTGAGAGGCTTCCTAGCAGCGAGGGTGCTGCTGAAGGTGTGGGGTTTGCACAGAGCTTGCTGTGCAGATGGGATAGGGGGACAAGTTTGTATGGGCATGCTCTGCCCAGAAGATTGGGAACTTTGGGGAGCTTCAAGCACTCCATCACCCTGGCTGGCCACCCAGTTCCGAGGCCCCCCACTGTGATATGCAGCCTGCAGAGCTTTCCTTCTGGCCTGACAGCACTGACTTGCAAAACGACAGTCACTGCTCTGGCATCAGGCCAGCCACAGAGAGTCCTCACCTACAACAGCTAGAGATGCCAAGCACAGAGGCTTACATCTGTGTGCTGGGCCCACTGGCTTTGATAACAGAAATAGGCAGGGCAGACGGGAGTCAGGAAACAGATCTTTCCTCCCCCGAGGCACCAGCTCTGCTCCCCTATGACCCCCAACCTTACTCTAGTGGCTGAGACGCTCCAGAGACTGGAGCTTCTGGGCAATAGAGGGCACCACACAGAAATATGAAATGCAAGAGAACGTGGTACAGACTAAAATCTCACAAACTGCAGAAAAAGGGCCAAATGAAACGGAACTCACCAATCTTCCTGAAACAGAGTTCAAAATAAAAATCATAAACATGCTTATGGAGGTACAGAAAAATATTCAAGAACTCAGGAATGAATTTAAGATGGAGATTCAATCATTAAGAAATTCCATATCTGAAATGAAACAGACAATGGAGGGATTTAAAAGCAGATTAAATGTAGTAGAAGAGACAGTAAACAGAATAGAAATTAGAGAAGAGGAATACAAAGAAGCTGAGGCACAGAGAGAAAAAAGAATCTCTAAGAATGAAAGAATATTGAGAGAACTGTGTGACCAATCGAAATGGAACATATTCGCATAATAGGGGTTCAAGAAGATGAAGAGAGAAAAAGGGATAGAAAGTGTCATTGAGGAGGTAATTGCTGAAAACTTTCCCAGTCTGGGGAAGGAGATAGTCTCTCAAGCCATGGAGATGCAGATGCACAGATGTCCCAACACAAGGGACCCAAGGAAGACAACATCAAAACATATAATAATTAAAATGGCAAAGGTCAAGGATAAAGATGATTTTGAAAAGCAGCTAGAGAGAGAAAAAAGATCACATACAAAGGAAAACCCATCAGGCTATCATATTTCTCAACAGAAACCTTACAGGCCAGAAGGGAGTGGCATGATATATTTAATGCAATGAAGCAGAAGGGCCTTGAACCAAGAATACTCTACCCTGAAAGGTCATCATTTACATTTCAGGGAGGGATTAAACAATTTCCATATAAGCAAAAGCTGAGAGAATTTACCTCCCAGAAAACACCTCTACACTGTATTTTGGATGGACTCATATAGATGGAAATATTCCTAAAACTAAACAAATATCACCCAAGGGATAGAAACAGAGTACAGAATATGATTCATAATATATAAAGAATGGAGGAGGAAAAAAAAGAATCTTTAGGTTGTGTTTGTAATAACATATGAAGTGAGTTAAATTAGACTGTTAGATAGTAAGGGAATTACCCTTGAACGTTTGGTAACCACGAATCTAAAGCTTGCAATGGCAATAAGTACATACCTGTCGATAATCACCCTAAATGTAAATGGTCTGAATGCACCAATCAAAAGACGTAGAGTCACTGAATGGATAAAAAAAAAGACCCATCTATGTGCTGTGTAAAAGAGACTCACTTTAAGACTAAAGTAAAGGGATGGAATAAGGTATTTCATGCAATTAATAGGAAGAAAAGAGTAGGAGTTGCAGTACTTGTATCAGACAAAATAGACTTCAAAACAAAGAAAGTCACAATAGACAAAGAAGGACATTACATAATGATAAAGGGGTCAGTCCAACAAGAGGATATAAATATTATAAACATATATGCACCCAACACAGGATCACCTACATACGTGAAACAAATATTAACAGAATTAAAAGGGGAAGTAGAATGCAATGTATTCATTTTGAGAGACTACAACACACCACTCACTCCAAAGGACAGATCAACCAGACAGTAAATAAAGAAACAGAGGCACTGAACAAAGTATAAGAACAGATGGACCTAATGGTCATGTACAGAACACTCCATTCAAAAGCAACAGGATACACATTCTTCTCAAGAGCACATGCAACATTTTCAAGAACAGGTCATAAACTAGGCCACAAAAAGAGCCTCAGTAAATTTAAAAAGATTGAAATTGTACCAACCAGCTTTTCAGATCACAAAGGTATAAAGTAGAAATAAATTACTCAAAGAAAATGAAAAAGCCCACAAACACATGGAGGCTTAATAGCATGCTCCTAAATAATCAATGGATCAATGGGCCAAATAAAAACAGAGATCAAGCAATACACAGAGACCAAGGACAACAATAATTCAACACCACAAAATCTGTGGGACTCAGCAAAGGTCGTGCGAAGAGGAAAGTATATTGCAATACAGGCCTACCTCAGGAAAGAAGAACAATCCTAAATGAACTGTCTAAAATCACAATTAATGAAACTAGGAAAGGAAGAACAAATGAGGCCCAAAGTCAGTAGAAGGAGGAAAATAATAAAGACTAAAAGAGAAATAAATAAAATTGAGAATAATAAAACAATAGAAAGAATCAACAAAAGCAGAAGCTGGTTCTTTAAGAAAATAAACAAAATGGATAAACCCCTAGCCAGACTCATTAAGAGAAAAAGAGCGTCTACAAACATAAACAGAATTAGAAATGAGAAAGGAAAAATCACTATGGACACCACAGAAATACAATGATTTATGACAGAATACTATGAAAAATTATATGCTAACAAACTGGCTAACCTAGAAGAAATAGACAACTTTCTAGAAAAATACAACCTTCCAAGGCTGACCCAGGAAGAAACAGAAAATCTGAATGGACCAATTACCAGCAAAGAAATTGAATTAGTAATCAAAAAACTACCTAAGAACATACTCCCTGGACCAGATGGTTTCACTGATGAATCTTATCAAACATTTAGTGAAGACCTAATACCCATCCTCCTTAACGTTTTCCAAAAACTAGAAGAGGATAGAATACACCCAAGCTCATTCTATGAGGCCAACATTCACTCTAATAACAAAACCAGGAAAAGACACCACAAAAAAGAAAATTACAGACCAATATCCCTGATGAACATAGATGCAAAAATACTCAACAAAATATTAGCAAACCAAATTCAAAAATACATCAAAAAGGTCATCCATCATGATCAAGTGGGATTCATCCCAGGGATGCAAGGATGGTACAACATTCGAAAATCCATCAACATAATCCTCTACATCAACAAAAAGAGGACAAAAACCACATGATCATCTCCATAGATGCCGAAAAAGCATTCAACAAAATTCAACATCCATTCATGATAAAAACTCTCAAAAAAATGGGTATAGAGGGCAAGTACCTCAACATCATAAAGGCCATATATGACAAACCCACAGCCAACATTACACTTAACAGCAAGAAGCTGAAAGCTTTTCCTTTAAGATAGGGAACAAGGAAAGGATGCCCACTTTCCCCACTTTTATTCAACATAGTTCTAGAAGTCCTAGCCACGGCAATCAGACAACACAAACAAATAAAAGGCATCCAGATTGGTAACAAAGAAGTCAAATGGTCCCTGTTTGCAGATGACATGATATTGTACATAAAAACCTGAAAGACTCCACTCCAAAACTACTAGATCTAATATCTGAATTCAGTAAAGTTGTGGGATACAAAATTAATACACAGAAATCTGTTGGATTTCTATACACTAATGATGAACTAGCAGAAAGAGAAATCAGGAAAACAGTTCCATTCACAATTGCATCAAAAAGAATAAAATACGTAGGAATAAACCTAACCAAGGAAGTGAAATACCTATTCTCTGAAAACTACAAGACACTCACGACAGAAATTAAAGAAGATACCAATAAAGGGAAACACATCCCATGCTCATGGATACGAAGAATTAATATTGTCAAAATGACCATCCTGCTAAAGTAATCTACAGATTCAACACAATCCCTAACAAAATACCAATAGCATTCTTCAATGAACTAGAGCAAATAGTTCTAAAATTCATATGGAAACACAAAAGACCCTGAATAGCCAAAGCAATCCTGAAAAGGAAGAATAAAGTGGGGGGAATTACGCTCCCTGATTTCAAGCTCTACTACAAAGCCACAGTAATCAAGACAATTTGGTACTGGCACAAGAACAGACCGTAGACCAATGGAACAGACTACAGAACACAGATATAAACCCAAGCATATATGGTCAATTAATATATGATAAAGGAGCCATGAATGTATGAAGGGGAAATGACAGCTTCTTCAACAGCTGGTATTGGCAAAACTGGACATCTATGCATAAGAGAATGAAACTGGACTACTGTCTAACCCCATACACAAAATTAAACTCAAAATGTATCAAAGACCTGAATGTAAGTCTTGAAGCCATAAAACTCTTAGCAAAAATCTCTTGGACATAAATATGAGCAACTTCTTCATGAACATATCTCCCCAGGCAAGGGAAACAAAAGCAAAAATGAACAAGTGGGACTATATCAAACTCAAAAGCTTCTGTACAGCAAAGGACACCATCAGTAGAACAAAAAGAGATCCTACAGTATGGGAGAATATATTCATAAATGACATATCTGATGAGGGGTTGACATTCAAATTATATAAAGAGCTCACACACCTCAACAAACAAAAAGCAAATGAGTCAATTAAAAAATGGTCAGTTGAGCTGAACAGACACTTCTCCAAAGAATTCTGATGGCCAACAGGCACATGAAAAGATGCTCCACATCACTAATGATCAGAGAATGCAAATTAAAACCACAATGAGATATCACCTCACACCAGTTAGGATGGCTAACATCCAAAAGACAAACAACAACAAATGTTGGCAAGGATGTGGAGAAAAGGGAACCCTCCTACACTGCTGTTGGGAATGTAAATTAGTTCAACCATTGTGGAAAACAGTATGGAGGTTCCTCAAAAAAGTCAAAATAGAAATACCATTTGACCCTGGAATTCCACTCCTAGGAATTTACCCTATGAATGCAGTAGCCCAGTTTGAAAACGACATATGCACCCCTATGTTCATCGCAGAACTATTTACAGTAGCCAAGAAATGGAAGCAACCTAAGTGTCCATCAGTAGATGAATGGATAAAGAGGATGTGGTATATATACACAATGGAATATTATTCAGCCATAAGAAGAAAACAAATCCTACCATTTGCAACAACATGGATGGAGCTAGAGGGTATTATGCTCAGTGAAATAAGCCAGGTGGAGAAAGACAAGTATCAAATGATTTCACTCATCTGTGGAGTATAAGAACAAAGAAAAAACTGAAGGAACAAAACAGCAGCAAACTCACAGAACCCAAGAATGGTCTAACACTTACTAAAGGGAAAGGGACTGGGCAAGATGGGTGGGAAGGGAAGGATAAGGGGGAAAAAGGACTATTACAATTAGCAGACATAATGTAGCAGGTGGGGGATACGGGCAAGGCAGTATAACACAGAGAAGACAAATAGTGATTCTTTGCTGATGGACAGTGACTGTAATGTAGTATGTGGTGGGGACTTGATAATAGGGGGAGTCTAGTAACCATAATGTTGCTCATGTAATTGTGCACTAATAACAGCAAAATAAAAAAGTGCATCATTTGCACAAGTAAGGTAAATATTATCATGGTGGTCCATAGAGATAGTAGGAACCATGCAGATGGGGTCAGACAGCTGAGGTCTGACAACCACTGACGTCAAACATCCAGGCATCCAGTCTAAGCGGATCCCTCTGCAGAGTTGTAGAAACAGATAAAGCCCTTCACAAGTGAGTGGCTGGGAATGGAATTCTACCCAAGTGTGGTATGTCCCTATAAAACTTACCTCTCTAATGAAGTCTTAAGGTAACAGAAGTGTGCCAAGTGGGATCTAGACCAATGGTTCTGACCTTGACAGACTCAACACCAGCTTATTTTTTAAAAACAGCTTTGTTGAGATATAATTCATATACCATAGAGTTCACTTTCAAGGTAAACATTTCAGTGGTTTTTAGTATATTCACTAGGTTTTGCATTCATTGCTACTATCAATTTTAGAATATTTTCATCCTCCCAAGAAAGAAAACTGTGCCTGTTAGCAGTCCCTACCCATCTCCTCCATTCCTCACAGCCCTAGGCAATCACTAATCTACTTTCTGTCTCTATGCATTTGCATATGCTAGACATTCCATATACATGGCCTTACAATATGTAGTCCTTTGTTTTGGCTTCTTAGTATAATGTTTGAGCTCATCCATGTTGTAGTATGTATCACTACTTCATTTATTTATTTATTTATTTTCATGTTTTTTTTTATTTTGCTATTAATGTACAATTACCAGCACTTTATTTTTATGCATGAGTAATATTCTATTGTGGATATACCACATTTTGTTTATCCATTCATCAGTTGTTGGACACTTGAGTTACTTCCACTTCTTGTATATTATGAATAATGCTTCGGTGAACATCTATGTGTAAGTTTTGTTTTGTTTTTGGCTGGATACATGGTTTTATTTCTCTTGTATAACTACCTGTAGGTGGAACTGGTTATAGCCATCCTAGTGGGTGTGAAGTACTATCTCACTGTGTTTTTGATTTGCGTTTCCCTGATGGTTAACTATCTTGAGCATATTTTCATTGTGCTTATTGGCATTTGAATATCTTGTTTGGAGAAGTACCTATTCAGATCTTTTGGCCATTTATGAAATGGTTTATTTATCTTTTAATTACTGAGTTGTGTTAGTCTATATATAAGTGTCTTACCAGAATATGATTTGCAAATATTTTGTCCTATTCTGTGGGTTTTCATTTTGTTTTCTTAATTACATTCTTTGAAGTACAAAAAAAAAAATAGAAAATCAAGATTCAGGTCCCCTGAAGACTGAAGTCTATCAGTCAAAATGCATTTCAAGAAACAGAAAGAACTCTAGATATTTCCTGTGGAGAGAGATTTTGCACAAAGAAGTGGGTGTTCACAAAATTGTTGGAAATGTTGGAGAAATTGTTTAGAAACACCCATTGGACTACTGAATTCAAGCACACCCAGCCAACGCTGGTATCCAGAGCTGGCACCACCATCAACTCTTAACACTCACAAAGCAAACTTGCAGTCCTAACTGCTAGAACTATCCTTCATGAGTCAAGTCTCTTTGATTTTGCTTCTAGAATTTTAACTAAAGAAAGATTGTCTCTGTTTTACTGTCACTTTCCAAATTTCAGCCAGCCATATCTGGCTGGTAGAATCTAATTCTCATCTAGAACTATAATTACAAGAGAACTATAATTGCAAGGAAGGGGGCTTTCACTCTCTAGATTTGGCAACACAAGAAGACACCTAAAAAGACAAAGGATGCTTTGTGCCAGTCTGCCGTATCCAGAAATCACAGAGCTGAAGTGAAGTAACTTTGCATCTCCACAAAGAGAATTCTCAGATTCCAGAGAAAACTGAACTAAACTAACACAACAAATTTGATGATCTCTCAAAGGGTTTCTCCTTCAGGAGTATTTTAATTTATTAATAAAATTCTGATGATTCCATAAAATCCTAGGATACAACTGTAGCAGAGAAAGCTATTAGGAGATACTATTACACTCCATAGAACTTTAGTTTCTGTGCCAGTAAACCCAATGCAAAGACTAATTACTCAGTGCCATGAGTCTACAGATCCCATTTATGGTTAGGCATCTCAAGCCTAACCATTGATTTTAACACAATGCGAAGCACTTAACTTATGTTGTCTGATTTAATTCTTAGAGACATCCTATAAAGTGTGTGTATTATCCTCATTTTGTTTATGAGGAAAGTGAAGCTCAGAGAAAGAGAGTAATTTACCTAAACTTACACAGCGGATGAGGGACAGAGTTAGAAATTAAGCCTATTTTTTTCTGATGCCATGCATACCATTGCCTTATATTTTCTTGACAGTTTACTGTTGACCCAAATGGCACCTGGCAACCAGAGTACCTGTGATAAGTGTTATGTCAAAGATATTCAAAGAATTTCTCCAGCATTGACATTATTAAGGCACTTCTATTGGAGCTAATTTCTCATGTAGCTTCTGTTTATACTTCTACTCTGCCCCCACCCAAGGCTCTTTCATTTTTAATGAAATGGGATTCCCCACTTTCATTTGTTCTTTTTCATAACTTAGTAACTTGATATTGTGGTTTCAACATTTAGATAAGATTGTGAAACTACATGCTTAATTTTTAATTCTATTGTGAGGTATTGTGGATTCAGAAAGTGGAAGAAATTGACAAATGCATGCATAAGAACCCCAACCAGTCAGGCTGTCTGTCCCTTTTTAGGCAAGAGGGGCAAGTTCTTCAGCGGGTTGGTAGAACAGGTAAACCTGAATTTATTAGATTTTTTTCATGTTGTGTAATTAAATCTCCAATGCCAAGCCAAATAAGCCACCCACACTATTTAATATTTTCCATCTGTTCAACTCTACAACTTGGAAAACAGTGACAACTGATACATAAAAAGTGTTTTATATATTAATATGAGTTACAAATAATCTAGCAGTTGAGAAGAATTTTAAAGTAATACAGCAATGTTTCTAAGTGAGTTAATTAATTTTTACTGTTACTACCAAGGACAATTGCTCTTCCTGCCCTTTAAATGTTTCTCCTTTACACCTTTATGTACAGTCTTGGCATTTTGTTTTTTATGGTTTTATAGTTTATTTATTTGTAGACACAACCGAATTTTTGAAAAATTGTTAAAAATATTATAAATGATTTATAATATATTTTCAGTGAGGATGATCTGTAAACAAAATTTGGAATAGTAAGTATAAGGTTAGGGTTAGAGAAATATCAAAACTACAAAGTGTATTAAAAGTACTAGTGATATAATATCTCAAACTAAAAAGGCTGTTGACAGAAGATTTGGTACTTGTAGAGGCTGAATATATAATTTTTAGTAAATTTATTTTTTTAACTGTAAAAAGAAATTATTTATTTTTTTAAATTAAGCTATCATTGACAATAGTGATTTCTCCTTTATCATTTCTGATTCTGTTTATTGTGTGTAGATTCTTTTTTTCTTGATAAGTCTGGCTAGGGGTTTATCTATTTTGTTTATTTTCTCAAAGAACCAACTCTTGGTTTCATTAATTTTTTTATTGTTTTATTCTTCTCAATTTTATTTATTTATTCTCTGATCTTTATTATGTCCCTCTTTCTGCTAACTTTGAGCCTCATTTGTTCTTCTTTTTCCAGTTTCATGATTGTGAATTTAGACTTTATTTGGGATTGCTCTTCCTTCTTTAAATAGGCCTGGATTGCTATGTACTTCCATCTTACAACTGCCTTCACTGCGTCCCACAGAGGTTGGGGCATTGAGCTGTTGTTTTCATTTTTCTCCATATATTGCTTGATCTCTGTTTTAATTTGGTCATTGATCCATTGATTATTTAGGAGCAAGTTGTTAAGCCTCCATATGTTTGTGAGCCTTTTGTTTTCTTTGTACAATTTATTTCTAGTTTCATACTTTTGTGATCTGAGAAGTAGGTTGGTACAATTTCAATCTTTTTGAATTTGCTGAAGCTCTTTTTGTGGCCTAGTATGTGATCTATTCTGGAAAATGTACCATGTGCATTTGAGAAGAATTTGTATCCTACTGCTTCTGGGTGGAGTGTCTTATAGATGTCTGTTAGGTCCATCTGTTCTAGTGTGTTGTTCAGTGCCTCTGTCTCCTTAGTTATTTTCTGTCTTGTTGATCTATCCCTTGGAGTGAGTGGTGTGCTGAAGTCTCCTAAAATGAATGCATTGCATTCTATTTCTCCCTTTAATTCTGTTAGTATTTGTTTCCCATATGTAGGTAGTCCTGTGTTGGGTCCATAGATATTTATAATGGTTATATCCTCTTGTTGGACTGATCCCTTTATCAATATGTAATGTCCTTCTTTGTCTCTTGTGACTTTCTTTTTGAAGCCTACTTTGTCTGATACAAGTACCGCAAGTTCCGCTTTTTTCTCACTATTGTTTGCATGAAATATCTTTTTCCATCCCTTCACTTTTAATCTGTGTATGTCTTTGGGTTTGAAGTGAGTCTTGGATGCAGCATATAGATGGGTATTGCTTTTTTATCCACTCTGTAACTTTATGTCTTTTGATTGGTGCCTTCAGTCCATTTACATTTAGGGTAATTATGGATAGATACATACTTATTGCCATTGAAGGCTTTGGATTCGTGGTTGCCAAAGGTTCAGGGGCAACTTCTTTACTATCTACCAGTCTACTTAATTTACTTATTATGCTATTATAAACACAGTCTTATGATTCTTTTTTCTCTCCCTTCTCTTTTTCCTCCTCCACTCTTTATGTGTTAGGTGTCATACTCTGTACTCTTTGTGTATCTCTTGACTCACTTTGTGGGTAGCTGATTTAATTTTGCATTTGGTTTGTATTTAGTTGGTCTACTTCCTTTGCTGTTTTTACTTTCTCTGGTGACAGCTATTTATCCTTAGGCACACTTCCATCTACAGCAGTCCCTTTAAAATACCCTGTAGAGATGGTTTGTGGGTGGTAAATTCCCTCAGTTTTTGCTTATCTGGGAATTGTTTAATCCCTCCTTCATATTTAAATGAAAATTTTTCTGGGCAGAGAATTCTTGTTTCAAGTCTCTTGTTTCATTGCATTGAATATATTATGCCACTCCATTGTGGCCTGTAAGGTTTCTGCTGAGAAGTCTGATGATAGCCTGATGGATTTTCCCTTGTGGGTGATCTTTTTTCTCTCTCTGACTGCTTTTAATACTCTTTCCTTGTCCTTGATCTTTGCCATTTTAATTATTATATGTCTTGGTATTGTCTTCCTTGGGTCCCTTGTGTTGGAAGATCTATGGACTCCCATGGCACTTTTCAGCAATTATTTCTTCAAAGACACTTTCTATCCCTTTTTCTCTCTCTTCTTCTTCTTGTATCTGTATAATGTGAATATTGTTCCATTTGGATTGGTCACACAGTTCTCTTAATATTGTTTCATTCCTAGAGATCCTTTTTTCTCTCTTTTCCTCAGCTTCTGTTTTCCTCTTCTCTAATTTCTATTCCATTTACTTTCTCCTCTACCTCATCTAATATGCTTTTAAATACCTCCATTGTATGTTTCATTTCGGCTAATGTATTTTCTAGGTGTCTATCTCCCTCCTGAATTTCTCCCTTAGCTCTTGAATATTTTTCTATAGCTTCATTAGAATGCTTATGATTTTTATTTTGAATTCTTTTTCAGGAAGACTGGTGATTTCAGTCTCACCAAGCCCTCTTTCTGGTGTTTGAGGTATTTTGGATTGAACAAGGTTCTTCTGCCTTTTCATAGTCCTGGAGTGATGAGAGTGGTTGCAGGCGAGTGGCACGGGTGTCAGCTGGGGAAACAAAGTCCCTTCCTGATTTCCAGTTGCAGTGCTTGTCTCTGCTGTCTGTGCCAGTTAACAGTGCACAGGGAACGGCCTCTGGTTTAATCCCCTAAATTGCAGTGGGCAGGGTGGCCCTCAGGATGGCCTAGGGCAATGATGGGGGTCACACGCAAGTGGTGTGGGTTCTGCTGTGAGGTCAAAGCCTTTTCATGCTTCCTGGTCACAGTGCCTGTTTCCACTGTTTGTGCTGGTTAACTGCATGCAGGGAGCAGCCCCGGGTAAATCCCCTAAACTGCTGTGGGTGGGGCTGCCCTCCTGTTGGCCTAGGCAATGGCTGGGGTTTCAGGCGAGCCATGCAGGTATTTGCAGGAAGGGCAAAGCCCTTTCATAGTACATTTACTTTTTAAAATAAACTTTTAATTTTAGAACAGTTTTAGATTTACATGCAAATTGCAAACATAGTACAAAGGGTTTCATACACTACCTGTATCCAGTTTCCTCTATTATTAATATTTTACATTGGTATAGTACTTTTGTTATATAATTAATGAACAAATAGTAATTCACTATTATTGGCTGTAATCTTTTTTCAGCTTTCTTTAGTTTTCATGTCATGTCCTACGTCTGTTCCAGGATCCCATCTGGCATAACACATTACATTCAGACATCAAGTCTTTTTAGGTTTCTCTTGGCCATGAGTTAGTATTAATTTTTAACCATAGAGAAATGATTAGTTTCTTTTGAGACCACATGAGAATCAAATAGCAAATATTTTGAAGAGCTTTATTAAAAAAAATACAACCTAGGTCTGTTGCCTCTAACTTTCCTAGTGGTCTCTTTCACTGCTTAAATCCAGATAAGCAGGCCAATACCTGTGTGACTTACAGTTGAGGTTTGAGGGCATTGGTTCTCAACTCTACCTGCACATTAGTATTACCTGGGCAGCTTTGAGAAACAATAATGCCTAGGTTCCACCCCAGACCAATTAAATGAGAATCTTTTAATGTGTTACTCAGAAATGTCACCAGTGTGTCTTACTGCTCCCCCGGGTGATGTTGGTGTACAGCCAGAACTGAGAACTACTACTTAGGAGTTGAGCCTTCTCTCTTCAAGACATACAACTTCTCTGAGAATGAATATGAGCCAAGTTGGCAGCTACTGGTTTGATCTCTTGCAGCACTGGACCTAAGATGTGGCAGAACTGGAAATCAATTTCTCTGGCATTCTTTAAGGGAGACATTGTGTATAATGAAAGACATTGATCTGAGTCAGGCGATGTAGTTTTGTTCTGCCTGGATGACTTGGAATGTGTGTTCCCTAACCTGTCATGGTTATAGTTAAACATTACTGGAATGATCTAGATAATGTCTGAGATTATGTGTTTATTACAAATATGATCATTCTAGCTTCAGCATATTTTCTGCTATTATTTCTGAAGTTGTCAATAGTTGGGGGGTTCTAACACTCAAACAAAATATATGGAAGGAGAATAATGTAAGTACTCATAATTTATTGTTTTTCTTAGGTTAAAGAAAAGTCCCATTTATACCAACTATAATAGCAATTAGAAGATATGTCTGTCTAGATGATTACCAGAATTTCTAGGAAGAAAGTCTATATGTAATTTAATCCCAAAGAGCTTAATTTGTAATCACATCCTATCAGTGCACCCTTAGTTGATGGAGACTGAGATTTAGTTATAAATAACTCCAAATGTTGGTACTTGCTGTTTAATGTGTGGGTGCGTGTGTGTGTGAATTTGAAATATAAATATGGTAGAAGGGAGGGCTATTTATGCTCTCAATAGTTCAAAAATTTATGCTACATATTTCAGCTTTTTATACTATTAGGTAAACTGCTCTGACATATTGGTAATTTTAACCCCTTCACCAGTTCAATTTAATTCAACACATATTTATTAAGCACCACCCATGTATATTACTCCAGAATTTAAAAAATGATGAATGCAGGGGAAATCACAGTGTCACAAATGTATATAAGCCATTAGAAAATCAAGCCACCATTTAGAATCTGCATGTATGTTCTAAACACTATAAAATCATAACATCCATACAACTGAATGAATTTTGCCCAGTATTTGTTAGGTATTACATCAACAGAACACAATCACAGCATCACTGATCATCTGTGTGTGTGTGTGTGTACTCATATACATACTTAAACACACACATTTACTTATGCAGCCACTGGGATAAACACTTTTTATAATTTCTTTTAATAAAAATAATAACATAGATTCAAGAGGGTGGTGTGAGAGGTGAGACAGAGAACTCCTCCCAAAACCACAAAGAATGTGAAAATATAGTTAATACAACTAACCCTAAAACAGCAACAGGAATGAAGGCCCCACCAGAATGCATACAGACCTCATGAACAGAGCAGACCTCACAAAACAGGGTAACGTATGAAAGCCTTGATCTGGCGGGACCCAAGTGCTTCTCCCACCTCAGTTCACCTGCAGGAGGAAGAGAAATGGAGCAGGGGAGGGGTTGGGAGCCTGGAACAACTGAACACCTAGCCCTAGAGATCTGCTTTGCAAGCGGAAATCTACATTGTGTGGTGCTCTGGAGGATGGGGAGCTCGGACAGGAAGAGTGCTTGAGAGACAGATTCCGGCTGTTTGTGGAGGATGGGATCCACACCTGGCCTCTTTGAAACAAGGGAAAGGCAGGCAGTCTGAGAGGCTTCCTAACAGCGAGAGGGCTGCTGAAGGTGCGGCATTTGCATGGAGCTTGCAGCTCAGGAGAAGGGATAGTGGGAGAAGGTTGTTTGGGCATGCTCTGCCCAGCAGATTGGAAACTTTGGGGAGCTTCAGGCACTCCATCCCCCTGGCTGGCTACTCAATTCTGAGGCCCCCCCACTGTGATATGTAGCCTGCTGAGCATTCCTCCTGACCTGAAAGCACTGACTTGCAAACCAGCAGTCACTACCCTGGCATAAGGCCAGCCAGAGAGAGGCCTCACCTACAACAGCTAGAGACACCAAGCACAGAGGCTTACACCTGTGTGCTGGGCCCACTGGCTGTGATACTGGAGACAGACAGGGCAGATGGGAGTCGGGAAACAGATCTTTCCTCCCCCCAGGCACGAGCTCTGCTCCCCTATGACCCCCAACCTCACTCCAGGGACTGAGCAGCTTCACAGACTGGAGCTTCTGGACAATAGAGGGCACCACACAAAAATATGAAATGTCAAAAGAACATGGTACAGACCAAAATCTCACAAACCGCAGAAAAAGGGCCAAATGAAACGGAAATCACCAATCTTCCAGAAAGAGCTCAAAATAAAAATCATAAACATGCTTATGGAGGTACAGAAAAATATACAAGAACTCAGGAATGAATTTAAGACAGAGATTCAATCCTTAAGAAATTCCATATCTGAAATGAAACATACAATGGAGGGATTTAAAACCAATTAGATGTAGTAGAAGAGATGGGAAATGGAATAGAAATTCGAGAAGAGGAATACAAAGAAGCTGAGGCAGAGAGAGAAAAAAAAATCTCTAAGAATGAAAGAATATTGAGAGAAATGTGTGACCAATCCAAATGGAAAATATTCGCATAATAGGGGTTCCAAAAGATGAAGAGAGAGAAAAGGGGATAGTGAGTGTCATTGAGGAGGTAATTGCTGAAAACTTCCCCAGTCTGGGGAAGGAGATAGTCTCTCAAGCCATGGAGATGCACAGATCTCCCAACACAAAGGACCCAGGGAAGACAACATCAAGACACATAATAATTAAAATGGCAAAGATCAAGGATAAAGACAGACTTTTAAAAGCAGCTAGACAGAGAAAAAAGGCCACACACAAAGGAAAACCCATCAGGCTATCATCAGATTTCTCAACAGAAACCTTACAGGCCAGAAGGGAGTGGCATGATATATTTAATGCAATGAAGCAGAAGGGCCTTGAACCAAGAATACTCTACCTGGCAAGGTTATCATTTAAATTTGAAGTAGGGATTAAACAATTTCAGATAAGCAAAAGCTGAGAATTTACCTCCCACAAACCACCTCTACACTGCATTTTGGAGGGACTCCTATAGATGGAAGTATTCCTGAGGGTAAATAGATGTCACCCCAGGGATGGACAAAGAGTACAGAATATGATTCATAACATACAAAGAATAGAGGAGGAAGAAAAAGGAGGAAAAAAAATAGAACCTTTAGGTTGTGTTTGTAATAGCATACGAAGTGAGTTAAATAGACTGTTAATTCGAAAACCATCAACATCATCCACCACATCAACAAAAAGAACAAAAACCACATGATCATCTCCATAGATGCTGAAAAAGCATTTGACAAAATTCAGCATCCATTCCTGATTAAAACTCTCAACAAAATGGGTATAGACGGTAAGTACCTCAACATCATAAAGGCCCTATATGACAACCCACAGCTAACATCATACTTAATGGCGAGAAGCTGAAAGCTTTTCATCTAAGATTGGGAACAAGACAGGGATGCCCACTCTCTCCACTGTTATTCAACATAGTACTGGAGGTCCTAGCCACTGCAATCAGACAAAACAAAGACATACAAGGCATCCAGATTGGTAAAGAAGAAGTCAAATTGTCACTATTTGCAGATGACATGATACTGTACATAAAAAACCCTAAAGACTCCACTCCAAAACTACTAGATCTAATATCTAAGTTCAGCAAGGTTGCAGGATACAAAATTAACACACAGAAATCTGTTGCTTTCCTAAACACTAACGATGAACTAAGAGAAAGAGAAATCAGAAAACCAATTCCATTCACAATTGCATCAAAAAGAATAAAATACCTAGGAATAAACCTAACGAAGGAAGTGAAAGACCTGTACTCTGAAAACTACAAGACACTCCTAAGAGAAATTAAAGAGGACACTAACAAATGGAAATGCATCCCATGCTCTTGGCTAGGAAGAATAAATATTGTCAAAATGGCTATACTACCTAAAGCAATCTACAGATTCAATGCAATCCCTATCAAACTACCAACAGCTTTCTTCAATGAACTGGAACAAATAATTCTAAAATTCATATGGAACCACAAAAGACCCCGAATAGCCAAAGCAATCCTGAGAAGGAGGAATAAAACAGGGGGAATTATGCTCCCTGACTTCAAGCTCTACTACAAAGCCACAGTAATCAAGACAATTTGGTATTGGCACAAAAACAGACCCACAGACTAGTGGAACAGAATAGAAAATCCATACATTAACCCAAACATATACAGTCAATTAATATTTGATAAAGGAGTCTTGGATATACAATGGGGAGATGACAGCCTCTTCAGCATCTGGTGTTGGAAAAACTGGACAGCTACATGTAAGAGAATGAAACTGGACTACTGTCTAGCCCCATACACAAAGGTAAACTCAAGGTGGATCAAAGACCTGAATGTAAGTCATGAAACCATAAAACTCTTAGAGAAAACATAGGCAAAAATCTCTTGGACAGAAACGTGAGTGACTTCTTCATGAACATATCTCCCCAGGCAAGGGAAACAAAAGCAAAAATGAACAAGTGGGACTATATCAAGCTGCAAAGCTTCTGTACAGCAAAGGACACCATCAGTAGAACAAAAAGAGATCCTACAGTATGGGAGAATATATTCATAAATGACATATCCGATAAGGGGTTGACATCCAAAATATATAAAGAACTCATGCACCTTAACAAAAAAAAGCAAATAATCCAATTAAGAAATGAGCAGAGGACATGAAGAGACACTTCTATAAAGAAGAAATTCAGATGGACAACAGGCACATGAAAAGATGCTTCACATCGCTAATCATCAGAGAAATGCAGATTAAAACCACAATGAGATAGCACCTCACACCAGTGAGGATGGCCAACATTCAAAACACAAACAACAACAAATGTTGGCAAGGATGTGGAGAAAAGGGAACCCTCCTACACTGCTGGTGGGACTGCAAATTAGTTCAACCATTGTGGAAAGCAGTATGGAGGTTCCTCAAAAAACTCAAAATAGAAATACCATTTGACCCAGGAATTCCACTCCTAGGAATTTACCCTAAGAATGCAGCAGCCCAATTTGAAAAAGACAGATGCACCCCTATGTTTATTGCAGCACTATTTACAATAGCCAAGAAATGGAAGCAACCTAAGTGTCCATCAGTAGATGAATGGATAAAGAAGATGTGGTACATATACACAATGGAATATTATTCAGCCATAAGAAGAAAACAAATCCTACCATTTGCAACAACATGGATGGAGCTAGAGGGTATTATGCTCAGTGAAATAAGCAAAGCCAAAAAAGACAAGTATCAAATGATTTCACTCATATGTGGAGTATAAGAACAAAGAAAAAAACTGAAGGAACAAAACAGCAGCAGACTCACAGAACCCAAGAACGGACTAATAGTTACCAAAGGGAAAGGGACTGGGGAAGATGGGTCGGAAGGGAGGGATAAGAGGGAAAAAGGGGCATTACGATTAGCATATGTAATGTTGGGGGGGCACGGGGAGGGCTGTACAACTCAGAGAAGACAAGTAGTGATTCTATAGCATCTCACTACGCTGATGGACAGTGACTGTAATGGTGTTCATGAGGGGGACCTGATGAAGGGGGTAGTTTAATAACCACAATATTGCACATGTAATTGTAGATTAATGATACCAAAATAAATTATAAAAAATAAAATAAAATAATAACTAAAATAAGCTAAAAAATAAATAAGTAAATAAATTAGACTGTTAGTAAGGGAATTACCCTTGAATGTTTGGTAACCACGAATCTAAAGCTTACAATGACAATAAGTACATACCTATCAATAATCACCCTAAATATAAATGGTCTGAATGCAAGAATCAAAAGATGATGTGGTACATATGCACAATGGAATATTATTCAGCCGTAAGAAGAAAACAAATCCTACCATTTGCAACAAGACGGATGGAGCTAGAGGGTATTATGCTCAGTGAAATAAGCTAGGCGGAGAAAGGCAAGTATGAAATGATTTCACTCATGTGTGGAGTATAGGAACAAAGAAAAATATGAAGGAACAAAACAGAAGCAGACTCACAGAACCCAAGAATGGACTGACATTTACCAAAGGGAAAGGGACTGGGGAGAATGGGTGTGAAGGGAGGGATAAGGGGGAAAAAGGGGTATTATGATTAGCACACATAATGTAGCGGGGGGCAGAGGGGCATATGGGGAATGTAGTATAGCACGGAGAAGACAAGTAATGTTTCTATAGAATCTTACTATGCTGATGGACAGTGACTATAATGGGGTATGTGGTAGGGACTTGATAATAGGGGGAGTCTAGTAACCATACTGTTGCTCATGTAATTGTACATTAATAATAGAAAAAATAAAATAAAATAATAATAATAACTTCATAAGAGAATTGCAGTTTCTATCTTTTTACAGATGGGAAAACTAAAACCAGAGAAGTGACATAAGCTTCACTGAGTTGTGAATGTATTCTGACAGTCATGTTAATATCTATTAAAGTGGATAAAGAGACACAAAATTGCAACTATAATATAGTCACAGGGATTAAATTACAGTATGAGGAATATAATCAGTAATATTGTAGCATCTTTTTATGTTGACAGATTGTAACTACACTTATGGGATGAGCCTTTAATAATGTAGATAACTGTAGAATCACTATGCTGTACACCTGAAAGCAATATAATATTGTACGTCAACTACACTTCAATTAAAAAAAAAACTGTTTGACTCCTAATCCCAGACAGTTGGTCACTATATATACTATTACACTGATTTTTGAGGGAAAGGGTTTACAGTGATCATGATGTGAATTTTACTTTGAGAACCAACACATTTATTCTATACTTAGGAACAAAAGATAGCTAAATCTCATGGAGTAGAGATATCCCTGTTGAAAGGAAATGAGTATATTACTAGGGAAATAAAGTTAATGGAGACTTGATTTATATTTGTATTTTTTAAATAATTAAAAAGTTTTAAATTACATACATAAAAACTAGAAAGATATATAAATTACTAATATTTGAATTCTGGGTGTTGAGAATATATTTGCAATATTTTTCTTCATATTTTTCTCTTCCATTAAAAATGTCTGAAAGTTATTCTAAGTTGAGAATATGCAAAACTAATTAATTTATGAAAAATAAATTGGAATTATGACTGTTAGTAACCACAGCCCCGGAGAGTTCAACTGACTTGTAGAGAGAATTTTATTCAGCACCTTAACACAGGAATGAAATGCAGTCAAATATCTACAAATAGAAGAAACTGAAAGGTGTCAATAACTATGACCTGGCTTATGGTTGCTATATGCTTTTACTTGAAAATTCAAGAAGTTATTTGGTTATTTTGTTTCTTTTGGTTTTTCCTTCATTTCATTAACTGGAGTCATTGGATCATTTTATAAAACAGGAAAAATCTGCTCCCAGTTGGAAACAAACTCATCCCTCTAGAAATTATATTCGCATCCTGAAGAGTACATCAGTTTGTCTGTTGCTAATGGTTTAGGCCAAGATTTCAAAGATACTTCCTGGTATAAAATTGTGCATCCGTGGGGCTTTTGAAATAGAGGGATAAATTTGATGATGTTGGAGGTGTTGATGAAGAAGTGAGACGGCAGCTGGGGATGAATGGGCAGCACTATGAGACTTCAGGTGGGAGGGAATTCCCTGCTGAAGGCAGGCCTGGTCACTGCATGACTCTGGGTGACTGGGATCAGAAGGGTCTAAGCCCCAGAGATATGCTGTACCAGAACTGTGTATACCAATCCAGTATTTATGAAAGTTGAAACTTTGTATCTTTGTATTCAGGACCTATTCTAGTCCAGTCTTTATATGAATAAAAACTTCACAATCTCTCTCCCAAATTCCCACTCTAGGTGACAATTCAGAAAAAGCGATGGCTAGGTGTGAATTACTGTTTATTTTGCCATTCTACAGCCATCCCTGATGATGACAATTGAGGATTTCCTTTCAGTATTACCAGAGGAAAGCCCAGAACAACTGTTAAGATGTGGCAACAGCTTTCAGCTTTTCTACTTTGTCCTTAGAAGCTGGATTGAGCAAATTATTGAACTCTATGCTGAAATAATGATAAATGAGCCCTCCTATGGCATATAAAAAGGAAAACCATTACCTTCTTTTGATAATGTGAACTTAAGCCATCAGTGAGTTGTCTTTCTGTAGTCTCTTTTGAAAATGGAGTCTCGATAGTAGTAAATTGGTATATTCACTGTATTTTCTCACAAATCTAAATTCTGAAGTAGGAAATTCATGCTTTTAGCTCCTTTAAGGAAAACTTCTAAGTTCTATACAATTTGAAATAATGATATAAAAAAATAAATTCAGAAATAATTAAATGTGCACAGTATGTGGGCTTTATATTATAACTGTCAAGGCTAAAGCACTGGAAATACATGTGTTCCATTTTTTTCCCTCATCTGACTGCTTCCTAGCTAACTGCTACTACTCAACTCCCTGGGGACCTCTCCACCCTTCAGCCCAGTGGTTCCATTCCCAGGTTCTCTCAACTAGATACAAACATGATTATGATTTTTTACAGGGTTTTATTTTGTTTTATCAGCTTGTAAATTCTGAGAAGCAGACTGTAGCTGTATCAGACCTATAAGATGGGGCACTAAATACTAATTTATCACCTTTCCCTTTTCTTTTCGGTACTCAGAAGCTAGAAAGCCCAATACTTAATTTTGCTGTCTCCCTTATGTAAAAGTGTAGGTAAGAGTATGTTTGATGAGGGAGCTTCTGGGAAAGCTATCACTTCCCTAATGAAAAGTAGGCAGAGATGTAGTTACTGTGGTCTTCACTCTGTTTTTCTTCCAGCCCAGAATATAGATGTGATACTTGGAGTTGTAAACCTATCTTAGAAAATTATATAATTTGCCAAGGATGAGCCTTTATAACAGAACTGAAAATATGCAACATCTCTGTGTGCTTACTTTCAAACTTCCTATTATGCAAGAAAATATATCTCTACTTAACCCACTAAGTAACTTATTTTTATTACTTGAGCTTGACATATTCCTACCTAATTTAGTGGCTAGCAACAGTACCACAAAATGTTTAAAGTGAAAAGGTACCCAGCATGGGTCTAATGGCCTTTCAAGACTAAATGGCAGGCTTTGTAAATATGCTCACTTCCTTCCCTCCCACATTCCATGGAACCATAATTAAAATACTCAAAAGGGAATAAATACATAAACGTTCCAAGAAAAGCAAGGAGGAGTAAAATAATGTAAGACAAGGCAATTTGAATAATTTCTGTAACAGAGAAAGCAGTTTGTATCTCACTGAAAAATAAATCTGAGTAGAGGAAGATGTATGTCCAACACCAAACAAGTAGTAAGAGTCACAGAGGTGGAAGCTATTCTTCTAGCAGAACCCCACAGAGACGCAAAGCTGGAGAAAGCAGGCGCAGACATCAAGGGTTGACTCTGAAATAGTATTCAGTGTAATGAATTAAGAACTATATATAAAAAATTGTTGAGTCAGATTGCCAACTACAGCCACTGTACGCATATAGAAAAACTGGCAGTTGAAAAACAGGCTCTTCAAAGATCTCAGATTTGTTCTGTAATAAATCATAGCAAATGGTCTGGAACAGAGACCACGGATTAGAATTAGTATTTAAAAAAAACACCCTACATTGTATAGCTTAGAGTTGAGAACCACTTGTCTAGTGGGAAAGAGATACATAATTATATTTTGTCACTGATGGTGATTATTATCGGGTATGATAGGACTCTCAAAGCAAAGTGGAAATAAAGGGAAGGATTCTCTAAAGAAATGACATCTGAGCAGTCTCCAACCATGACATGCTCTTTTATTCTCCAGGAGTTCATGTTATCCACTTCTAAATTGAAAAGGGGTTGAGAGTTGGGAAAAAGATGCTCCTGAGGAAACAGCATACTTAAAATCATGCAAAGCACAGATAGATAACTACTAGGTATGGGGTGTGCCTCAGGCATATAGTGTATGAATGAATGGCAGGAGATATTACTAGAGATGTTAATAGGCATTACTTCCTAAGAGGTATCTGGGGAACCATGAAGATTTTATTCATGGGAGTGACATAATTGGGTCTGAACTTTAAGGAGAATCACTATGAATATGGCACGAAAGACGGTGAGATTTGGGGTAACAAAGTATGGGGCCTATGCAAAGTGACCCTTAAGAGAAATAAAATGGTCCCAGGTACAACAGTGAGAGTGGAAAGAGGAGATGAATTCCCAAACAATTTAAGAGAATTAGTCAGGCTTGATAACACACTGAAATAAGAATGGTGAAATGACAGGGAACAGGGAAATCTAATGGAGAATACAAGAAAAAAATTAATTCAGTGTAGCACATTAAGCATATTTTAAGTTCAGTTTTTTTTTTACTTTTTTTTAAGTTTATTTTGATATCATTAATCTACAATTAAATGACTAATATTATGGTGATTACACTACCCCCTTCATCAGGTCCCCCCCACAACCCCATTATAGTCACTGTCCATCAGCGTAGTGAGATGCCATAGAGTCACTACTTGTCCTCTCTGGGTTGTAAAACATCAAATTTGAGACACCTAGAGAAAACTCATTTGAACTGATGCCCTGAATTTTCCTCTTTCCCTCGCAGAAAGGATAATGGGCTGCCATCTCCCATCTCTACTTGCTATCAAGAAGAGAAATTGTCTTTAATTCAAGGAAATGTATAGGTAACTTAGGAAATCTCCCTATTGCTCATTTTTATTTAGTCTCAGGTCATTATTTGACATATAACTCTACCTTGACCATATAATGAGATTCACTTTCATAAATCATATAATAGCCTCTCTTATCTAAGCTGACCTCAAGCATAGGTCAGCAAAGGTGTATTTTAAGGGTACATAGTTTATTTTTTGGTCCTATACATTTTCCTCAGTGGTTCAACTTTTATTCCTTTATTATCATGATCCCTGTTTTTTCTTAAGAATTTGAAGCCAACTGTTAAAATATAAATGCCTCCTTGAATTATGTAACTCATTAAGCCACCATTAACCATTAATGCTTTGTGCACAAAAGAGTTTGCCAGTTTAGTCAGCACAGGTTCTGAGGCTTTGGGACTAGGGAAATAAGTAAAGTATCAGTTAGTCTGGATGGAGAGAAAGTTATACTTATCTGTTAGGAAAGCATTTCAGCCAAAAGTAGTGGAATATCCTACTAATGATGGCTTAAACAACTGGAGGTTTATTGAACTCACATAACAAGGAATCTGGATGTAGGCACCTGCTAGCATTGACTGAGCTGCTCAGCAATTTCATCAAGAAACCAGGCTCATTTCTACATTTCTTCTGCCATTTTTCATGGGTTGGCTTTTCATCCTTAGGATATTGCTCCACAGAGAAAAACAAATAACCTGATTAAAAAATGGGTGGAGGAAATTTTTCCAAAGAAGACATAAAGATAGCCAACAAGCACACGGAAAGATGCTCCACATCGCTAACCATCAGAGAAATGCAAATCAAAGCCACAATAAAATCACCTCACACCAGTCAGAATGGCTGCCATCCAAAAGACAAGAAATAACAAGTGTTGGCAAGGATATGGAGAAATGAGAACCCCCCGACACTGCTGGAGGGAATGTAAGTTAGTGCAGCCACTGTAGAAAAGAGCATGGAGGTTCCTCAGAAAACTAAAAATAGTAATACCATACAATGTAGTAATTTCACTTCTAGGAATTTACCCAAAGAAAACAAAATCCCTGATTTGAAAAGGTACATGTACACCTATGTTTACTGCCACATTATTTACCATACTCAAGATATGGAAACAACTAAAGTGTCCACCAATAGATGAATAGATAAAGAAGATGTGGTACATATACACAATGGAATATTATTCAGCCATAAAGAAAAAAGAAATCCTGACATTTGCAGCAACATGAATGGATCTAGAGGATAGTATGCTGAGTGAAATAAGCAAGAGGGAGAAAGATAAATACCATATGATTTCACTTCTTTGTGGAATCTAAAAACAAGACAAAACAAAATTAACAAAATAGCCGTAGACTCATAGACACTGAGAAGTGACTGGTGGTTACCATGGGGAGTGGTTGGAGTGCATAGGTGGGGAGGGTGAAAGGAATAAAAGGGCACAAAAATTCTCAGTTATAATGTAGTTGGTCATGGGGATAGTAGTGAGCATTGAGAATATAGGCAATTATTCTGTTAGATCTTTCTGTGTTGACAGACCAGTAACCACACTAGTGGGGGTGAGGATTTAAAATATGGATAACTGTTGAACTACAGTGTTGTTTACTTGAAACCAACAGAAGATGGCATATCAATGATATTTCAATGAACAAAAAAAAGAGGTAACTCCACAGTTAGAAAATGGCTGACCCAGCCCTACAAAGAAAGAGCACTGTCAAAAACATGAAGTGAGGGGAAGGGAGGGACTGGGACAACAGTTAGAAAGAGATGCTCTTTTTAGGGAAGAAATATTTCCCAGAAGAGGAAATATAAATTCCTCTTACATTTTCATTGCCCAAAAGTTGAAGTTGGGCCTGTCTTCCCAAATATCAATGATTTTGGTTTAATAAGTGAATAAAATCCTGTTCTTTTAACAGGTAAATGGGGTAGGTGGAATTCCTGTTGGGTAAAAGCAGGTTTCACATAGGTATCTGGGTATTCTGGAGGCAGGGTAAGACAATATTTTCCATCTTCATAGGCTTTTGCTTCCTTTTGTTTTGTGCAAGGAAAGAGATGTGTTCTGAGGTGGGACCACACAACGTAGTTCATAGGGGTAGGATATGAGGTTGTGAGGGACAGCTTTCTGGTTTCCTTATTGGTATCAGTTTCTAAAATATACATTTTAAAATGTGTTTTCTAGATGTATGTCATGGTGAAATTCTGCTCTTCTTTCTTTGAAGTAATAGAAGATTAATTGGCTGATCAAAATATGATTCTTAAGGGATAGAAGGGGAAGACTGTGATTTTGAAAAGTAAGGATTTACTTTAAATGGGCAGGAACTGTTTGTTTGTTTATTTATTTATTTATTTATTTATTTATTTACAGTGTCTGAAGAATCTAAAGGGGAAGTACACTTAGGAACTTACATAGTCCAGCTCTTATTGAGAGGTACAAAAGCAACAAAGTTCTTTTACCTAATCCTAGAAATAAGAGGTGGTAGAGGGCATAAAACATGAATGTTGATTGAACAGTGACCCTTCTGCTATAATTCTGGTGAGGAACCAAAAATGTCAGTACTGAGTGGAGGCTATTTTTTAGACCCTGAAAGAAAATAGCAGTTCACAACTGTATTCTAAACCACAAAACTTGTGTCAAGGCATTTCGTGTCAGTTACTGCTACTTTGGTTCCTGACCTGCATTATTTTATTTTATTTTTCTGAGTCATTGGTCAGCTGTAGCTTTGCTTAGAGGAAAATAGGTAGCCTTATATGCATGTATTAATAAAGAAAAGCTGAATTCAATGATCCAGTCAACTACTCTAAGAACTTAGAAAAATAACTAAAAATCAAACCCAAAGAAATTAGAGAAAGAATGTAACATGGATAAAAGCATAATTCATGAAATAAAAAATAGATGCACAATAAAGAAAATATGGAAAGCTCATACTTGGTTCTTTGGAAATATTTTAAAATTGATAAACCATTCTTTATCTGAACAAGGATACTGTTTCCCTATTGGAAGCAGAACATGAGGGATTCACAAAATTAAAATAGTTTTTTAACATCAAGGTCATGGCAATATTAGAATTCTCTGTAGTATCTCAATATAGCACAAGAAACAACATAGGGCCACGCAGCCTAAGAGTTGAGTCTTCTTTCTGTCATCTCAGTTTCCATTCTTTTTCTGTTCTGCTGTTATCATCTCAAATAATATCTTAGTCTAATGGGGCTATTGCCTTTTGGAACTCGGCTCTTTACCTTGTATGGCCAGAGTAGTGCAGAAATATTAGACATAAATGAACATGTTACTTCACTGGGAAACAATGGAATCTGGACAGAACGTATACCTACTTTATTAAGACTCAGTTCTCCCTCATGGCTGTGGTATTTGGATTGTTAATATTCTGATGCAAACAAAGGGAAGTGTTTAGGCTCCTAAAGGAAGTGGGAGTGATAATGTCCTTGACAAAAGGGTGGGAGTTTAGACAAAGGAAGAAGGAAATGGTCTCCACGGAAGCTTTTGAGTTAGCCTCATGGAGACAGAAACTAGAAGAAGGAAACTGTCATGGGCTTTGCTCATAAGGAACAAGGCCAGTTAATGCCATATTCATTATTGCCCTGAAAAATGCCCTTGACTCAGAGAGCTTTATTAATTTTTGGGGGGGGGTCCAAAGCTTCTTTTTTTATTTTTTAAAATCAGGTTTATTGATATATTATTTATATACTATAAAAATTAACAAATGAAAGTGTACAATATGATGAGTTTTGACATATGAATGCAATTACATAGTCACCACCACATCTTCTGTAGTACTTGAAAATAATTCTTAAAAAAAATATTAGGGTGGTCATGGGGAATATACTTGTGGGCCCTGAGTGTAATGCTTCTTTTGGGAGCAGTGGTTCAACTTTGAACTTGGAATAA
>JAVSCE010004062.1:0-144906 GCA_032199065.1 Smutsia gigantea | reverse complement strand
GGGAAATGCTGGGAGTTGGGCAAATGTAAAATAGGGACCCTATGATTCAGAAGGTTACATTATATGTATGTGGCAAATATGTAGGTATACTTAAGGAAACTTCATATTTTCACAATACTGTCTCTCATTGAAGACAAGATGTGCCTTTCCATTGGAGTCTTCTTTTCTGCCCCTTGGTAAAGTTTACATCTTTTCTTTAGATACATATTACATATTTCTTGATAAATGACTCTTTTCTTTCAGTGTATTTTCTAACTGGTTATGTTTGTTACAGGGGATCTTTCTAAAAGGCCAGTCTTGCTCAGAACAGTCAAAACCCTGCAGCGGCTTCCTGTTGTCCTGAGGACAAACCCCATGCTTCCTAACTGGCCTACAAAGTCCCGTGAGGCAGCCCCCTTCTCTTCTTCCTCCTCTTGCTGTCTGGGCTCCAGGGCCCCACTTGCCCTCCCTCTGCCTGCCCCCAGCCTGTTTACTCTGGTATAGCTTGAGTTCTGAGCTTAAAGGAGACCTCCTCAGGAACATGGACCCCTTAGATTAAGTTTGGGTGGCTGTTTTGTACCTTCATGTACGGCAGTAGAATTAGAATTATTTTTTGATGGTGTGTTTCATGCCACCATCCCACAAGACTGTTGTCCAGGAGGCACGGGGTTCTGACAGCCTTTTCACTGCTGTATCACAGCCCCTCGCATAATGCCAGCAGGTGGTAGTTGTTGAATGAAGGTATTTAGACAGAAGTCCTGTGCCCTGACTTCAGATCTGGAGCTTCTAGACATCCAGGACTGAGGACATAGAGACAGTAAAAACTCACAAGCAGCATGTGGAAGCCACTTAGCCAGCTGCACCTCACTCTTGTAAAGAAAGAGACTGAAAGCTTCTTCTGGGTCTCACTCTGCTTTGAAAACAAAGCCACCATATACTAGATAAATGGCTGAGGACATTAACTCAGTGGGCTGTCATCCAGCCATCAGCAGTGATTTTTATGAAGAATTTGCGGCCACATAGGTTATGATAGAAGTGAAGATAGCAGGATAAAAACTAGTGATTACAACCAAATGTAAAGGGCACAATACAGTGGCTTTTTCTTGTTTGGTTTACAGGCAGTGCCTGAAAGAGTCTGGGACATGGTAAGCCCTCTGTAAAAATACTTGATTGAATAAATGAATGAACTAGGGGTAAAACTGGAATAAGATTGGAAGTTCTAGTAGCATCAAGGGTATTAAAGTGATGTGATTGCTTTTTATTCCCTTATTTTATGTCTTCCCAGTTGTCTGTACTGGAGTAAAGCAACTTGTATAATGAAAAAACTTTTTCCGAGGCTGTCAAAGCTTTTCTGCCATGGCACTGCACCAAGTGGCCACCAGAGGGGAGAGCTGCACTACCGTCTGCGGTTGTAACCACGGGACCAAGTTTCATCTGAAAGTACTCTGGAAGTTTGGTTACACGCCTGGGGACTTTCCTGATGACAGGAATCAATACCATTTCCCCCTTATCTAGTTCTTGGCTTCCCAGACTGGCCACAAAGGAGTCTCTTTTTGGCTCTTTGTGAAGAACACAGCCTGTCTCCCTGGGCCCCAAACCTATTCTGAAGGAACAATTTATTGGGTGCTGAGTCCCTCCTGAGTGCCGTTTCGGGGATCCCCAGGGAACAAGACTAGGTTCCTACCTTCACAGAGCTTGTCCCAGGCTGGCTAACCATCAAATTCACTCAGGAGAACTCAGGCCTGGAGAGATGCCAAGGCTTGCAAAAAGTCAAGAGCTTAATTTAGAACCTATCTTATTTAACTTGTGTGTCCGTTCAAAAAGGATGAGGTCCTGACTCGTGTGTCTGGGGCCTGTGGGAGGGCTCATTCATTCTCCCGAATATGCCTGGATGGCTCCCCTGCTCAGGCACTGCTCCCAGCACTCTGGGAACAGCAGAGCCCACTGGCATGAAGCTCACGGTGTAGTGGTGGCGGTGGGGACAGACAACGTGAACTGCACAATGTGAAGGGGGTCTATAAGGGCTATGAAGAAAAATGACCAAGGTAAGGGGATTGAGTGATGGGCAGGGGTGCTGTTTTGTATAAAGAGGTCAGGGAAATTTCCGATGAGGTTAATTTTGAGTGGAGACCTTAATAAAGTGAGGGAGCAGGACCAGTGGCCATCTAGGATAAGGCAAAGGAGACTGGAAGTGCAAAGGCCCTGGAGTAGGTGGGTGGGAAAGTGAGTGTCGGGGGTGAGGGGCGTGGTCCTGTAGGGGTAGGAGATCCCACAGGTGCTGTGGACTACTGTAGATTTTGCCTTTTGCTTGCAGTAAGTTGCTGCATTGAGAATAGTCTGTGGAGGCACAAGGTAGCAGTGGGGTGCGGGGTCACCCAGGCAGGATGGTGGCTTTGCACCCGAGATACTCAGTGAGCATTCCTGAATTAATAAGCTCAGCCATTCCCATCAGAGCTTGCTTGAAATCATGACTCAGCCCCTACGGTGAAGGGGAAACCACCACAAGAACAAACCTCAAAGGAGCGGCTGCCCCAGTCTGGTTGGCTGAGGTTAAAAGGAAGATTTAGAAGATGTATATTTAGAACCACAGAGTTCTAAATGGGGAAAGGATCCTGGCCAGATCTTTTTATTTTAATTTTTTAAATTAAGGTATTATTAATATACACTCTTATGAAGATTTCACATGAAAAAACAATGTGGTTACTACATTTACCCATATTACCAAGTCCCCACCCATACCCCAGTGCAGTCACTGTCCATCAGTGTAGTAAGATGTCACAGATTCACTATTTGCCTTCTCTGTGCTACACTGTCTTCCCCGTGACCCTCCACACCATGTGTTCTAAACATAATACTCCTCAATCCCCTTCTGTCTCCCTCCCCACCCACCCTCCCCTTTGGTAACCTCTAGTCCCTTCTTGGAGTCTGTGAGTCTGCTGCTGTTTTGTTCCTTCAGTTCTACTTTGTTGTTGTATTCCACAAATGAGGGAAATCATTTGGCACTTGTCTTTTTCCACCTGGCTTATTTTATTGAGCATAATATCCTCCAGCTCCATCCATGTTGTTGCAAATGGTAGGATTTGTTTCTTTCTTATGGCTGAATAGTATTTCATTGTGTATATGTACCACCTATTCTTTATACATTCATCTACCGATGGACACTTAGGTTGCTTCTGTATCTTGGCTATTGTAAATAGTGCTGTGACAAACATAGGGGTGCATATGTTTTTTTTGAATCTGAGAACTTGTATTCTTTGGGTAAATTCCAAGGAGTGGGATTTCCAGGTCAAATGGTATTTCTATTTTTAGTTTTTTAAGGAACCTCCATATTGCTTTCCACAATGGTTGAACTAGCTTACATTCCCACCAGCAGTGTAGGAGGGTTCCCCTTTCTCTGCATCCTCGCCAGCATTTGTTGTTCTTAGTCTTTTCGATGCTGGCCATTCTAACTGGTGTGGGTTTTAATTTGCATTTCCCTAATGATTAGTGATGTGGAGCATCTTTTCATGTGTCTGTTGGCCATTTGAATTTCTTCTTTGGAGAATTGTCTCTTCATATCCTCCACCCATTTTTTAATTGGGTTATTTGCTTTTTGGGTGTTGAGGGGTGTGAGTTCTTTATATATTTTGGATGTTAACCCTTTGTCGGATATGTCATTTACAAATATATTCTCCCATACTGTAGGATGCCTTTTTCTTTTGTTGATAGTGTCCTTTGCCATACAGAAGCCTTTTAGTTTTATGTAGTCCCATGTGTTCATTTTTGCTTTTGTTTCCCTTGCTCGAGGAGATGCGTGGAGGAAGAAGTTGCTCATGTTTATATTCAGGAGATATTTGCCTATGTTTCATGACTTACATTCAGGTCTTGATCCATTTCTAGTTTACTTTTGTGTATGGGGTTAAACAATAATCCAGTTTCATTCTCTTGCATGTAGCTGTCCAGTTTTGCCAACACCAGTTGTTGAAGAGGCTGTCATTTCCCCATTGTATGTCCAAGGCTCCTTTATCGTATATCAGTTGACCATATATGCTTCAGTTTATATCTGGGCTCTCCAGTCTGTTCCATTGGTCTATTGTTCTGTTCTTGTGCCAGTACCAAATTGTCTTGATTACTGTGGCTTTGTAGTAGAGCTTGAAGTCGGGGAGCATAATCCCCCCAGCTTTATTCTTCCTTCTCAGGATTGCTTTGGCTATTCAGGGTCTTTTGTGGTTCCATATGAATTTTAGAACTATTTGCTTGAGTTCATTGAAGAATGCTGTTGGTATTTTGATAGGGATTGCATTGAAACTGTAGATTGCTTTAGGTAGGATGGGCATTTGAACAATATTAACTCTTCCTATCCATGAGCACAGGATGTGTTTCCATTTATTGGTATCTTCTTTAATTTCTCTCATGATTGTCTTGTAGTTTTCAAAGTATAGGCCTTTCACTTCCTTGGTTAGGTTTCTTCCCAGGTATTTTATTCTTTTTGATGCAACTGTGAATGGACTTGTTTTCCTGATTTCTCCTTCTGCTAGTTCATCGTTAGTGTATAGGAATGCAACAAATTTCTGTGTATTAATTTTGTATCCCACAACTTTGCTGAATTCAGATATTAGATCTAATAGTTTTGGAGTGGATTCTTTAGGGTTTTTTATGTATGATATCATGTCATCTGCAAACAGGGTTTTTTGCATCTATGTTCATCAGGGATATTGGTCTGTAATTTTCTTTTTTGGTGGTGTCTTTGCCTGGTTTTGATATGAGAGTGATGTTGGCCTCATAGAATGATTTTGGGAGTATTCCCTCCTCTTCTACTTTCTGGAAAACTTTAAGGAGGATGGATATTAGGTCTTCACTAAATGTTTGATAAAATTCAGCAGTGAAACCATCTGGATCAGGCATTTCGTTCTTGGGTAGTTTTTTAATTACCAATTCAATTTTGTTGCTGGTAATTGGTCTGTTGAGATTTTCTGTTTCTTTCTGGGTCAGCCTTGGGAGGTTGTATTTTTCTAGAAAGTTGTCCGTTTCTAGGTTATCCAGTTTAGCATATAATTTTTCATAGTATTCTCTCATAATTCTTTGTATTTCTGTGGTGTCCATCATGAGTTTTCCTTTCTCATTTCTGATTCTGTTTATGTGTGTAGAGTCTCTTTTTTTCTTGATAAGTCTGGCTAGGGATTTATCTATTTTGTTTATTTTCTCAAAGAACAAGCTCCTGCTTTCATTGATTCTTTCTATTGTTTTATTCTTCTCGATTTTATTTATTTCTGTTCTAGTCTTTATTATGTCCCTCCTTCTACTGACTTTGGGCCTCATTTGTTCTTTTTCTAGTTTTTTTAATTGTGAGTTTAGACTGTTCATATGAGATTGTTCTTCTTTCCTGAGGTAGGCCTGTATTGCAATATACTTCCCTCTTACCACCACCTTTGCTGTGTCCCACAGATATAGTGGTGTTGAATTATTGTTGTCATTTGTCTCCATATATTGCTTGATCTCTGTTTTTATTTGGTCATTGATCCATTGGTTATTTAGGAGCATGTTGTGAAGCCTCCATGTGTTTGTGGGATTTTTCATTTTCTTTGCATAATTTATTTCTAGTTTCATACCTTTGTGGTCTGAGAAGCTGGTTGGTACAATTTCAATCTTTTTTAATTTACCAAGCCTCTTTTTGTGGCCTAGTATATGATCTATTCTTGAAAATGTTCCATGTGCACATGAGAAGAATGTGTATTCTGCTGCTTTGGGGTGTAGAGTTCTGTAGATATCTGTTAGGTCCTTCTGTTCTAATGTGTTGTTCAGTGCCTCTGTCACCTTACTTATTTTCTGTCTGGTTGATCTGCCCTTTGGAGTGAGTGGAGTGTTGAAGTCTCCTAGAATGAATGCATTGCATTCTATTTCCCCTTTTAATTCTGTTAGTATTTGTTTCACCTGTGTAGGTGAGCTCCAGTGTTGGGTGTGTAGATATTTATAATGGTTATATCTTCTTGTTGGATTGACCCCTTTATCATTATGTAATGTCCTTCTTTGTCTCCTGTGACTTTTTTGTTTTGAAGTCTATTTTGTCTGATACAAGTACTGCAACACCTGCTTTTTTCTCCCTATTGTTTGCATGAAATATCTTTTTCCATCCCTTCACTTTTAGTCTGTGTATGTTTTTGGGTTTAACGTGAGTCTCTTGTAGGCAGCATATAGATGGGTCTTGTTTTTTTTATTTTGGTATAATTAATATACAGTTATATGAGCAACATTGTGGTTACTAGATCCCACCATTATCAAGTCCCCATCATATACCCCATTATAGTCACTGTGCATCAGTGTAGTAAGATGCTATAGAGTCACTACTTGTCTTCTCTGTGTTATACTGCCTTCCCCATACTCCCCCCTACATTATGTGTGCTAATCATAATGCCCCTTATTCCCCCTTATCCCTCCCTTCCCACCCATCCTCCCCAGTCCCTTTCCCTTTGGTAACTGTTAGTCCATTCTTGGGTTCTGTGAGTCTGCTACTGTTTTGTTCCTTCAGTTTTTGCTTTGTTCTTATGCTCCACAGATGAGTGAAATCATTTGATACTTGTCTTTTTCCACCTGGCTTATTTCACTGAGCATAAAACCCTGTAGCTCCATCCATGTTGTTGCAAATGGTGGGATTTGTTTTCTTCATATGGCTGAATATTCTATTGTGTATATGTACCACATCTTCTTTATCCATTCATCTACTGATGGACACTTAGGTTGCTTCTGTATCTTGGCTATTGTAAATAGTGCTGCAATAAACATAGGGGTGCATATGTCTTTTTGGGGCCTTTTTTTTTAATCCATTCAGTGACTCTATGTCTTTTGATTGGTGCATTCAGACCATTTACATTTAGAGTGATTATCGATATGTACTTATTGCCATTGCAGGCTTTAGTTTCATGGTTACCAAAGGTTCAAGGTTAACTTCCTTACTATCTAAGAGTCTAACTTAACTCACTTACTGTGCTATTACAAACACAATCTAAAGGTTCATTTTTTTTTCCTCCTTCTTCTTCCTCCTCTATTCTTTTTTTTTTTCATACCTATAGTTGCAGTGTATTTTTTTTTGGTATCATTAATCTACAATTAAATGAGCAACATTATGTTTACTAGACTCCCTCCATCATCAAGTCCCTACCACATACCCCATTACAGTCACTGTCCATCACCGTAGTAAAATGCTATAGAATCACTACTTGTCTTCTCTGTGTTGTACAGCCCTCCCTGTGGCCCCCCACTACATTATGTCTGCTAATCATAATGCCCCTTTTTTTCCCCTTATCGCTCCCTTCCCCCCCATCCTCTGCAGTCCCTTTCCCTTTGGTGACCGTTAGTCCATTCTTGGGTTCTGTGAGTCTGCTGCTGTTTTCTTCCTTTAGTTTTTGCTTTATTCTTATGCTCCACAGATGAGTGAAATCATTTGATACTTGCCTGGCTTATTTCACTGAGCATAATACCCTCTAGTTCCATCCATGTTGTTGCAAACGGTAGGATTTGTTTTCTTCTTATGGCTGAATAATATTCCATTGTGTATATGTACCACATCTTCTTTATCCATTCATCTACTGGTGGACACTTAGGTTGCTTTCATTTCTTGACTATTGTAAATAGTGCTGTAATAAACATAGGGGTGCATATGGACTGCTGTATTCTTAGGGTAAATTCCTAGGAGTGGAATTCCTGGGTCAAATGGATTTCTATTTTGAGTTTTTTGAGGAACCTCCATACTGCTTTCCACATGGTTGAACTAATTTACATTCCCACCAGCAGTGTAGGAGGGTTCCCCTTTCTGCACATGTCTGCTAACATTTGTTGTTGTTTGTCTTTTGAATGATGGTCATCCTTATTGGCGTGAGGTGATATCTCATTGTGGTTTTAATTTGCATTTCTCTGATGGTTAGCAATGTGGAGTATCTTTTCAGGTGCCTGTTGGCCATCTGAATTTCTTCTTCAACAGAAGTGTCTGTTCAGATCCTCTTCCCATTTTTTAATTATTTGCTTTTTGTTTGTTGAGGCGTGTGAGCTCTTTATATATTTTGGATGTCAACCCTTTATCGGATATGTCATTTATGAATATATTATCCCATAGTGTAAGATGCCTTTTTGTTCTGTTGATGGTGTCCTTTGCTGTACAGAAGCTTTTCAGCTTGATATAGTCCCACTTGTTCGTTTTTGCTTTTGTTTCCCTTGCCCGGGGAGATATGTTCACGAAGAAGTTGCTCACGTTTATGTCCAAGAGATTTTTGCCTATGTTTTTTTCTAAGAGCTTTTTGGTTTTATGACTTACATTAAGGTCTTTGATCCATTTAAAGTTTACTTTTGTGTATGAGGTTAGACAATGATCCAGTTTCATTCTCTTACACGTAGCTGTTCAGTTTTGCTAATACCAGCTGTGGAAGATGCTGTCATTTCCCCATTGTATATCCATGGCTCCTTTATCGCATGTTAATTGACCATATATGTTTGGGTTAATATCTGGAGTTTCTATTCTGTTCCACTGGTCTGTGGGTCTTTTCTTGTGCCAGTACCAAATTGTCTTGATTACTGTGGCTTTGTAGTAGAGCTTGAAGTTGGAAAGCAAGATCCCCCCTGCTTTATTCTTCCTTCTCAGGATTACTTTGGCCATTCGGGGTCTTTTGTGGTTCCATATGAATTTTAGAACTATTTGTTCCAGTTCGTTGAAGAATGCTGTTGGTATTTTGATAGGGATTGCATTGAATCTGTAGATTGCTTTAGGCAGGGTGGCCATTTTGACAATATTAATTCTTCCTAGCCAAGAGCATGGGATGTGTTTCCATTTGTTAGTGTCCTCTTTAATTTCTCTTAAGAGTGTCCTGTAGTTTTCAAAGTATAGGTCTTTCACTTCCTTGGTGAGGTTTATTCCTAGGTATTTTATTCTTTTTGATGCGATTGTGAATGGAATTGTTTTCCTGATTTCTCTTTCTGCTAGTTCATCATTAGTGTATAGGAAAGCAACAGATTTCTGTGTATTAAATTTGTATTCTGCAACTTTGCTGAATTCAGGTATTAGTTCTAGTAGTTTTGGAATGGAGTCTTTAGGGTTTTTTATGTATGATATCATGTCACGTGCAAATAGTGACATTTTGACTTTTTCTCTACCAATCTGGATGCCTTGTATTTCTTTGTTTTGTCTGATTGCCATGGCTAGGACCTCCAGTACCATGTTGAATAACGGTGGGGAGAGTGGGCAACCCTGTCTTGTTCCCAATCTTAGGTGAAAAGCTTTCAGCTTCTCGCTGTTAAGTATGATGTTAGCTGTGGGTTTGTCATATATGGCCTTTATGATGTTGAGGTACTTGCCCTCTATACCCATTTTGTTGAGAGTTTTAATCATGAATGGATGTTGAATTTTGTCAAATGCTTTTGCAGCATCTATAGAGATGATCATGTGGTTTTTGTCCCTCTTTTTGTTGATGTGGTGGATGATGTTGATGGATTTTTGAATGTTGTACCATCCTTGCGTCCCTGAGATGAATTTCACTTGCTCATGGTGTATGATCTCTTGATGTATTTTTGAATTCGGTTTGCTAATATTTTGTTGAGTATTTTTGCTTATATGTTCATCAGGGATATTGGTCTGTAATTTTCTTTTTTTATGGGGTCTTTGCCTGGTATTGGTATTAGAGTGATGTTGGCTTCATAGAATGAGTGGAAGTATTCTCTCCTCTTCTATTTTTTGGAAAACTTTAAGGAGAATGGGTATTTTGTCTTCTCTATATGTCTGATAAAATTCAGCGGTGAGTCCATCTGGACTGGGGGTTTTATTCTTGGGTAGTTTTTTGATTACTAATTCAATTTTATTGCTGGTAATTGGTCTGTTTAGATTTTGTTTCCCTTGGTCAGTCTTGGAAGGTTGTATTTTTCTAGGAAGTTGTCCATTTCTTCTAGGTTATCCAGTTTGTTAGCATGTAGATTTTCACTGTATTCTCTAATAAGTCTTTGTATTTGTGTGGGGTCCGTCATAATTTTTCCTGCCTCTTTTCTGGTTCTATTTATGTGTGCAGAGTCTCTTTTTCTCTTAATAAGTCTGGCTAGGGGTTTATCTATTTTGTTAATTTTCTCAAAGAACCAGCTCTTGGTTTCATTGATTTTTTCTATTGTTTTATTCTTCTCAATTTTATTTATTTCTTCTCTGATCTTTATTATGTCCCTCCTTCTGCTGACTTTGGGTCTCATTTGTTTTTCTTTCTCTAGTTTCAATAATTATGACTTTAGACTATTCATTTGGGATTGTTCTTCCTTCTTTAAATAGGCCTGGATTGCTATATACTTTCCTCTTAGAATTGCCTTTGCTGCATCCCACAGAAGTTGGGGCTTTGTGCTGTTGTTGTCGTTTGTCTCCATATATTGCTTGATCTCTGTTTTAATGTGGTCATTGATCCATTGATTATTTAGGATCATGGTGTTAAGCCTCCGTGTGTTTGTGAGCCTTTTTGTTTTCTTTGTACAATTTATTTTTAGTTTTATACCTTTGTGATCTGAGAAGTTGGTTGATAGAATCTCAATCTTTTTGAATTTACTGAGACTCTTTTTGTGGCCTAGTATGTGGTCTATTCTGCAAAATGTTCCATGTGCACTTGAGAAGAGTGTGTATCCTGCTGTTTTGGGGTGTAGAGTTCTGTAGATGTCTGTTAGGTTAATCTGTTCTAGTGTGTTGTTCAGTGCCTCTGTGTCCTTACTTGTTTTCTGTCTGGTTGATATGTCCTTTGGAGTGAGTGGTGTGTTCAAGTCTCCTAGAATGAATACATTGCATTGTATTTCCTCCTTTAATTCTGTTAGTATTTGTTTCACATATGTCAGTGTTCCTGTGTTGGGTGCATAGATGTTTATAATGGTTATATCCTCTTGTTGGTCTGCCCGCTTTATCATTATGTAATGTCCTTCTTTATCTCTTGTTACTTTCTTTGTTTTGAAGTCTATTTTGTCTGATACAAGTACTGCAACACCTGCTTTTTTCTCCCTATTGTTTGCATGAAATATCTTTTTCCATCCCTTCACTTTTAGTCTGTGTATGTCTTTGGGTTTGGGGTGAGTCTCTTGTAAGCAGATGGGTCTTGCTTTTTTATCCATTCTATTACTCTGTGTCTTTTGATTGGTGCATTCAGTCCATTTACATTTAGGGTGATTATTGATAGATACGTACTTATTGCCATTGCAGACTTTGGATTCGTGGTTACCAAAGGGTCAAGGGTAGCTTCTTTACTATCTAACCATCTAACTTAACTCTCTTATTAAGCTATTATAAACACAGTCTGATGATTCTTTATTTTTCTCCCTTCTTATTCTTCCTCCTCCATTCTTTATATGTTAGGTGTTTTATTCTGTACTCTTTTGTGTTTCCTTTGACTGCTTTTGTGGATAGTTGATTTTATTTTTTGCTTTTAGTTAGTATTTGGTTGGTCTGCTTTCTTTGCTTTGATTTTATTTTCTCTGGTGACATCTATTTAGCCTTAGGAGTGCTTCCATCTAGAGCAGTGCCTTTAAAATATCCTGTAGAGGTGGTTTATGGGAGGCAAATTCCCTCCACTTTTGCTTGTCTGGGAATTGTTTAATCCTTCCTTCAAATTTAAATGATAATCATGCTGGATACAGTATTCTTGGTTCAAGGCCCTTCTGTTTCATTGCATTAAATATATCATGCCAGTCTCTTCTGGCCTGTAAGGTTTCTGTTGAGAAGTCTGATGATAGCCTGATGGGTTTTCCTTTGTAAGTGATCTTTTTTTTCTCTCTGTCTGCCTTTAGTACTCTGTCCTTTTCTTTGATCTTTGCCATTTTAATTATTACATGTCTTGGTGTTGTCCTCCTTGGGTCCCTTGTGTTGGGAGATCTGTGGGCTTCCATGGTGTGAGAGACTATTTCCTTCCCCAGCTTGGGGAAGTTTTCAGCAATTATTTCTTCAAAAACACTTTCTATCCCTTTTTCTCTCTCTTCTTCTTCTGGTACCCGTATAATACAAAAATTGTTCTGTTTGGATTGGTCACACGGTTCTCTTAATATTCTTTCATTCCTAGAGATCCTTTTATCTCTTTCTGCCTCAGCTTCTCTGTATTCCTGTTCTCTGATTTCCATTCCATGAACAGTCTCTTGCACCTCCTCCAGTCTGCTCTTAAGCCCTTCTATCGATTGTTTCATTTCTGTTATCCTCCTCTGGAATTCATCCCTTAGCTCTTGCATATTTCTCTGTAGGTCCATCAGCATGGTTATGACTTTTATTTTGAATTCTTTTTCAAGAAGATTGGTTATATCTATCTCACAAGGCCCTATCTCTGGGGTTGTCTGAGTGATCTTTGACTGGACCATATTCTTCTGCCTTTTCATGGTGATAGCAGTGGTCGCAGGCAGGTGGTGCATGTGTCAGCTGGGAGAACGTCCCTTCCTGATAGCTGGTCACCTCACCTTTCACCGCTGCCTGTGTTGGTTACCTGAACACTGGGAGCAGTCTCTGGGATAATCCCCTGAGCTGCCATGGGCGGGGTGGGCCTCAGGATAGCCTAGAGCCTTGTGGCAGTGGCAGATGCACCAGGTGTGTTCTCCTGTGAGAATGGTGCCCCTTCGTGCCTTCTGGACCTTGCTCCGGGTTCCTCTGTCTGTGCTGGGCAGCTGCACGTCAGCGGCAGCCTCTGGGTCTGTCCCGGTTAGCTGTGTGCTGGGAGAAGACTCTGTGTGGTTGCTGTGGGCAGGGCTGTTCCCTGGGTAATCTGCAGCTGTGGCGGGTCAGCCAGTTTGCTTGCAGCATCGGCTGGAAGGAATGAATGGCAGGCTGCTTTTCACTGTGAGGGGCTTTGGGGCTGGGTTACCCCCCAGGGGGTTAGAGCATCTGAAGTTCCTTAAGATTCCCAGCCTGCTGGGCTGAGTGTGCCAGGATGATTTTTTTCCAGCTGTTAAGCCCTTGTCCCCTTAAGACTTTTAAAAAGCACCTGCTTTTCTTTTGTCCCAGGGGAGCCAGCTGTGGGGACCCACTTGCAGTCTCCATCTCAAATTTTGCTTTTCTGTTTCTCTAATATCCAGTACACCATGCAATGTGTGTCTGTGCTCCCAGTGCAGATTACTAGGGCTGGTTATTTAGCAGTCCTGGGCTTCTACTCCCTCCCACTCTGATTCTTTTCCTCCCACTGGTGAGCTTGGGTCGGGGGAGTGCTTGGGTCCCACTGGATCATGGCTTTGTATCTTACCCTTTTCGTGAGATGCTGAGTTCTTGCAGGTGTAGATGTAGCCTTGCTGTTGTACTGTAACTTCTGGTTTCTCTTTTAGGAGCAGTTGTATTTGTTGTATTTTCAAAAATATATATGGTTCTGGGAAGAGATTTCCGCGCCCTACTCACGCCGCCATCTTGAGCCCCTCCTCTCCTCCTCTATTCTTTATATATTAGGCCTCATATTCTGTACTCTTTGTCTATCCCTTGACTGACTTTGGGGGTAGTTGATTTAATTTTGCATTTGCTAATTAACTGTTTTACTTTCTTTACTGTGGTTTTATTACCTCTGGTGACAGCTATTTAGCCTTAGGAACACTTCCATCTATAGCAGTCCCTCCAAAATACACTGTAGAGATGGTTTGTGGGAGGTAAATTCTCTCAGCTTTTGCTTGTCTAGAAATTGTTTAATCCCTCATTCAAATTTAAATGATAATCTTGCCAGATAAAGTATTCTTGGTTCGAGGCCCTTCTGCTTCATTGCATTAAATACATCATGCCACTCCCTTCTGGCCTGTAAGGTTTCTGCTGAGAAGTCTGATGATAGCTTCATTGGCTTACCTTTGTATGTGATCTTATTTCTTTCTCTGGGTGCTTTTAATAGTCTGTCCTTATCCTTGATCTTTGCCATTTTAATTACTATATGTCTTGGTGTTGTCTTCCTTGGGTCCCTTTTGTTGTGAGATCTGTGGGCTTCCATGGTCTGAGAGACTATTTCCTTCCCCAGCTTGGGGAAGTTTTCAGCAATTACCTCGTCAAAGACACTTTCTATCCCTTTTTTTCTCTCTTCTTCTTCTGGTACTCCTATAATACGAATATTGTTCCGTTTGGATTGGTCACACAGTTCTCTCAATATTCTTTCATTCTTAGAGATCCTTTTTCCTCTCTGTGCCTCAGCTTATTTGTATTCCTCTTCTCTAATTTCTACTTCATTTATCATTTCCTCCACCATATCTAATCTGCTTTTAAAACCTTCCATTGTATGTTTCATTTCTGATACTGTGTTCCTTAATGATTGGATCTCTGACCAGAATTCATTCCTGAGTTCTTGAATATTTTTCTGTACCTCCATGATCATGTTTATGATTTTTATTTTGAAATCTTTCAGGAAGATTCATGAGATCAGTTTCATTTGACTTTTTTTCTGGTGGATGTAGGATTTTGCTTTGAACCAGGTTCCTTTACATTTCATATTTGTATGTGGCACCCTGTAGTGCCCAGAAGCTCTACTCTCTGAAGCTGCTAATCCCCTGGAGCAATGTCGGGGGTCGCAGGGGAGCGGTGTTGGTGCCTGGGGGAAGGAAAGAGCTGTTTCCTGCTTCCTGGCTGCTATGTCTGTCTCCATTGCCAGAACCAGTGGGCTGAGCACACAGATATAAGCCTCTCTGCTTTGTGTTTGTAGCTGCTGTAGGCAGGGCTTCCCTCTGGCTGGTCTGATGCCAGGACAGGGTTTGCTGGTTTGCTAGCCGAGTGTGGGCTGGCCAGGAGGAAGGTGCAACAGGCTGCGTATCATGGAGGGGGTCTTGGAGCTGCATAGCCAGCCAGGGGGCTTGAGCTCCCTAAGACAGTGAAAGTTCCTAACCTGCTGGGCAGAGTGCACCTGGACAATTTTGTCTACCCGCCTTTCTCCTGAGCAATAAGCTCTTTGCAATCCTTGCTCCTTTAGCAGCCCTCTTGCTGTTAGGAAGTCTCTCACACTGCCCGCCTTTCTTTTGTCCCAGAGCAGCCAGATATGGATCCCTGTTTTCCACAAGCGGCTGGAATCTCAGTCTCTCCAGGTATTCTGCCTGTCTTAGCTTTCCACCCCCCCCAATCACCAGAGCACCATGCAATGTAGGTTTGTGTTCCCAGAGCAGATCTCCAGAGTTGGGTGTTCAGCAATCTCAGGCCTCCACTCCCTCCCCGCTCCGTTTCTCTTCCTCCTCTTCCTCCTGCCGGTGAGCTGGGGTGGGGGAAGGGCTTGGGTCCTGCCGGGTCATGGCTTTGGTACGTTACACTGAGGTCTATTCTTCTCCAGGTGTATGCAGTCTGGCACAGCCTTCTTTCCTGTTGCTCTTTCAGGATTAGTTATATTAATTATATTTTTGTATTATATGCAGTTTTAGGAGGAGGCCTCTGTCTCACCTCTCATGCTGCCATCTTTAATCCCTGGCCAGATCTTAAATTTGACAGATGAACATTCTGGAGCCCAGGATGGTCAGTTGATGAATCCAAAGGCATACAGTGGCTTAGTGGCCATCTGGGGTTCTGGAATGAGGGTCTGCCCTGCACTGTGCCTCTCCTGCTGCTTTGCTCCTTTTCCCAGGCTCTCAGCTAGGCCCTGCACTGCTCCCATAGTGCAAATCATGTCACTCCTGGGGTTCTGATAAAGTAGGCCGGTTACCTTTGCTGCTTGCCAGCTTGGCCAGATCATGGCCGGCAACCCAAACCTTACCTCGTTCTCCCAGGGCCCTACGCCGGCTCTAGTCCTCTCTCCACTTGGCAGCCCCTTGGTTCTCTCAATCCCAGTCCTGGACAGAAAGAGATTTGGGGCAATGTGCTGAGAGAATTTATAGTATCTATCAAAATTGTAAGTGCCTATGTCCTTTGACCTAGGATTTATCTATAGAGAAACAGATGGAGAGTCCTGCTTGAATCACTGCTCAGTGCACCATATTTAGAAATCACACACTCCAAAGGGACCCCCGCAGCCTGTGACTCTACATTTGCCTGATTTCCTCCCTCTCTGGCCTCTCCTTCTCCGTTCCCCTCGTTGAACATCCTCTCCGCCCAAGCTCTACGTGTTTCTCTGGGCACTCTGCTCTCCGTGTGCTGTGGTGCGACTTGCCATTCCCTGGGTTTGAAATGTCATCTGCATGCTGACTTGCCCTTGGTTCAGTCACTAGTCCTGATCTCTCAATGGCTCCAGTCTCGTTCAGCCAACTACCATATAACTATATGATAAAATTTGCCATTTTAAAGTGTGTATTTCAGTGGATTCTAGTATAATCACAAGGTTATGCAACTGTCACTACTGTATGATTCCAGAACATTTTCATAACCCCCAAAAGAAACCCCATGCCCACAAGTCATCACCATCACTCCTATTTCTCTCTGCCCCCAGCCCTGGGCAGCCACTAATCCACTTTCTGTTTCCATGGATTTGCCTGTCCTGTAAATTTCTTATAAATGGAACCATACAATAAGTAGCCTCCTACGTCTGACTTCTTTCACTCAGCATAATGTTTCTGAGGTTCATCCATGTTGTAGCATGTATCAGTACTTCATTCTTTTTTGTGTCCAAATAAAAGTTCATGTGTACCATAAATATAAGCCATATTTCTTTATCTACTTATCAATGGATGCACATTTGGGTTATTTCCATTTGGGGCTGTTATGAATAACGTTACTATGAACATTTGTGTGGATATGTCTTCAGTTCTCATGGATATATACCTAGGAATAGAATTACTGGGTCATGTGGTAACTCTACATTTCACTTTTTGAGGGACTGCCAAACTGTTTTCCAAAGCTGCACCGTGTTACATTCCTACCAGTAACGTATGAGAGTTCCAACCAGTGGCTTCTTGAAGCTTTCCCTGAGAGGCCACAGAGGGCACTCACACTCATGGTGTCAATGTCTGAACGCTATTTTGTTTTGGTCAATGGCACACAATCGTTCAAGTCAGACACTGGAGAACCATTTTTCGAACTGCCTACATTTGTGACCCCTTCAGCCCATCATCAACAAGTTCTTAATTCTACTTCCCAAATAAATCTCAAACCTGTTAATCTCTCGGTCTCCACTGCCAACACCTTATTCTCTGTTACTCACTTGAATGGCCTCTGTAGTCCCCTGTTGATGTCCTGACCTCCAGACTTGCTCCCTCCAATCTACTCTCTAGCAGAGTTATTTCTTTACAATAAAATTTTATATCAAAGTTATATAGACAAATGGTGAAAAGAGTCAACGATTACCAGGAGGTACAATGGCTCCCAAGGCCCTCCCTCTTCTGGCTGCCAGCTACCTCCCTAACCTCACCTCCTACTTCCCTCTCCTTGCTCTGTCCAATCCATTTCTCCTTACTGTTCCTCAAACCCACCAGGACCATTCCTACCACAGGGCCTTTGCATTTGCTGTTCCCTCTGCTTGGTGTGTTCTCCCAGATGTCCGTGTGGCTCTCTCCTGTGCCTCCTTTACCACTTTACTTACATGTCACCTAGTGATGCTACCTCTGGCCCATCTGTTAGTGGTTGGCTTTGTTCTCCTCGGTCCTTGTCCCCACCGCAACAAAAAATTGAAAGGCAGAGACACAATAGCAGAGTGAAAGTTTTATTTGAACATACTCAAAGGGAGGAGCGGGCCAGAGTCAAGGTAGACAAAGGCCTCAACCTGTTAGGTGGGAGGCCTATGTATTGCATTCTGGCTAGGAGGCGCCTCTTTGACGACAAGGTGGGGTTATCTCACGGGTCCGTCTATATAACCATCTCTCTCAGTGCGCATGCCCTTGCTCATGGTGAGGCACGTTTTGGGCAGTTCTTAGTTTTGTTTGATTGCGCCCATGTTGGGATCAGGTTGGGACCAGTTTGACCTGGTCCCAGTAGGAAAAGAAGTCATGTCCCTGCAAAGCCTTTGTTGTCTTCACATGGGACCCCCCAACCGGGCAGAGTTTGGGCAGTTTTCTCCCTTGAGCTTTATCTTCCCCTTCCCCAGCTGCACGTGTCTATCTTCCTACCTAACACACCTGTCTAGGATGGGCACCCTCTTCTCCCATTCCATCCTCTCTCCTGCTTGTTTCTCCCCATACCACTCACCACTCTGTAACATAGTATGGATTCTACTTATTTTATTGTCTTCCCTTCTAGAATACAAACTGTGTTTTTGGCTGTTTTGTTTACTTCTGTATCCCTAGTGCCTGGAACAAGGCCTGGCACCAAAGTAGCTCAGTAAATATGTGTTGAATGAACAAACGAATGAATGAAAAACAGTTGTTCCACCATTCATCTCTTCCTCAACCTGTCCTCATTCTCAGAGGGAACTACCTTCTGTTGTTTTTTCTAGTAGTTCACTCAGTTTCTCTAAATAACATGCGATGGCAGCCGTTTTTGATTTATCCAATTTAAACATCTACTCATGTCTTCTGATCCTACTACCTCCTTTCGATCATCCCCAAAACTTATAGTTTACATTTAGTTCAGTCATTAGGACTACATAAATATTATTCTCTGCAGAGACAAAGTTGCACACTTTATATTTCCTTCCTTAAACAGCTTTTTGCTCTTCCCTGTGCTTCTAACTGCTTGTGTTATTCCCTGAGATGTTTATTATTTTCTCATAATCCTGATAATTTTCAGGAATGTCACACCATATGAGGGATTCTTAAAAGTTTTTTTCCTTCATGGTATTTACCACAATTCGTAATTACACATTTATTTGATTGTTGATTTTCTTCCATGTCTGTCTCTGATTGGTTGGAACATAAATTTCTAGAACAAAGCCTGCTTTGTTTACCAGACCATTCCTAGCACCCAGCACCGTGCTCCATGCCTGGCACATAATAGGTCCTTAGTACATATTTATTGAATAAATGAATAGTAAAAACTGGTAACATTTCCAGTAGTCAGTGACTGGTGTGTTGGACTAATTGTAACATATCTCTGTCATGGAATAATATTCAACATTTAGAAATAATGAGCTGAACACTCTTCCATATCATCACTGTTGTGGTTATTATTGTTAAATTCCCCAAATTTAGCAGCTTTAAAATAACCATTTTACCATGCTCAAGGATTCTGTGAGTCAGGAATTTACCTCCATGTTATTGTTTTTAAACTTAAATGTGTTTTTCTTATATGATTGAAATGTGGTTATTACAGAAAAGTCAGAAAGTATAAACAAATAGAATAACTGTAAAAGATTCCATAATCTAACTCATCTAGTATGGGAAAAGTTGGGGTTCCTATGGCCAGGATCCTCTCCTGAACCTAAACTACTTGATGATGTAACTGGCCTGCTGCTAGGCCTCTGCCTCCACACCCATAGGCAATAAGCTATTATTGACTGAGTCTCTATGTAAAGAGCTCTGCCCAGTGCTCTGGGCAGAGGCAGAGATGAAGGAGATTACCGACCTGCAGACTGTTGGATGCAGACATAATATTAGTGCTCAACCTATCGCAGGGAGAACAAGCCCGAAAATAAACCCTTTCATTTCAAGAATGTTCCATTGTTATTCCTCGGTCTCACTGAATCAATAGTGAACTTGCCCGGGGCTGAAACTCACTGGCAAGACATCTAAGCGGTAAGCTCTGTTGATACCTCCAGGGTGTCCTGTCTGAAGGCTTGGTATTTTGTTTTCATGTAAATTATTGCAAGCTCAAACAAATGCATATGCAAATCCATCATGCTGGGCTGTGACCTGTATTTTCTACGCAAGGACATATGGTGACTGTCTTTTCCGTATCACTAGTCCAGACCTCAGACTCCTTTTTCTAAGCACTATATCCATAGCTTTTATCTGTTTGCTCATCTGTTCCTTCCTTCGTTGAACAAATGCCTACTATGTGCCAGACACTCTCCTAAGTGTTAGGTGTAGAGTACTGCTCTGCTCATAGGGCTTATAGTCACTCTAGCATATAGAAGCCCCATGATTTCTTAAACCAATCCCCAGTTGATGGATATTTATGCTGCTTTGATTTTTTCCTCTTACAAGTACAAAAAAACCTCCTACCTATATCTTCATGTACCTCTTCATGCATTTTCTTAGGACAAAATCCTAGAAAAGGGATTGCTGTGGTAAAGGGTGGACACACTGACAATACAGATATTGACAATATAGATTGAGACTGCAGTTCAGTAAAGTTGTTTCCCCAGCCGTGAATGAGAGAGTCATTTTTTGTTTCTGAGACCCCTCTTGTTGGTGTCATCAGGGCTTTGTTCTTGTTGGGCACACTAGCCATCGATTCATAGGGAACAGACTCTTTCCAACCCCTTTCTTGGTCTCAACAGAGCCCAAACCATGTTAAATACTCAGCCTCACTCTTTGCTTCACTGCCCTTTTGGGTCCTCCTTCCACCCTTCTGTCCTACCTGCTCTGCATTTGTTTTCAGCAACTCAGCATTTCACTATCTTGTAGCCCTGATACACTTGGCACCCTCTCTTCAAAGTCATGTATTTAAAGTCTTTCAAAAGAGCGGCACTTGCTCAGACCCCTGAGCGCCCCACCTCTGATGCCAAGCCTTCTACCTTGTATCACACCAGACTCCTGCTCATGACCACGTCAAAGTCCAAAAGTATGATGGGCTGGGACCCTGAACTGCACATACACGGCTCCCCCAAAGCTTTGCCCTTTACTCCCTAAGGTAAGACCTGGACCTAAAGGATTATTTTGAGATGTGGGGTTTCAGATACTGTGGCAGGATGTGAGAGAGGGAGCTTTGTATTTACTTAGTATTCATTTAAAATTTATTATTAAAAAATTTTTTTTCTTACAAAAGGACTGTATGCCTATTTTAGAAAGTTTGGAAAACAGAGACAAGCAAAAAGAAGAGAAAAATTACCAGTAATCCCTGGATAAGCATTGTTAGCATATGGTAGACTTTCTCCAGGGTTTCTAGTGTTCTTTAAAATACTCTTTCAAAAGATGGGATCATACCATAGATACTGATTTGTGGCCTGCTGTTCATCACTTCATAATGGTGTGAACATCTTTCCATACCATTACACATTTTTTTACATCGAAGTACTTGATGCAGTGAGTCTGAGGGGCGGCGTCTGGGCACTCGTGTGTGCCCTGGCCCTGCTAGGCCTTCTGCGGGTGGTGGGTAAGGGAACCCTCTCTTGGCCCTGGCCTCCCCTGACCCCCCCGGGCCACAGGCTCTGGCCGGTCGCAGACTGAGGGACAGTGTGTGTGTTTGTCCCTCCCCTGACCTTGAAGGGCATAGCCCTGATGCCACACGTGGGTCTTGGGGTTTGAGGCTGTCATTTCTGTGACCTAGCAGCCCCCTGAGTAGGCAGCAGGGAAGGCTGGTTGTGAGAGACCCTCAGGTCCCCTGAGAACGTCTGAGAGCCACTCCCACCCCCAGCCTCCCTTCTTCCTTCCTCCACCCTCCAGGCCCTTCTCATCCCATTACCTGGCCTGGCCATCATTAGCATCTAAACCGTGGGTGGGGCTGGGGGTGACTGGGCCCCAGGGCCTTTGTTCTCCATCCACTTCACTCAGAGTGCAGTGGGCTGAAGGCCGCGGGCACAATGGCAAATGGCCTCTGTCTGCGCTGATGCAGCTGGGCCTGCACGCTCCGGAGAGCCTCTCCCCGCCCCGGGTCACCTCCCCACCGGCTCCATCTGGGAAATCTACCTCTTCAACCCAGTGCGAGCAAACCACTTTCCCTCTCAGCTACGCAAGCTTTTTAAAAGCAGAACAAGAAGACTGAGGCATGACTACCCCCTTTTGTTTCACCCTCCCTGCCCCCTCCCCTTCTAGGCCTGTGGAACGGAGGCAGCCAAGGAGGAGGAGGCCCTGGCTTTGTTCTGGAAGTGGAGCCTGACAGGCCTCTCTCCCCACTGGCTTCAGCTGAAGAGGCGGGGCCCCCTTGACATTTATTTCTCAATGACTGTCTCAGGGCCAGTGTTTTTGGGGCCAGGCTGCCAGCAGCCCTGGGGACCAGTCACCATAGATAGGAGGTGGGGGTGGACTACACATACTGCTTGGGCGGCTGGCCGGGTGGCAAAGCTGCCCTTCTCTGCCGGGGCTTCTACAGAACTCAGGGACTCTTTAGGGCAAATATGGCCACCATTCCCTCCTCTTTTAACTTGGGGTATAACTAACTTGGAGTGAATTGTACATGTGGTAAGTATCTTTTCTTCGCTTCTGACAAATGCACATGCATACCCTGTGTAAATCCACTCCCATCAAGGTACAGAACATTTTCCCGACCCCAGAAAGTTCTGTCGTTTCTCTTCCTGGTCAACCCTCCCCACCATCCTAGGGGAAACTACTCCTCTGATTTCTTCCACTCTGGATGAACTTTGCGTATCTGAGCACTTGACACAGTATGAACTCTTTGGACTTCTTTCCCTCAGTATAATGTTTGAGATTCATCCATGTTTTTGTATGTATGGGCAATTTGCTCCTTTTTTTATTGCTGAGTAGTATTCCATTCTAGGATTATACCTCAGTGTTTCAAATCATTTTCCTCCAAAATTATCCCCCCACCTTTTATTTTTGTTTGATGGACTTTTAAATCTGTCTGAAGTTAATTTTTCTTTGTAGATGATTTAAGTCCATTTACATATATGACTATGATTTATTTGGTTCCTGTCTGCCCCATTGCTTTATATTTCATACATTACATAAAAACATACTGCATTTTGTACCTATCAGGTAGTTTTCACTAGACAGACTCTTTTTTCTTTCTTATTCTGTGATATTTAGGAAGGCATATATAATTGTTCTTGCACTAACAATCACTTTTATTATACACTATCTTTAATTATTTCTTTTATTCTTTTGTATTAAAGTGTCATTGATATACAATCTTATATTGGTTTCAAATATACAACACAGTGGTTTAACAATTACCCCTATCATTAAATCCTCACCCCCACTAGTGAGGAAAAACATGCACTGCTTCATAAATCAGTGTGTCACCCTTGCGTGGAGCCATGCTAATCTTCTTTGTATTGTTCCAATTTTTGTATATGTGTTGCCAAAGTGAGCACAGTTATTTCTTTATTTAGACAATTAGATATTGTCTCTTAGGTTCCTAATATGAGCCATACTGACATTAGTTATGAGTAACTTCTCTCTTTCTCCCTTGCTCACTAATTTTTTGCTGAGGATATCTCTGGACTCCCAAATGAACATCTGTTACTTGATTTTCCAGGTTCAAGTGACATAGTTTTTTTCTCACCTAAAAACCAGAGGCAGGCAGAGACCTCACTCTACTTTCCACTTGTTGCCTTCCTTGTCTTCCACTTCCAGTCAGTTGAAGTTTTTCTACATTGTCAGAGCACCACAACACTCACATAGAGCTTTGTTTCCCTTTGCCCATCTTTTAATTTTAGTTCTTCAATTGCTACATCCAATATTAAATGCCTCCGACTTAGGCTGAAGCTTCAGAACAGTTTTGTGGTTCCCTTAAATTTGGTCCGTGGTAAATTCCTGTGTGTTCATTCCTGGTTGTCTGTGGCCCTTACACTTGAAGAAAAGTTCAGCTAAAGATAAAATCCTTGGCTCACACTTTTCTATGACAATGTTGCTTCAATTAAAATCTCTCTGGTCTGATGCCAATCTGATTTTCCTTTGCTTTGCTCTGATTTATACAGACTAGGGGCTTTTGTATTATGTTCAAAAAATTATTTTCCTTAAAATGAAAACCCAAGGTTTGAATTGGACTATTTATAGGTACTGAATATTTTGAGTCACCTTTTCAAGTTATGGAATGCCCTTCCGACATAACTATTAAAATATGTGTATGTCTATATTTTCTAATCATTACAGCAACATCTCCTTGACTCACCGTCTTTAATATTTGTGCCCTTGCTTTGTTTCTCTTTTCTGGGGACTCCAGTAAAATGCGTATCTTGCTTTTTTACCCTGACTTGCTTATTTATCTGTTGTTTTCTCTAGAAGCCTTTTATTTCTTTTTTTCCCTACCTTTTAATACTTTATTACTTTTCTGTGCTTTAATTGTTTATTTTCTCTTGTGTTTGTTCTTGTATTTCTAATTTCGTCTTTCTCTCTGAAACATCATTTTTTCCTACTACAATTTTTATTCCAATAAACATTCGTTCACAATTTCTGTCCCACTCTCTACCCACCGCCTCTTTGTAATAACTCCTTAAGGTGTTAGATCAGATGGGATCGGTTTTCCTGGGCTAGTATAGGAGGTTTCCATGGAAGGGGGTGAGATAATAGAAAATTATTTTGGTCTGTGTCCCCTAGTCCTGGCACTGTTCCTAAGACCCTGCTGATTTCCTAAGTGGCAAGAACACTAGAAGCACCCCGTTTTCGGGCTTGACCCCGTCCCTGACACAGGGCCCTTAAATCTCTTGTAAATTCCTGTGATAAGAGCACCAGGAGCATCTTTTGTTCTAATGAGGTGACTCTAGGTGGACTCCTGGAGGGGGCTGGTCACCAGGAAGACCAAGCCGGTTAGAAGCTTGAATTTTTCCACCCGACACCCCACTCTCCTAGCATCCGAAGTGGGTGGCAGCAGTCTTGTGGGAGTGAGCCCTTAACTGGGGGATCTGGCACAATCTCCAGGTGGTTAGTGTTAGAAGTGAATTGATTGTAGGACACCAGCTGATGTTGCAGAGAATTGCATGGTGTGGGGAAAACTCCATTCACCACTGGCGACCCGAAGTGTCAGAGTGAATGTCAGAAGTGTGAGTAGTAAAGGAGACACAGAAGAGAGACAGATCCAGGAGGGAAGAACTGGGTAGTCTTTCTTACACAAAGGGGTCCTGGGTCTGGGCCGTTTTCACAGCTTTGTATCTAGTGAGTCGCTCCTTCTATTATTACGTTGAAACACTCAACACGTGGCTTTCTCTGTAGCCACTTCTCTCTCTCTCAAAAAATCATCCCTTTAAAAAGTAACAGCTTATTGAGATATAATTCACATACCATAAATTCATCCATTTAAAGTGTGCAGTAAGATGGCTTTTATTATTTTCACAGAGCCGTGCAACCATCACCACAATTTCAGGACATTTTCATCACTCTAAGAAGAAGCCCCTGTGCCCAGTAGCGATCAGTCCCCTCCCTCTCCAACACCCCAGGCCCTGAAACCACTAATCTGCCTTCTGTCTGTATAGATGTGCTGATTTGGGGCATTTCATATATACGCAATCCTACCGTGTGTAGGCTTAGCGCCTGGCTTTTCCCAATTACCATAATGTTCTTAATATTCATCCATCATAAAGCATCTATCAGTACTTCATTTCTTTTTGTTGCTGAATTATATTCCATTGTATAGGACATACTACATCAGTTGATGGACATCTGGGTGTTTTCCACTTTTTGGCCAATATGAGTAACACTGCTACGGGCACTTGTGTGTAGGTTCTGGACAATATACCCAGGAGTGGAATTGCTGGATTATATGGTAACTCTATGTTTAGCTTTTTGAGGAACCACAGGCTATTTTCCAAAGTAGCTGCATTTTAACCCCCACCAGTGCAAAACTCCCCTTTGAGAGAAAATATGCTGTAAGATTGTATTTACTATCCTGAAATGAAATTCATAGATAATATAACCTTCCCATCCTGATCATGAATAGAAAGAATTTCGATATGAACACCTAACTATAATACATAGGAGAAATAAAAGAAACATAATCAATACATTTTTAAAAGTGTGACCCCAGAGTCAGAAGAGTGGTCTTCTCAGGGGACTGAGACACTGGTCCTGGAGGCAGCCCCCCAAGAGGAACCTGCCAAAGGCTTCAGCCCACCCCCACCCCCATGTCCCCACTGCCCCCATCTTGGGCATCAAGGACAACTGCCCAGAGGATGCTTTGAAGGGAATCACTTTCATCTGGACATAAAGGTTTTGGCCAGTTTGTTGAAAGCCAAATCAAACTACCTTCCAGATGCCCTTGCGTTGCGCACATCACGTGCACATTGGCGTGCTCGGGGTCGGGTGCATATGCAGAGTAATGGGCTCTTGGAGCTGCCCAGAGCAGGTCACGGTGCTCCCACTCTGTCCCGGCCTGGCGTCACTCTCACAGGGCAACGGGACTCGAGGGCAAGGCGTCAGCGCTCTGGGCCCACGTACCTTTGAGTGGGGCATGAGGATGGATGATGGGCACCTAATGGGTGGGGCTCAGACACAGGGACTGAGCGGAATGCCTGTAAAAAGGCCATTTCAGGCCCCCTTCATGCACCCATTGTTGGGTCTGGAGGGAGGACAGTTCCGGGGCTTCTAAATGCCTCTCTGTGATGCACTAATGGATGTACATTATCAGCATCCTTCCAGGCCACCACATTACTCTTCTGACCTCAACCCCTGGCTGGAGAACTCTGCCTTCTTCTGGAAAATCAGCTGTTATACTGGTGGACCTAACGAAGACAATTCTCCACAAAAGGACCATTATGACCACCTCTGCCTCAGAATAGTGGCTGCAGGTACCGAGGCTCTATCTGGAATGAGTGGCTGCAGAGATGTCACATAGGAGAGCCTCGTGTATCCTTACGTCTATGACATCTTCAGCCAGACCCCACCTCCAGGAAGTCCAGTCTGATTGCACAGGAACAAACCCTCAGTTTGAAGAAAAGGATCAGGATAAGGGAGTGGCTCTGAAAGAAATGCACCCATGGTTCCACATGGCCAAACACCCACCTAGAGAGCACAGGGGAAGAGGACCTGCCACTTCTAATGTGGGACTATAGATATGAACTCACAGGACTCTGTCCCAGGGTGTCATACTGAGATTGGCCCTCTGCAGAGAAGCCATTGCAGGAGGCTCTCTGCCCAGGGCTGGCCATCCTCAAGCCACCTGGAGCCCCAACATAGCTGCCTACAGGGCTCTGCCCAGTGGAAAAGAAGGTAATTCATCCAGCTACCCCAGCGGCTACCCCTGGGATTGGAAAGGAAGGAACAGAGAACTGGCTGGCCCATGTGAGTGGACTGGAGCAGAAATTTAGGAAATAGAGGGTACAAGAAAGGCCCAAGAGATCCAGGGACAGATCTTGGCTCCTCGGCCCAGCAGGCTCTGCTGTCCTCACTCTAGGCCATGTTCTATAAGATGAGTCATTTTCTACCCCGGAGTTTGACTGTAGATCTGAGCTTAAAACCATACAACATCAGGCCTGGAAGGGACCAAGAGGCCATCTAGTCCACAACCCCCCCACTCCCCACTGTTTAGATGAGGAGACAGGCCTAGAGGGGTGGTGCTTTGGGCCCTTTGGGGCTGTGAACCAGTTCCTGGGAGGGGTGTGGACTGTGGCTCCCAGCCCTCTCTGGCCTTTTCCCCTCTGTCCCTGGCATCCAGATGGAGTCCAGGCTGTTGCACTAATGCACACATTAGTGGATAAAAGCAGTCTCAAGGGTCTCTTCATGAGGCCCCTTTGGTTGTAATAAAGCAAATTAAAACCCCATTCAAAGGTCAATTGAAATTGCCTTCATTCCAATTCTCTGCACAAATAGATTCCTCTTTGCCCTTGGGTCAAACTGAAGGCTGGTGAAGGGGTCTGGCTGTAGTGCTGAATGGGGAGCCCAGTGACAGGGGCCGTGCAGGGAGTGTGGGGTGCAGGGATAAAGGGGGCCTCCCCCATCCCCTGGGCCATCTGGGGCATCAGAGACCTGTCCCACTGCAGACAAGGAGCCCCTCTGCCCCAGACATAGCAGGAATAAGTGCTGCCTACCATGACATAGGCCCTGGCTGGGTCCAAAGAGCCCTGAGAAGGGGGCAGTTCTCCTGACATGAGGCAGGACTGGCAGCCACCCCTGTTTGTGCACAGAGACTTGGAGAGCACATGAAGGAGGGCAGGCTCCGATAGAGCTGGGATTCCTTTCTGTGCATCCCTCCCACGAACCTGCAGGGGGCTCCAGTTGGCTTGTTTCAGCGCAGTCTGTGCAACGCAGGCAGACGGCAGCCTGTCCCTGAGCTTTTGCTTCTCCCAGGGAAAGGTCCCTCATTGCCTGGAGGCTGAGGCAAGGCCACCTTCTTCGTGCCCCCCTCCCCTGCAGAGGCCACCTCTGCACCTGTCTTTGTAACGCATTCACACCCTGGTGACATCGCTTTTCCAATTAAACCTCAAAGGTGGAAAGCCAAGATGACGAGAGCAGCCCTGGCCTTGCGCAGGCAGCCGGGTGTGGGCGCGACGCCCGGCCGCAGGCTCCACACGCTCAGAGCACCCAAACAAACTCCACAGCTGCTCTGGCCAAAGACCCTGTTTGCTCCTGGCTCCTTCCTCCTTCCCTCTTCCCCTTCCTCCTTCCTCCCCACCCCCCACCTCCTTTCTAGGCTGGGCTCTCCTGGAGCAGCACCTCCATAATATTAAGGTTAAGGGCTAGCATTCATATAGAGCTTACTAGTGGCCATCCCCTACTCCAAGATCTTTACATGAATCACCTCATTTCATCCATATGAGAGCCGCATGGGTTGGTGCAATCATTTCCCCCATTGCACAGGTGGGACAACTAAGTACCGAGAAGTTGGGAATTTGCTCAGTCGCAGAGCTACACCATGGCTGAGTGGGGTTAGGACCAGGCAGTCTGGCTCCAGCACTGTGCTCTTAACGACGACACTGCATTGGGCCAGCCATGCAGCCATGCCAACCTCAGACAGTGGCGTGTCCGTGACTCCTGCCCCCACACCAGTGCTGCCTCTTGGATTTCATGAGCCTGCCTCCACTGCCTCAGCTCCCCTCGCACTGCTCCCACCCCTGGCTGAACTGGCCCTGGAGCAGAGCCCTGGGCTTCTGACCACCTGTGCTGTCTCCAGGTGCCCTCCCCTCTGGTCATCCTCACTGCCGTAGAAATCTGGTCCTATTGCTCCTCTGATAGAGTCCCTAAATGGGCCTCCACCCCTTCCCCTCTAGCCTCTGTTTCTAATCTTCTCTCTCCCCCTCCACCACCTGCACCCAACATTCCATGAACACAACAGGATTTCTCCTACCTTGAACCCTTTGTACGTGCTGTTCCTTCTGCCTAAAATGCCTTTCCTCTCTGCATCCTGGTGACCTATTATAACAAGGTTCAGCACAACTAGCATCCCATTCTCTGGAAAACCTTTGCTGACCACCCACCCCCTCTACCTGGCAGACCAAATTCCCTCCAGATGCATGCCTGGGAGAGCTGAACCTATGCAATAAGTCCAGCTTCCCTAAAGCTGCCATGCTGAAGAGATCACAGGGCAAGGCTACTTAGAGACAGAGAGAGGTATACAAGGAATTCCATTGCTTCCTGCCCACAGTTGTGTGAGTCTCCCAGCCCAGGAGCCAGTCATGTGAGTGGGGGCTTCAGATAATTATAGACCCCAGCCTTTGAGCTGCCCAAGCTGATGCCAAGTGGGGCAAGGACATGCTGGCCCTGCCAACCCCTGGTCATAGTGCAGGTTCATGGGCAAAATAAATGTTATTTTAAACCACAAGTTTGGGGGGTTGTTTGTGAGATAGCTTTAGATAACCAGAACAACCATTATTGATGCTTTGATATCTTTTAATCTTTATCTCCCTATGTCTATTTATATCTATGTCTTATCATACGTCCCCCACTCAGCAACATAAAGTGGTCATTTTTTGTATATCTAGAAATAAATATCTACATTATTATTTTGAATGATTGCAAAGTATTCCATTGTATGGCTTTGCCATGATTTTTATTATATCCTACTATAATGTTTAGTTTATTTCATTTTATTGCTACTATAAACAATGTCATATGAATCATCTTGAACCACAGTTACCTGTTTGATCATTTCTTCAGGATAATTCTCAGGAAATGCAGGGTTATAAGGCAAAGGTTTTTGTACAGACAGAAGTCCACTCACACTCCCACGGCTTATCCTATGAGTCTGCCAGTGTCTGTACCTCCTCCTCCTTCACCCCTGTAATGGAAAAGCAAAGCCCTCCACTGTCTGATGGCCACATTCTTCCTCTGGATCCCATCTTGCTTCTATTTAAGACTTGGATTATTTAGTTTGCCCCACTCTCATCTGCAGCATTAATTCTCCCCCTCTACTGGATTATTCCTATCTGCATTCAACCTATGACCTGTCTTCTATCTCTTTCCTTGATCCTATGTTACCCTCCACCACTGCCCCACATTTACCATTAGATTTCTAGAAAGAGTTGTTTTTATGCCATGACCAAAGGGAGCAATAGATAAATTCACAAAAATAATGGAGAGATTTTCAGTAACTAATAGAATAAGATGATAAATAATCAGAAATCATATAGATATAGAATATTTGAGAACGACAGAAAACATATTCTTTGAAAGTGAATGTGAAACATTAATCAAAATAGATCGTATGTTCATCCATTAAGCAGCACCCCCAAATTTCAAAGGGCTGAAATCAAATAGAGCCTGTTCTCTGACTGAGGGGAATTAAGCTAAAAATCAGTTTCAAAACGAGAAAATCTCCAGTGCTTGGAAGTTAAACAGAACACCTCTCAGTAACCCACTAGTCAATCAAAAAACACCTCAATGAAAATGAGATATTTTAACCTAAATAATAATAAAAATATGACATATCAAAACTTGTGGAGTGCAACTAAAGCCATACTTAGAAACAGATTTATAGCCATAAGTACATGGCAAAAAGAATAATGGTTGAATATCAACTATCTAAATAAAAGCATTTACTTAACATCCAACTCAAGAGGATAGAAAAAGAACAGTTAATTAGAAATTAAAAGGCAAGAAATAATAATAGAAATTTCAGAAATAGAAGTATAAACAATAAAGAAAAATCAACAAAACCAAAACTGATTCTTTAAAAACACTGACAAAAATGATAAACTCCTAAGGAAATTAATTAGAAAAAAAGTGAGAGGACACAAATTACCAATACCAGAGATGAAAAGGGATCATAACTGCAGATCCCACAGATGTTAAGAAGAAGATATAATAAACATCTTAAGCCAATAAATTAAACAATTTAGACGAAATGAATAAATTCCTACAAATGCTCATCTTACTAAAACTGACACAAGAAGAAATAGATAATTATAACAGTGCTATTTAAGTAATTGAACTGTAATTTAACACCATTCAACAAACAATCTAAAAGATGGCATCACTGATGAATCATCTCAAACACTGGGGGAAGAGATAAACACCACTGTACATAGATTCTCCTTCTGAACTATAAAACATGGGGGTGGGGGAAGGGAGCCCAGCTTGTTTTATGAGGACAGCATAATTTGGCTACCAGAAGCTGACAAGATATTCTACAAGAAAGGACAATTACAGGCCAGGCTCATAAAAGTGATGCAAAAAATCTTAAATAAAATATTAGCAAATTGAACCCAGTGTTACATAAAGACAACACACTGTAATTCCACTGGGCTCAATCCAGAAACGCATGGCAGGTGTAACACAAAATCAACAGTATAATTCACCACATTATAATTCACCAGAACAAAGGGGAGGAGTCACATGGTCATCTCAGAGGATCTGAGGCACCTGTTCCGGCCTTCACAGAGGAGCTAGTGATATCAGGAAGCAAGGCAGTGGTCAGTCCTCTCAGGAGGCATCAGCCAAAGTAGGCCTGTCAACCCCCCACTTCTTTTTATTTTGGAGAGAGAAGTGACATCTGTGTCCCTTGCTTGTGTTGTTGACATTGCCACTTGTGGCCACTTGTACTTGGTATTGGTCTGATTTTCCTTCTCATTTGTTCTAATCAGCAGCCTGATTTTGGCCATGATTCCAGATACATTTTGTCTCTGCCCATTTTGGGATCCCTGTTCCTCAACCTGCCCAGTGATTCTAAACATGTTCCAATGGTCTTTCAGTTCTGCTGCATGTAATGAAGAACTCAGCTGACAAAGGAGAGAAACTGGATCGATCTGAACTTTTCCTGATTTGATTTTTCTGTCACAGCCAGTGGACTCTTGAAGTTACAAAAATAAAACAAAGAAAAAAAAAGATAAGATGACAGTCTTAGTTAGAAGGCTCATAAGCCAGTGGTGGTAGGGGGCAGGAATGGGTAGGAGAGGGAAGATGAAAGACAGAATGGAGTTTGTTCAGCAATGTAAACTATGGATACAGATGAAATGGAAAAGCAGTTCTCTGGAGAACAGAGAAAGCCAAGTCTCATGCCCCAATAGGGCAAGTGGCCAAGGAAGGCTTCAGAGAACAGCTGATGATGGATGTGCTAAATCTTAATATGAGTCAGTTTTGCTGGATGGAGGGAGAGGAAAGGGTGTTTTAGTTGGGGGAGTAGCATGGACAAAGAGATGGAGGCTTGAGAACATTATGTTCATGGAAATGTGAATGTTTTGGGTGGTTGAAGTGCCAGGATGCCCAATGAATAGGTAGGAGATGACCCTGGAAAGAGGCCAAGGCCAGGTGATAAAGTACCTTGCTTACTGTTAAGGAGCTTGAATCTCTCCTGTGGCCCAAAAGGAAAATGATTGCTGACTACAAAGCTGATGTCACCAACAGAAATTTTCAAGGGACTGTTGGAGTCCAAAACAGCATCTGACTGGTAATAAAGTTCTGCAGTTGTCAGGTTAAATAAGCACCTTGATTTGAAGTTCAGTTTGGTTCCAACACTGCCCCCTACAACTCCTACGATTCCTCATCATTTGTTTTTGCCTTTTTATACCAGGTCAAGGTAGAGTCTCTTCCATTACTGACATTTGGGATGAGAACAAAGCCAGAACTCCAAGTCTAGGTGTGGAGAAGATTTCCAGCCTCCAGACCACTCTGCTGGTTCATTGCCACTGGGAGGGATCATAGCCACAGGGAAAGCACTTAAGCTGCTCTTCACAGACCATCCCTCCATTAATAGTGAGGTTAACACCACCTTTTCATTGGGGTATGAGGCACAGGAGGGAGCCTGCCTTGGGCTAGGCCTTGGGTTGCTGGCTGCAGGGGAGCAGTGCAACTCACCTTCACGACCCAAGAAGGCCACCTGGTCTGGGCCTCAGGGAAGTGACACCTGACCTTCTCTGTCCCCAGCCTTCCCAACCTGGAACAGAAGGATCGCGATTCCCCTGACATCTTCACATCAGTTTCCAAATGTCGGGGAAAATCGGAGGCATTACAGGCGTACTCCCTCTGCAGGGATATTTACCTCCAAACACGGACGGGGCAGATGGCAGCCAAGCACGCGCACAGGTACCTTCACCCTCTATTCAGCGACCTCAGCGGGGGCGCAGGCCTGCCCCACACCGGGGTGCTAAGCTGCCGCTCCTCCGAACTGGAGAGTTAACACCATCCTTAATTAAGTTCTTTCATGACGGCTGCCAGGTGTGCTCTTCCGCGGGACAGTGTTAATTCCAACCTCCGGGGATGGAGACCCGGCCCCCTTTCCCGGCAAGTCTGCCTTTGTGCTCAGCCTCTACCTGGAAACCCCTTCCGCGCCCCACGGCCCCCCTTCCCATGGACGGGGGAGTTGCTTGTTACGCTGCCGGGAAGTTCACGTCCAGCGCCCACCCGGGCGAGCCCCGTAGGTATATAAGGACAAAGGAGCGCGACCCGGACCAGGCGGCGGCGAAAGAGGAGAAATAGAAGAAAAGTGACCGAGAGAAGCCGCCGAGCATCCTCGTCCAGGCGCAGCGGGAGTCGCCCAGAGAGCAGCCTCCCGGCGACAGGTAAGGGCGCAGCGGCGCGGAGCCTCGCTCTTAGCCTGGGAGCCCCTGCTGCGGGTCCTCGGCAGCCTGTCGCCCGGCTCAGATTGCTGACTCGAGGAGCCTTAGGCTCGCCGCTGTCCTGAGTTCTTTGAAAACTTTCTTGGGCGAACGGCTGAGAGGCTCAAAGTGGTGCTTGCGGGAGCTGGCGGCCGCATCTCCCCCGGGGAGTGGGGCTTCTAGGACCCCTGAGACACCTACCGTCTTCTGGGGAGATCTCGGGGGACCCCGGTCTTTTGGCACCTCTTCTTCCCGGTGTTCTGGGTAGGTGTCACGTCTTCAAAAGATACTATGAACTCTAGCGCAATTAACGTTGCAAATGGCAGGAGAGAGTCTACAAGTTACAATAAACTCCCTGCCTTCCAGAGTTTTTTTGGATTAAGACCCCTAAATCCTCGTTTCCCTGCGCACCTTTGAGGCCCCGACGTGGCAGTGCTGTGATAATAGCACGGGACTTCTCCACAAGACCCAGCTGGGGTTAAAAGGAGGTGGCCCCGGAGGGAACTGTCCGAGGTCCTGAAGCACCCTGTCTGTGCCCTCAACAGGACCTCAGAGGGACCTTCAGTCCTGCAGACCCTAGACCGCAGGGCCCTTTGAACCGAAGGAGGCTCAGGCAAGTCTAGTGAAGGAAGGAGAGTCTGCAGGGCATTTAGAGCCCTCAGATTCTTCGTGTATAAATGAGGCAGTGGTTCTCACAGAATGGCTGGAAGGAGCCGAGGAAAGTAAAAGCATGTATTTGTCCATTGTTAAGATATGCGCAGATATGTTTTATTTAATGAATTGGTATTCCTTTGATACTTTTGTTTTAGGACTTGCTGCGTGTATATCATGGTGTGAGGACAAAACTCTGCACCTGTGTTCCTCAAAAATTTATAGAAGGGCATGGTCAGTGTGCAGTTGCAGAACAGCAAGATGTTTTGTTTAGCTCATAGAGAATTCACCTACACACATGAATTTCTAATAAGTGTAATTCTATTATAAAGTTAATGTCAAGATTAATTACAAAATTCCATTAATTTTCCCAAGGCTTTCAATTACTAGATTATAGCACTCTCCCTACTTACAAGAACATCTGACATCTCCCTATTACCTTATTGCTTAAAAAAAAAGACACAGGGCAATCTTTTTTTATTGGAGAAAAATAGAAAATACACATAAGCAAAAAGAAAACAAATTGCTGTCAGGAAAGAAGCTGTTTTTAGCTAGCAGTAGAATGGAGCTCTGAGAGGGTGGGAAGTGAGATTGTTACCATGTTATACAATACCACCAGTGGGGCAGAAGGAGAGGAAATGCTCTCTGGGGCCTTTTAGGAAGGCCTGAAATCATGAGGTAGGTTTTTAGCAAATGGAAATCATCCCAGAATGGTCAGCTTTGAAGATAACTGAAATATAGTGGGACTGCCCAATCTGTATGATTTTACTTCTTTCTCTACTAATATGTATTTTACACTTGCTCACAGTGATCAATAACTACCATTTTTCTACTTCACTTGTAAAGTTGGGCATTTTTCTGATCCCAAAGTGCTATGTGGTCTCAAAGTTTTAGTCTAAATTGCCTTGCCCACCAAGTTTGGGCTTCGTTCTTGAACTATAACATCAAAAAGCTACAACAGGAGCAGCCTGTCCCAGGTCAGGGCTGGACTCCAAGGCTGACCAGTGTTCTCCCTGTAGCCCCTTCAGCCTGAGATGCTGACAGGCTGCCAGCGCCATCTAATGGCTGTGCTGAAAACACTGGGGTTGTGCCTGGCAACCATTCAGAAGGGAGCCCCCAGCTGGCTCTGCTTTAGGGGAAAGGAGTCAGGGTGGGGCAGAGAGAAGGAAGTGGCTCCCTGAAGAAGACAATCAGAGCCAGAGGGAACTTTCACTTCCACTTCCCTATAAAAAGATTTGGCCTACACCTCCACAAATGAGAGATTTATTTTAGGCAAATTTATTTTAAAATGCAGATGTCCATTAGGAAAGTCAAGACAATTAGTCAATCATACCTTAATGTGAATTGCTTTTCTCATTGAATTAGGTTTCTTCCTAACAGCTGGTTGAAAAGATCTTCTTAAATCTAAAATTATTGTGGGGTTGGTGGTGAGCTGATGACAGATCCTGGGGTCACTTCAGGGGAGAGGCCTGGGTGAAAGGGGGCATGGCAGTGGGAGAGCTAGAGGGCTGGGGAAAGAGGATTGGGCAAAGGGCACAAAAGATAGCATTGCTGCTGTCCTCTCTTTGCATCCTGACCTCTTGACCTCAGCATCTGCCCAGAGGTACTTCCTGACCCCTCCAGAAATATCTTTGGTGGCCTTCTGCTCTGCGTGTCCATCTCCTTCCCTTCTACATCTTGAAGAGCATTCAAGTCCAGCTATTTCAGATTAACTTTGACTCAGAGAACAAGAGGAGGTCTTCCATGTAATGTAGATGGTGAGCCAGTTCTAAAAGGATGGGGGTCTGCTTTAAAAATAAATCTCTCCAAAGTTGCAGGGGTCTGGGAAATAGTGATCACCTGAGTGATCTGTGTCTAATTGGGTTGCCTGAGGTTTTGGCTGAATTGGCCAGAGGTTTTATCTGCTTTTACGCAAACCTGCTATTCATAGGAAATAGTGTCTGAAGAATGAGAGGATCCCGGTGGAGGAGGAGGGGAATAGACTTCTTCAGCAGGAATTTCAGAGTCCTTTGTCTTTCCTAAGTTACTCCTCGGATCTGGAGTGTTAGAACTATAACTGCATGAAGGTCTTGAAATAGGAAAGTTCTGTTCTGGAAACAGGAGAATGTAGCCTTACCTTGTCACAAATACCCAAGTCATTTTCTCTTTCTGGGCCTCCATTTCCCCAACTCTCATAAAAGGAATTGGACCAAACTGAGGTAGAGCAGGGACATGGGACAAGCATCATGATTAACTTTTCCTCCCTAGGATGAAAAATGCTGATATATAAACAGTATAGTAAGAACAGGAGGGACTCCATCTTAAGGGTAAGATTCAATTTTAAAAACCAGGGAGTTAGGAGGTAAGATTCCTAACATATTTTATGGTAATTATCCAACAACCGACCCTATTTTAAGGCAGGGCAAGCAGTCCTAAATGGTATGTTTCCACTACTTGAGGGTAACCACTATCTTGGAGAAGAACAGAATCAATAAATTCCTTGTGTTAAGTTTATTTTACAGAATATTTAGAGGACTGACTATGGATGGTGACATAATGTCTCTCACCAGAGAGAGACATCCTGAGACCACTTATTGAGCCTATGCACCCCCCTGGCCCTTTGCCCACTCTTGAAATCCTTTAAAAACACAAATACTAAGCTTTAAGTGTGCCTCCTCTCTGAGGCTGCCTATATTCCCCTTTCTTCAAGTGTGTTGCTTAAATAAAAAGACTTCTTGCTGCTCAACTTACTGCATTTTGTCTCTGTGCTCTTCCAAGCCTCTTGGGAGATTAATAAGAAACCCTCTTCCCAGTGGTAAGTGTTTTTGTTATTTCGCTATTTCATTCAATTTTCTAGACTTAAGCACAAGTCTTCACTCTGTCATATTTCAGACAAGTAGGGAAGGGCTAGTAAGATCTTTGATTTGGGCTTGCAAGTTCCTGTCACCTGGGTGACCCGGACAGGACTGCAGCTGTACTACCAGGCTTTTTAGTAGCCTGCCTGAATATCTCCTTTCTTTGCTTTGGGAAGCTCAGAACATAATTTCACTCCATCCAGTTGTGTGCAGCTCCCTCAAATCCTCGGGTGGTAGGGCCTTAGTTCCCATGCTGTGCAGATTCAAGCAGACTCTGGACACCAGGTGACCCTGGCTTCAGGAGTTGGCAAGGGTTTTGCCTTATGCCCAACAGCAATTCAATGAACTTTCCTTTCTTCTGTTTTTCCTTGCTCTCTATGGCCTGCATGGCTGCTGCCATTCACTACAACTCTTGCTTTAATGAATTCCTTCCTTACCTACACTCATATGCCCTGTTCATGGATTCCTTCTTAATCAGAGTCAAGAACCCTCTCCTGGATTGAGGTCTCAGCAAGCATGCAGGGAGGTGTCCCCGGATTGGATTGCCTGACAACAAAATGATCCCTAAAATAGTTTGCAGCCCTAACCTCCTTTCAGATACGGTTTTTAACAGGAGATAGAGAAAATACATATAGTTCACTCAGGTCCCACTACTCTCCTCTCTAACACAACTCACACCAACTTTCTTGAACTGCTCCTGTCCTCAAAAAGCCTTGAGCTCCACGAGTGAGTGTGTTGTTAATGTTGGCCCACAGTCCTTCCTGGTGAGTGGCCAACATTGTTCTACTCCTTGCAGGGGGTCCACCAGTCTTGTTTGCCTCTGCAGAGCCTCTGCCCGCCTGGAAAATGCCGAGATCGTGCTACAGCCGCTCGGGGGCCCTGCTGCTGGCCTTGCTGCTTCAGGCTTCCATGGAAGTGCATGGCTGGTGCCTGGAGAGCAGCCAGTGTCAAGATCTCACCACGGAAAGTAACCTGCTGGTATGTGGGTTGTGGTCTCCATGATGGTTTGGGCAACAGATGGGGTGGGGCTGAGGCCGGGGCTGGGCTGGCTTAGTGCAAAAGAAAGGGGCATGGAGAAGGGGAAATTCTTTCCCAGTGGGAGGGGTAGCTCAGCTCAGGGCAGGAGGACACCTCTAGGGCAAAGTTGGAATTGGGCCAAGAAAGGGAGGAAGCAACTCAGGGAGGTGGGTCTGGTCCACAATTTGTGCTTGATTATCTTTACTTCTTGCTCTGTCTTCTTGTATGGAAATCTTATCCATTTGAGCTATTTAGAGATAGTGCCATTAAATAATAGTAATAATAATAATTCTTTTCTCAATTGATCTATATTTTCAATCACAGAAACCCCAAATTACTTCTTTTTAAATAACCTCATAGCACTTACCATCTTCACTCCATTTTTCTTCCATTTCTATCTACTACCAGTTACAAAGCTAGCTAGGTAGTTCCATAAATCACCTCTAGAGAGAGAAGGAAAAATCCAGGCACAAATTTTCCCCTAACTGACACCCAATTCTCCCAGAGAACTGACCTTCTGCAGCCTTTCTGGAAGCACGTAAAGGCCATTTGTGCCAGGCTGGAGCTGACTGCAGGTCATCACAGGGTGTGAGTGCATGTTTATTTTGTGAGGCATAAATGAGAAATGATACCAATTCCAAGGACTAAAAGACACAGTGCTGGTGTCAATAACAGATCCCTTCCTATTGCTGACACCTGCCAGGTGAGGGTGGAATGCACATCACTACATTCTGTCCATGAGTTAAAGTGAAGGGAGAGACTTTCTCAAAAACACAGGGCAAGATTCATGTGGAATATAAAATAGGTAGCAAGAGCCCAGGGAATTCTGTGAGTTCTAGCTTAGACCAAGAGAAGAGGTTCTTGACTGGGCACAGACACCACACAGCATCTCCTCTAGAGGGCTCACTGGAGAAGGAGCCCCGGCCACCGTCAGAGCCCATGGGTTCTAGTCGTAGTTCTGTCACCAGTGAGCTGTGGCACCTTGCCAAGTTCCTTTTCTGTCTCTGAGCCTCCTGTTTTATTATGTGTCCAGGGGAGGGGAGATTAAATGAGATGGTTTTTATTTTCCATGGTTCATATTCTGCAGTGTTATAATTCTAAATCCTTTAAGCATGAATCTCCCAACTCAACGGGGTGGATGGGATCCTTCTGTTTCTTCCTGTGCAGTCCCAATTAACCAAAAATTCAAAGCTGCAGTCTATAGGTCATTTTCCTAAGCAAACAGGTATCATAGTACAGTTGTCTAGTTACAGAGAGCAGAGACACGGGTTCCATGACCCATGGAGTGGAAATAACTCTTGCTTCTACCTCTCCCTCCAGTCAAAATGAGGTAACAGGGAAATGGGACACCCCCTTCCAAAGCTCACTGATTGGGGAATGCACAGATCAGCTCCGAGGACTTGAAAGAACCAGAGAAGTGCCAGATGGGTGTGGGAAAGTTTTGAGCCACATACAGGGAGATGGCTGGTGTAGGGTATGAAGTAGGTTTGCAGATCACCGTGGTAAGTTGAGGCATTCCTGGAAATGCATACCTGGGAAGTCAGAATTCCAGTTCTCCCACCTGGAGAGATTCTTCCCCTAACTTCAGCCCAATAACCCTCCCAAACTCGAACTAAAACGTATTTATTTATTCAATATTCATTAAGCGCCAACAACTACCACCCATATGCCATCTATTGATGAGTTCCTATATATCAGGTATATAAAACCGTTAAGAGGTTGAGCCCGCTCGCAAAAGCTGGGGAACAAGTAAACCACTTGGTGGGGGGTCTTTTTTTTTTTTTGGAGCTGCCGGGGCAGGAGTACCCAGGGGCACCGGGGACAAAAGAGGAGATGCCCAAGCGGAGTCCCGGGCACCACGTGTCATGGGCGCTGGGGAAGGCAGAGGTCCCCGGCCGGCGGCCCTACCTTCCTGGGGCGCCCGGGGCGCGGTCCGCCTGGCGCGGGAGGAGGCCCCGGGGCCTGCCGGGAAGGCGCGGCCCTCACGCGCTCGCCGCTCTGCCCTAGGCGTGCCTCCGAGTGTGCAAGCCCGACCTCTCGGCGGAGACGCCCGTGCTCCCCGGCAACGGCCCCGAGCAGCCGCTGACCGAGAGCCCCCGCAAGTACGTCATGAGCCACTTCCGCTGGGACCGCTTCGGCCGCCGGAATGGCAGCGGCGGCGCGGGCCCGAAGCGTGAGGAGGAGGCGCCCGCGGGCCCCGGGCCGCGCGAGGACAAGCGCTCCTACTCCATGGAGCACTTCCGCTGGGGCAAGCCGGTGGGCAAGAAGCGGCGCCCGGTGAAGGTGTACCCCAACGGCGCCGAGGACGAGTCGGCCGAGGCCTTCCCGCTCGAGTTCAAGAGGGAGCCGGCCCGCGGGCAGCCCGACCACCTGGAGGCCGCGGGGCCCTCCAAGGCGCCGCACTTCCGCCGCGGCAGCCCGCCCAAGGACAAGCGCTACGGCGGCTTCATGACCTCCGAGAGGGGCCAGACGCCGCTGGTGACGCTGTTCAGGAACGCCATCATCAAGAGCGCCCCCCAGAAGGGCCAGTGAGGGCGCGCGGGCCGAGGGGCCTTCTCCCCGGGAAGCTGGCCCCAAAGCCCCTCTCCTCGCCCGCCCGCCGCCTCCCAGCCGGGCTGAGCTGCTCGCCCGGGCCGCGACGGCCGCAGAGAACCAGTCTCTGAAAGCTGCCTGTAGTTAGGAAATAAAACCTTTCAAGTTTCACATCGGACTCTGACTTTGAATGTCGACTGGGTGAATAAAATAAAAATACATATCCCTCAAATAAAGGGCGGCACGGCATGTGTTGGAGAACGGACACAGTGGTTTCTATGTGACCACCGAATGTGGCTGTAATTTCATAGGACATAGTGGGAGTGGAAAGAAAATGTATTTCCCTCCCCCAGCAAATGGGTCTTTGAGGCACCAAATAATTTGGGTGATGGCCCAGGTGGGCTTCGTTTCCCACTGTCCACTCCACTGAGTGGGGAAAGACCAATCAGCTAGCGGATGTATCAAAAGGCAGGATTCCCAGAAGCGTGACCGCAGAGGATGCCCCCATGCCCCCGGATCTAACTCCAAAAACCAGCCTGACTTTGGGTGCAGCCCAGGGCCACTGGGAGGGCTGCCTTGGGCTGTGAGGTGGGAAGCTGGGGTATTGCCTCCCTGGATCAGTGTGACCTTAGACGAGCCTCTAAACCTCCAGGATTTGGTTCTTTTACCCACCCCTCCCTTCCTAGTGTGAGGGCTATTGTGAGGATTAAGGAGAAAACGGATGTGATCTTTTTATCACTGAGAAGCTGAGGGTTGGTATCAATTCAAATTTGACTGCATTCCCAGGCTACTGACAAACATCGTCAAACACATGGGCTCACCCACACAGATGCACACCCGTGGAGATGCAGCTGTACAAATACAGCACAATGTGTAAGATGCGTCTTCCAGCCCCTCAGGCCCGAGCCTCGAGGCCTCACCCTCTCCCAGTAGCTGGGCCCAGGCTCCCTCCCCGGCATGCTGCCCACCTCAACCCTCAACAGCTTCCTACCCAGCTGGTGTCCATCACCACCCACTCTCCTCTCCGACTCATCGTCTGTGAATTCTTCGTATTAATGTATACAAAATCCTGCCCTCCCCACATTCCCTGGCTCAAGAGCCAACAAAGTCACCCCAGCCCAATTTTCCATCAGTTCCAACCCACCAGGCACAGCACACAGGTCCCTGTCCATCAGGCTCACCCTCCTCACCGAACCCCCTCTCCCACGTTTCCACCTATGGGTCTTCTCACTCCTCTCCCATCCTCCTCCACCCTCTGCTGGAACCCCCCACTCACTCCCACCATTTTGAAGGTCACCCTTTCTTCAACATGAGCCTGGCCCTGACTCCACTTTGCTGGGAGAGTGTGCTGTCTCCCAGCTAAGGCTGCTCCTTCTCAGTGTCTGCTGTCAGCCCCCCGCACTGGAGGGCATGCAGTCAGGTTCCCATGGCAAGTCCCTTGCTGCGTGTGTGTCTTGTGTTCTCCTCTCAGGGCAGCTCTAAGCAACACATGGACAGAGGGCAGGGGTTGTGTTTCTTTTCTATGTTCCCATAGTATTTTCACACATGGAGCCATGGGTTTGCAGCCACACACACTGACAGTTCACAAGAGTGGCAGGTATTATATACATGGAGAGATGCACAGATACACACCAACCGGTGGACGGTATAGATCAAAGCCGGCCGGGAAACATTTGCATTATGGCACTTAACACATACATCCCTGTATGCTCCAGGAGTTCACAGAGAAAACTGGAACACACCCTGGGGAATCCTGATGTAAAGGGAATCAGCAAGCCAGATTCTTAAGAGGAAGTCTCCTCCAGTGTGGGTTAAATGAATGGGACTAGATTCTACTCACTGTGATGAAGATATGACCCCATGGAGGATGCTCCCAGGCTGGGAATCCTGGGATTCATGTTTACATCCTGGTAGCACTCTTTCCCCCACCCCCTTTCCTTTTGAGGCAAGTGAAATAATGGTAGGTGGGGATGGTAAATGTCAGTAGTTAGTGTTGGTATTTTCAGATCCCGTTTGCATTTCAAAAATCTATTTACTTTAAAGAAATCAAATAAGACAACCATGTGGTGACAACATTAACATTTATTTGAAAAGGGCATCATGAAGACTCATTGGGAAATCACGACTAATAGTCCGAAAGAATGATCTTGCTAAGAGTCCTTCTTCCCAACACTCCCCCACCCACCCTCCTTTCCCTTTCCTTAAAAAAAAAAAAAACTAATTTGATTCAATGAGTTTAAAATACAGAAAACTGTCACAGGCACTAATTCTGCACACCCATATAAATACGTCAGCTATTATATATATATTCTGTCAACTATGAAGTACATTATGCACACATGCACGCACACGGTCACACACACTCTCAGCCAGGTCATGAGGGTCTAAATGGACACAGGCACATTACAATGTATGTGTAGTGCTGCAGCATTTGTGGGTTTACAGCTCTGCACTCCACAGGCCAGAATCAACAGTCACGGGGAAGAACTCAAAAGGGGATGGTGATGGGCTGAGGGCTCAAGGTCCCCTGGAGGAGAAAAGACTGGTCAACCTGGCTGGAGCTAAAGGACAGCACAGAAAACTGCTTTCTGGCCCCAACAGGCCACAGGGCCCTCCCATAGCCCCTGTGTCTCCTCCCCTCTTCCCCAGCTGGCCAGGTCCACAGTGACCATCCTTCTGCAACTTTCAGACCTAGGCCAGATTTGGGATAACCAGAAGATTTCTAGGGTTAATGGAAGAAAGAAGCAACACACTGCCCTAAACCTCACCAGACATAAGGAAAATGCCTTATTTCAGCATGACCTGCCTGCCAGAGCCTATGGGTAGAGAAGGTGCGCATGATATGCCCCGATGAGCTGACCTTCCTGTCCACTTCCACTCAGCCTTACGCTGAGGTCTAGCTCTTTCCCACATGAATCCCAGATGCCATCTTCTGGTCATGAAGACAAATTGGGAGACATGGCCTCACTTTCGCAGAGAAAAGCCTCTGTGCCCAGGTCAAAAGGCCTGCGGTCAGCATAATAGCAGCTGGAAGGTGTTGGGACCCAGGGGCCCTCAAAGAAGCCCAGAGTTCTGGACTTTGAGCCAAAGTACCCCAAGGCTGTTCTGATTCTTGGGCCAGCTGAAACATGTCCTCTGGGACCCAGAACAAGCAGGCAAAGGGCAGCGTGTATATGATCGTCACGCTCCCTCAAGCACTCTCGCTGTTCCCAACCCTACCATTGCACTGCTCATCCGTTTACTCCTGTGTACGGGGCTGCACTGGGAGAGCACTGAGGACTTTTCTTGTTCTTCTGCCCTGCTTTGCTTCTTCACTTGTGAGGAGGCAGTTAGAAGTTAGGAAACCACTCATTTCTACTTTTTCAGAGAGAGAAAAATGGAAACAGACACAGGACACTGGCGACCCCAATACAAGGAAAACAGAAGGAGCCTCTAGGATCATATGGGTCTTTCTGCTGACCTGCTTCTTATGCACTTATATAACTCAACCAAATTAACAGAGCTTCCTAATCTCATGTACATTCATGCCTATGAAGTTCTGTCAGTAGAGTGCTAACCAACCCTACCCTTGCCCACGAAGCAGGAGTCCTTAGTGGCTTTGGGGAGCAGCTAGTCTAGACGGGCTTGCGGGCTCAGAGAAGGGTTGTTCCCCCAAGAGTTGGTCACATGACAGTGCTGCCAGGCACAGGGTGACCGGAAGGCAGGAAGCAGTAATGCTGGGCCAAAAGCCGGGCACCCACCAAATTCTGCTTTGCCTCTCTCCCAGGGCTTGCAAGGGGGTAAAGGAGACTGCTTAATTTGCCATATCATTGTCTGTTCCAGTTAAAACTCATCTTAAACTTTTTGATTCTAAGCATATTTGGCCAGAATCCAGGCTCAGCTGAATGCCAGTAGGCAGCCTAATATTCTATGGAGTGTAAGTTCACATTGAAAGTGAGAAGAGGGCACTCAGAAACGGCCAGTTCTCCAAAAGGAGCCTATCTTTGCTAAGCAGTGATGTAAAGAAAAGGCTGCTTTGGACACATATACAGGAAACGGCAATTGAGTGTATAAAGAATGGGAATCCTGCATTTTTTTTCTATTCCCAGGGTGGGGATGAGGGAGTGATATCTGACTGCACCTGCAGGTCTCTGGTTTTAGTCCTGCCTCTCTACAGAGGGTCTGGAGACATGACTCCCAAGTCCCAGAACTGGGGCCCCAGTGGCCATCGGGATGGACTCTAAAGTCAAAGAGGCATAAGAAAGAAACAGGGTTTCTCATCAAAGCCAAGCAGGGGATAAAGATGGAAAGATCCAGTGAGTAAAGACACATGTTTGTGGCTCAAGATTTAGATGTTCTGTGAACTTTCTTTCGAAGGCTATTTGTCTTCAAGTTTGTTTCAAGCTATTTAAACTTGGTTTCTTAATAAGGAGACATTTAGTTAAAGAGAAATCTCATTTCGTGCTTGTAAATTTGGGTTAAGCATTAGGCAAAAGCCATAGAGCAGAGCCAAAAGCCGTGGAAGAGCAGAAGCTGGGTTCCCTGGGCCCTGTAATCACTCAGGCCGTGCAGAAGCCACGGACCCTCAGCACAGAAGGCAGCGACCAAGGGCAGGAACTGCAGGGATGAGGGTCAGATCGCTGCCCCCACCGCACCCAACCCAAGATATCGATTGCATATGTAATGGGAAAATGCTTATGTTAAAGTTCTCCCAGTTTGGGAAATACACCTATCTGTCCTAATAATCAGGGTCTCATAGTGCATCTGGGCAGGGCCATGTTGCAGGGGTGTGACCCAAGGGTGTCCCAAGAACCTGTCCTCCCCTTAGCAGAAACAGCCTGCTTCTGACCCCACCCCATACTAAAAAGGGGTACCCTATAAAGGGATTCCTTTGGGTCAAGAAATCTACTCATCCTTCCTCTTTTTAAAAAGCAAATTCTCTAGGGAGGAATCATTTGACCATTCCCACCTTACTGTGAGTTACAACAGTTCAGAAAAGTTTTGGGAAGTTTGACTGGAAGAAGAGCAAAGGGCTACTTTGGACCTCAGGGCACTGCCACAGGCAAGGTGCAGAGGTTTTGGAGGCACGAGGGCCCCTGGAGCAGGGATGAGATGGGAAGCGGGGATGAGAGCTGCAGAAGGCCTTCTGGCTCCACACACAGCAGCTCCTCCTCTGCACACACAGAACGATGGCACCCAGAGAAAATGGAAGTCCAGAACCCAAAAGGGTCTCTGCCACCTCTCCCCAGGCCCCCAGCTTTGCCGGTTAGCACTGATATTTAGGCCTTGTCCAAAGTGTGAAGAAATCATTCCAGTATTAGGTGCTGGACCATTCTTTGTTCTAATGAAATATCTAAAAGGTTGACTTATGACATCCTTGAACTGCAAAGTACTACTCCCCCCACCTCCCCTTCATTCCAGCCTCCCTCATCCAACCTGCCTCTTCCACAGGGGGCAACGTGCACAGGCCTGCAGGTCCCTGCATTTCATCCTCCTTTTGAGTCTTCTAGAACCTGATTATCTCATTCTGCTCTCCCTCAACCCAGAGACTGCAGAACTAGGTTGGGATAATCAGGAAGAGCGAACTCAACTTAGAGAAACATCCAGAAGGGAGAGAACCATGAGAGGGCCCATCAAACTCCCTCCTGAACAAAGGACGTGAGAAGATGCTACAGAGGGACACGGACCTGCCACGTCCGCCCGCATGCATGCTCCCTGGCCCAGCCGCCCAGCCTGGGGAGAGCCTCTGTCGCCAGCCTGCCCTTCATTTCATCCTTTGCTGCCCCACATGGTGTCTCCATCCCAGCTCCTGTTTAAGGGCCCCACATTAATTAATAGAATTACAAAGCAGCAACTGGCGGGTGAGCAGGAAAGTGGAAGAGATATGAGAGCGCTGGGGCCCTTGGGCTCTCAACTAAGGCAGGAGGAGAGTCGTGCTGAGGGAGAGTATCCACCCTGTCTTCCAGCCCGCAGGCCATGGCCATACCAGGGGAGCTTGCCTGGTCTCTTCCTGAATGCAGTCCACAGTGTCCTGTGACCAACTGACCTCTGTCTAGTTCCCTCCTTGGGGATGGCAGCTCTGCCCCCCCAGCCCAACCCCATGAGAACCCTTCACTCGCTACACCAAGCAGGGGCTTCTAGGGACCTCAGCCTCTCTCTCGAAGGTCCCCACCCCATTCTCACCCCTGGCTGACACAGAGGAGACAAAGGATGCAGGTGAGATGCTTGTTGGCTGTGGAGAGACAGGTGGCTGGGTCTCCCTCAGGGAGGACAAGGAGGCAGCAGGAGGGCAGAGAGGGGGCCCGAGCTCCACCTTGCTTAGCTGGGGCCATGCTGCCATCCAAGGTGCTTTTTCTCTGAGATCCCAGTTAGATTTCCGTGTCATGGGGGTGGGCTTGAGGGCGAGCCCCTCCCTCAGACCCCACCCCTGTGAGGAGTGCCTTCTCTCAGAACTCAGTATACACACAGATCGGGAAACTTCATCTCGTAGACGGGGATGGAGTGGTTCTGAGGCTGGCCGTAGGCTGCGGTGATGGTTCCTGATGGGCTTGGGGGCGGCCTGGGGCAGGAACATGGGGAGGAGAAAGGCATGAGGAGTGAGTGTGGGGATCCCACCCCGCACAACCAGAAGGAGCGGCTGGTTTGGGTTTCTCTTTGAACAGGGACCTCAGCCTGGCACGCAGAGGTTCCCAGGTTGCAAGCTGTTCTAGAGTCTACAGCTTGAGGTCAAGCTTCCCTGCAGCCTCTGCAGTGATACTGTTCCTTTAGAAAGTAAAGTACCAGCCTGGGACCTCAGGACCCCTGGCTCTTTTCCAGGGTTCGCCAGCTCTTTGTTTTTCTCTCTAGCCTCTGCTTCCTGGCCTGGGGAGAGCTGGTGGCTGACTCCCGCCCTGGACACAGAGGCTTGGGGGGAGGGTGGGTGGTGGTGGGAAGGACTGGAGACAGGCGTGAGATGAGGACTCGGGAGGTGGGTCCCAACGCTGGACCACAGAGGTAGGGGTCTGCTGCCCAGGGTTGCCACTTACCGGATGGTGATTTCAAAGATCTGATTGAGTTTGCTCTGCAGCAGTGACGCCTAGATACAAAGAGAGGGAAGTGAGCCAGGGCTGCCCCACCCCTGCTGCTGACCCGGGAGCCCACCTGTCCAGAGCACACTGGCGGAGCGGGCAGTTGCAGCCTTAGGAAGGGAACTGGTGTGAGCTCGGTTAGCTCTTATCTGTGGACCCTGCCATTCAGTGAAGGTCTGCTGGGAACAGCACAGAGGCCGGGAACACCAGGAGGACTTCCGCAGGCCCTCAGCTCCTCCAAGTGGGGCAGTGGTGCAACCAGGCAGAGTTGGGAGGCTCAGAGCTGGTTCCAGGTGTTCCCAAGGGGCGGCTATGCAGAACTGGTGGCTTAGGGAAGATGCTTTCTCTAGTCGCCCTGGCTCAAGCAGAGCCCATGTACACAGAGAGTGAGATTGTGCATGTGTTCAGTAACTGAGCCTCAACTATGAGCTCATGAAATGAGCATCATTCACCTCTTGAGATGGGACAAGAGGTTAGGATAACATAGGTCTAGGAAAGTCTATATTGTACTGCATGTATTTATATGCATTGTTATATATGTTACATTAGAATATATACGTGTATACCTTTTAGAAATATACATATAATAGAATAGTACATGTATTTTTACCATGAAGAAAAAGTACAATAAAATGTTATTTGTAGATTTTGAATGTTTACAATTGTGTTTCATTATTACTAAGATGGGCTGACAAATCCTGGCATATTATCCATTCAAGAAATGTTTGCGCTCTTAGGTATGGACATGACAGCTTCTCCTACTTGACTGGAGCTCTCTTCGAATTTTTTTTCCCAAAGCTGGTCTGCTCCACAGCCGCTGCCGGGGTTCCCTGGTTAGAAGCAGGCCCTGTGGCAAACATCTTCCCTTTGTCGTAGCTCCTTCCCCATCACGCCACCTGCTCATCATAATGGCCCCAACCTTGCAGAGTTCTCATGAGCATGAAATAATAAATGTAAGACGCTCCAGTGCACCGTAAGTTGATTTTACATACTTGCTATTACAATTATAATTATTATGATGTGTCTGTTTGGGAGATACTGAAGTCAGACCTTCTCCCTTATATGAAATTAGGAGGTCTGGAGGAGTATATGACCAATAGCCAATCTTTTGGTTCCTGGGGAAACAATGCAGTGCTAGGGCATTGTTGTGATCTAAACCCTAATTTCTGGGTAACAAAAATGCCAAGATCTCCTAGAAACTCAGTCCTGCTCTGGGCCCAACCCAAATCCAGTGTCTCTTTGGTCCCCAAGGACTGGCCCTTTGACGCCTCACTTACCCGGGCCCCGCAGTGTGCTGCGATCTCCTCAAAGGGTGCCTTCTGGAACTTCTCCACCACCTGTCGTCGCCGTTCACGCTCCTGCTCCTCGACGGCCACACTGTCCACTGCAGCAGAGAGAGCTGTCGGCCCTTTGGTTCTGCCCACGGACGCGGGGTAGGGGTGGGGGAAGGTGGAAATACGGGCAGACTCCTCCAGGGGAGCGCTGTTCAGAGCTGTAGCTTGGGCTCTCACCTCTGCTGACGAGCAGAGCCACCCATGGAGGGTGTGGTACTTGCCCCATGGAGGGCTAGACCTTTTGCTGATTCTGCCTGGGGTTCACCCCCCTCCCTTGTGGAAGGAAGATAGTACTTCCTCGTAGTACCTCTGAGTGCTAGTTACATGGACCTTCAAACTGGGCTTTTAAAGCCCTAAATTGCTGTATTGCCACTAGGCCTCTGAAACAGAAAGTCCTCCAGGGGTAATTTGAAAAGGGACATCAACAATGGGAGACCACAAAGGCTAGCAGAGAACCCTAAGGACAGAGCAGTCTGAGGCCATTTAGTCCAAGACTTATTCATGTTCTCCAAGGCAACCAATATGAGTTAGCAAAAAAAAAAAAAAAAGTGTGTGTGTGTGTGTGTGTGTGTGTGTGTCAAATACGTTCATCACACTTCATTTAGGAAGGCAGAACAGTGTGCACACAAAGAGTATGATCAATGACGACAAAAATAGAAAAGGTTTGGCGTGTGAAGGCATAATGTGTCATTGGTTATCAGGACAATTCTTATTTGGAATACTCCATTGCCTAATAACCTAGATAAAAGAGGTAATAGCGCATTTTAAAATCTGTTGCCAATAAATCGTACATGATTTGTTCTTAGTAACTTTCATTGGTCCACTTGTTCTTTTGTATCACAATTCACCAAAAATAGTCCAAGTATTTATACAAAATTGCTTTGTACCCTAACTGGCTGTAACCCTCAACTGATTACTTTTAAAGGCCGCTGTCACCCGAAAAGGGGTTGCCTGCCAGAGGATGCATGGGCAGCCCTCAGGAGGGCGGGACTTCTAACTGCTTGGTAGTTGTGATGAATCTAGAGGCAGCTATAGCCTCCCCGGTGGCTGAGCCCCCCTTGGGAGCAGCGATCAGGCCGCATACACCCATGTGCCGCCCCAGGGCCCCAGCCCAGCCCTCCCCTCCTCCGGCTTACCGATGGCCTTCTTCAGCGTCTCGTAGGTGATCTCCTCGGCAGGCACTCGCTGAGGGGAAGGGACAGAAGTGCTCAGAAAGGAGGAGTCGGGGAGGCAAGGAAGCAGCTCCCTTCACTTCTTAGAGGAATGTCTCGTGGGCAGAAACTCCCCTCAGGACACCCGCATTCTCACCAGGATCACTGGGAGCTCTCCGAGCAGGTGCAGAGCCACCCGTTGAAGGAGGGCAGTGAGATGGAGGTGGGGAGGCTAATTCCCTGTCAGAGTCCCGAGTCTCACCCAAAAGAATTCACTGTTCCCTCAAACTTACTGTCCCTTCCTGCTCCCCACCAGCTGGTCCCATTAAGCCCCACAGGAGGGAAACACTGTGTAATTAAAAAAAAAAACAACTTCAGAGACTATAACAGAAAATTTTAGAAGCAAGAGGAGGTGGCTGGCAAATACAATCTCAAATATAAATTCCAAAAACTGAGTAACATTTCTGAAGAATTCTGATATTAAATTATCCACTGAAGTGATCTGAGTATTTAATAACAGTAATTCATGCTGAGGTTGGTCCAAGGGCTTGGCTCACAGGATCTCAGTCCTCCCTAGAGACAGAGGGAGGTGGAAAATAATGAAACCCAAAGAAGGGTACTCCATGGATGTGTGGCCTTAGGCAGATGCTAAAAATAGTGAAGAAATTTGGACTAAATTCCAGGAATTCCCCACTAGACTATGAGCTCCAGGAGCTGCTATGAGACTTACTCATATTCTATGACTTAAAGATAATATTAAGTGAAAGAAGCAGACACAGGAAAGAATGACTTCACTAAAGTTCAAGAAGTGACATAGGTCAAGGCCGGTGGCTCCCTCTGGGGCAGGGGGACAGAGGTGAGGCAATGGCGGACATGATATTCTATTCATGGACCCAGGGGCGACAGCACTGATGCTCCTTTTGTGAGAACTAGTTGAGCTGCACAGTTTTAGATTATTTGGCCTTCAATAAGTGCTTTGAGGAGATACAGACATGGGACAGGCAGGGTGACCCAGACATGGGGTCCCAGATTAGCAAAGCCCTGCGGATGACTGTGGTGGCAGGGGGAGCATGGGGGTGGGCCAGCCAGAGTGGGCCGGTGGGTGGAAGCCAGAGAGGAAGGGGAAATACAGTGAAATGTCAGAGCCAGCCCAAACTACAGCTGGCTCCGAATGCTAGGCACTGGGTTTGGGGTCTGACCAAACTGACATGTATGGATCACCTGTCATGAGCCTGGCATTTAAGGCTACAGGACCCACTGCAGGATTCTGTAGGGGTGCAGGTGGGCCATGGTGGGCTGAGAGCCCAAGAGTGGTGTGGCTAGAGATGCCCACATCCCTGCCTTAGTGACTACCCACCCTTGGGCTAAGCTGACTCTCCAAGAGGGCAAGGAAGCCATACTGCTGACCCAGGAGGCCACTAGCGAGCAGGAGGCTCGGCACACAGGTAGCATTTGTCCTTGTCCTTCCTCTCTTCACTCATCAGTTCCCGAGGGTCTCTTACAGCTTGTGGGGGAATTCCCGCAACTGCAAGGGTCACCCTCACAAACGAGGCTACCTCACCTTGCGGCTTCAACTCCCTCGTCGCTCCCTCCTCCCCGGCCTTCCCCCATTTCTGTCTCCTTTCCATTATGATTCCTTATTCTCCCTGACTTGGGGGTACATCTGCTTTATTTTCTGAGGTAGAAGAAATAATGACAGGGGAGACATCATATGTTAATTTGGACAGAAATGAGATAGTCACAGCCCTCAAGAGAAGACGGAAGGAAGAGAGATTTAAACTGCAGCTTTCTCTTTTAAAAAGCACCTTTATTGATACAGCTGGAGGAAGCACCATGAAAGCTATTCTCACCCTCCTCTACTATCAGACCTCTCAGTTTCCACTGTGGAGCCTGTCTGCCTCCATTGCGAATGGGGAGTGACTACCAGCAAGATTTTCAAGAGGCATGACACTTTCATGGGGTACATAGGTAATTTTTCCAGATGGAAATAGCTATGATAGATATGATGAGAGTCAACAAGGAAACAGGGTATTTGAGAAATTTACTTTCCGTGCAACCTTAAACGTTTTGCGCAGTTAACAGGGCCTGGAGCATGGAATGTCTGACTGCAAGGGAAGCAGGAGTAAGTCCCCTTCTCTGGGGACACTAGGCTTTGCCAGGACAGTGTGTCACAAACAGGATACTCACCTCCTCCTTCTCTGGGCTGTTCCTAGATTCTACCTCCACCTGCAGGGAAATGGTTTCTCCAATGCTCTTCCTCTTGGATAACCGATCCTCATCTGGGAAAGGAGAAGCCGAGAAGCTAGTTCCCAGCCCTTGGAGAGCGAGTCAGGGTCACACCTCTAGTACCATCTCCCAACCGCTCTGCCCCTGCCTGGTCCACAGTCCGCTGAGGGCTCTGTGCGCACTGAGGCTACAGCTAGAGTTGACAGGGCTGCAGGCCTTCTCTGCCCATCTTAGGGTGGTGAGTTTTGCTCTTTAGGGCTAAGATTTTGAAATCACTGATGAGCACAGAGAAGCTGCTTATGACCAGAAAGCATATCTCAACTTGGATAAGCGTCACCTGCTAACAGCACTAAGCAGCTGCCATTTGGACAGAATTTGCTTAGGCGTGTTACCTTTATTATTTCCTGTACCTCTCACACCAACCCTCTAAGGCAGGTAGTGTTAACATTGCTCTTTTACAGTCAAGGAAATGAAACTCAGAGTTGCCAGAACTTGTCTAAGATTTTTCAGGAAGTAAGTTACAGAGAACTGGGTCTCTGATTCCATAGTTCACATGTGTTCTTTTTCGCTCAGCGGGGCCTCTCCCATCCACAGGCCAGGCTATCCTGTGGGCCAGTTACTCCCAAGGGTCTTGCCTTGAGGAGGAGAGTGGGGAAATCAAGAGGACCTTCCCATAGATTTCCACTGTGTCTTCAGCTGTTGTGTGACACCAAGGCGCCTATCAGTCCCTTACACTCAGCCCTTACCTGGCCAAGGAAAGCCAGAAGCAGTCTTGGCCGTCCTGGCACAGAGCCCTTACCTGTCAGCTGAGGGATGTAGGGCAGGCAGAGCCTGTCAGAATTGTAGCCACTGCCTCCCAGGACTTCACTGATCTTGCTCTGGCCGAAGAGCAATTCAGTTACCACTCCATCGAGATTTTGGGACAACCTGGAAGACAAAGGAAGGAAGAGGTAAGTGAGAACGGTGGGTAGGCTGAATTCCTAATGACTCTTCTTATTAGGGGAGTAACTAACATTCATTATGCAAAATGACAAAGAGACAAAAGGAAAAAAATCACCCACAATCCCACTTTCCAGAGAGAACCTTCCTTACACTCTGTGCAGAACCCTCCAGTCACACACATTTATGTACACACAGCACCCCGCTCCCACATTCCTGTTCTGGGATCTATTTTATTCCCCTATTATATAGTGTATATTCACATTAACTGTTCTTCCGAACGCTGTGGATGGGCTACCAGTTGCCTATTGTATGGGTGCGCCATAATTTATAAAGCCAATCCCTATTGTTGGACATTTTGTTTTTTCAGAATATCTTTTCATGGAGTTCTTCTGGTGCTGAAGTGATGTTGACCCTCAGATGATGGCCTGGAGTGCCACTTGGATCGATTGCAACATCTTGTCAGGAACGAATCCTCCAGGATGCATTTCCCATGGCTTGGCCAAAGCTCCCAGAGGCTGCGTGACATTCTCTATACCACAGCACACTGGGATGGCTCAAGGTGAGCTTTCCAGTCATGTGATGGGGTCGAACCTGACCCAGGACTTCTGGGCCACAGGTAGGGTCTACTTTCCACCCTGAAGCCCACAGAAGCTGATGCCCCTGGCCTCAGACCACCCACCTGCTCGCTCAACCGCCTTGGGGGCCCCCGACCAGGTCCCAGCTGCGGTCCTCACCTGGGTCTCTCCACAAACACGTCCTCGGGTAGCATGCATGGAGCCTCTTTCTTCCTGGTCTCTATCACCTGCAGTTTGAGAGGAATCACAGAAGAGCTGGGTTCAGCAGGGAGCAGGAGCTTGGAACAGGCAAACGAAGGAGCTTGTCACCTCGCAGTGTTTCCTCCCACCCTCCAACTCAGATCCACAAATCCTCAGAGCAGCTCAAGAAGCCCAGGCAGACTGCCCAAGCTATCCCCAGTGACACTCATGCACCAAGTGTCCCCCAAAGCGGGGGACTTAGCTCCCAGAAGACTGCAGTGTATTGCTCCTGTGCATTATTCCTGCTTTCTACTTAAACATGGAAGAGGAAGCATAGGTCAAACGATTCCCCAACCCAAGGGCATTGCAAAAACGTCCTGGTGGACAGTGACATGTTGAGTTTCCCTCAGTGTCCTTTGCAAATTTTTGATAAGAAAGATTAATGTTATTAAGCTAGTGAGAAGTGGGAGAAGAGGTGGCATGTAGGCACATACAGGAGGGGGTAACCATGATGCAACTGTTTCTAGCGAGAGGATGTCTGGGTATTGCCTTTCCTGCACTCGCTTACCAGCCCCGAGGCTGCGAGGGCTCTGCCTCCCTCGGGGTCTCTGGCACAGCGATGCGGCTCCCTCCTCCAGGTCCCCATTCCAGGCCAGGCCAGCTGAGAACTGGGCTTTCTTGTTTTATTTTTGCTAGTGTATTTTAAAGTCAATCCTAGACATCATATCATTCTACCTATAAATCCTTCAGTATGTTTTAAAATGTCTTTTTGTGGACAACCAAGGACATTTATGGATTGGGTATCAGAAACACAAGGCATTATCGACAATTTAATTAGGTGTTAATAGCATGGTAATTATGTAGGAAGGTGTCCATACTTTTTTAAGACACGAATACTGCTACATGTGGAGTGAAACGACATGAGAGCTGATGTGTTTTAAAATATTTCAGCAGAGGAAAAGAAAATGAGATAGATGAAGCCAGTGTGGAAACGTCTTCATAACTGTTTAATCCACGTGACAGCTATGCTGATGTTCACTATTCTACTCAAACTGCTTTTGTGATATTTGAAAAAATTCACAATAAAAACTATTTTAAAAAGCAGCCTTTGTCCCACCTGACCTGAGGGGGGTGTATACATGTGCTCTGGGAGTGGGGGAAGCACAGAGGGGCAGGGAAGCAGGGGTGGGGGGTCAGGTAGCAGATGAGGAGGGGGTCCAGCTTACTGCCGGTGCCTGACCTCACCCTGCTAGGTCATGGGGTACCTGAAAATGCCGCCTCTGGTTCTTACATCGACCCTTCAATGCCCATGCAATTAATGAAAAGTTGTCCTGGGAAAGTCCACGTCGAGGGCCTCCTGAGTTCTCAGAGCCAGGAGGATACTGACCTCATGGATGTGCTGGCAGAAGGCAGGCACTGTGGTGAGCTGGCTGATGAGGTTCAGGTAGGCCGCCCCCAGCGCATAGAGAGCACAGCGGTTGTACGCAGGCAAGTTCTCTTCATTGACCTGGGCCACATCCTGTGATGACACAGAGGGGCCTTGGGAGTTTCTGACCGACAAGCTGTACTGGCGCCCCACCCTCACCCAACCTTCTGCAGAGACAGCCTTCTTCTCTAGACTAAGCCTTTTTCAGCATCTGCCCCCTAACTTCTGGGAGACAGAAGTCATCCTCATTAAGGACACGTCAGTGGTCCCGCATAAATACTTGAGTGGAGAGGCAATGACCTCAGTTCCCTGCTTTGCAGTTCCAGCCTCAGTGGTCTGGACTGCCCGAACCCTCATCGTTAATCCCGCCTCTAGGATGCTGTCTCCTTCAGCACAGGCCCGAGGGGATTCTTGGAGAACCAAACTGGCTTGCTAAACTGCATTCATATGTTGAATTGGGAAAGTTGTGAATTACGACAGGATTGGGACACAAAGGAATCTCATATTCTAGAATGAAGGCAGTCATAGCAGGATTCAGCACCATTGAGCAGGTGGCCTCAGACTACCCACCACTGAATTCCCAGGGGCTTGTCACAATTCAGGATATGAAGCCCACCCAGCAGGACCCTGGAGACCTTTTAGACCTTTGAGATCTGAAGGACACACCCCATCCCCATCATCCTTGGGAATACATTTCCACCCAGGCAGACCCTAAAAATCTAAAGCGCTATCTAATAGAACACTGGCAGCCTGGCAGTCACAAGGGACGCTTGTTGAAACCCTAGATCCCCACACTTGTGGACGGAACTGGGGATTTGTAATTTTAATAAGTGCTTAAAGCAATTCTGAAGCACAGCCAGGTTTGGGAAACAATCTGTAGACAAACAAGCTTGTTTGGGGACCACTCGGGGCTTATGAGCACCCCTTGGAGTCTCACTTAGACCATGCAAGAGATTGGAAATACTAGGGGCGAAGGCCTGTTTGTTCCTGGGTCTCCTGAGGATGGGCTAACACTGTGAATTAGTAAGCATTCTCAGTTTCCCCAAATAGGACCATGGTTTGTGGTCTTCCAAGGCCATAATATTCCTGGGCTCCAAAACAGTTGTTAAGCCGGTGCTATTCGGCACTCTCAGTGCTTGGCCAAAACAGGTCCCCTCCGCAGTCCCAGCCAGTACGTGCTGCCTCCATGAGGCCCCACCTGAACGGCCAGCGCCAGGCGGATGAGGTCTACCACCACCTCCTCGTTGGCCAGCTCGATGCTGAGGAGCGCCAGCAAGCCATAGAGAGCCTCGTAGTGCTTTTGCCTGTTGGTTTCCTCCTTACAGCTCAGGTAGATGTGTCTGTAGAGCTGCTGGGAGTGCTGGAGACGGGGACGGGTGGGGGCAGGGTGGGGATAGGAGGGGCAGGAGAGTGGGGGGAACACCATCTGAAGGGGATGGAGAGCTGTGCACATGCCCCTCCACCCTCAGGGAGAGGACCCTTTAAGGCGGACCCCAGTAGAAGCCAACGCTCGCAGGACTGCTGTTCAGGGAAGGGTGGGCCCAAGAAGCCAGCAACAAGAGCTGCCACCCAAATCGTTTTAGAACCAGAACACAGGACTGGCTCATAAGGGGTGGTCCCCACTTTGGCCTTGACAATGAGTATGACCCTGGGGGCCTGAACCCCTGGAGGGGTTGGCTGGTCATCCTAAGTATACTCAAGGAAGGAGAAGGCAAGCTCAGGGGGACAGGGGTCAGCAGTGACTTGGGAGCTGGGAGATCAGGGTCCACAGGGGCTCACTGAATCTTGAGGTCACACTTGCTAACCTTCTTCATGAAGACAGTGTCCTGTCGGGAGCACTTGTCCACTTTCAGCTTCAGCACAGAGATGTCACTGAGGGTACTGGGAGAGGACACGAGGGGCCATTTTAACCCTTGTGTGAAGCCAGTCAGAGCTCAACTGGTGTCACTTGACTTTATCAATGTCACTAGTTGTACCAAAGCCTCCAGGCCTCCTCCAGCCCTGGTTCTGAGCCAAATCTCCACTTTCTCCCAAATTCTTAAGCCCTATGCCCTGCCTACATAGGGCCTTTTTCTTAAATACTGGTCTGGATTATTCTCTTCCTCCCTTTCTTCTCCCCAACACCTCGCCCCACCACCCAGTCTCTACTAATAACCCTGAAACCCCTTCTTTTTTCCTCCCTGAAAACTTCCTTTAGTACCTGCTCTTTATCTTCCAAATCTCCAACCCATCCCCTGCCCCCTGGGGCAGAAAGTGCCCTTCTAGTCTCTGCTCCCCTTGGGGGAACCCCAGGGTCAGTGTCCGTGACGGCTCCCTGGCGGGTCTCACGGAATATCTGAATGGTCCTCTCACCTGGATGTGACACCTTATGAGGGGTTTTCTCCCCCATCACACACCAGCTGGAGGGGACACCCCAAGATCACCTGATAGTAGAGAACTTGTGGCGGTTGCCATGACGATCAATGAAACTGATGAGAATCTCTAGAACAAAGAGGCGGATGTCTGCGTCCTCCATGAGGGCGGTGGAGAGAAGGCGGTCAAGGAAGTTGCTGGGCAGGGCTGACATCATGTTGTTGCACTGGAAACCTGTGGACACCTGCCAGGAGGCCCAGGACAGCTGTGCTTAGGAACGCGGGCCCACGCAGGTGCAGTGAGGGGATGGAGAAGCAGGTGACAGAGCTGCGTCTAAAGCCACCATCCTCCCTAGACATCAACCAGCCCAGATATCCCTGTCTTCCATGCTGGGCCCTGGATGACTCAGGCAACTTTCTGGAACATGCGAACATCCACCTAGACAACCTGCCCAGCACAGCTCAGCTCAGCGGACTTGGGGGTGGACTGGAACAGTGTGCAGGGACACAAGCTGTTAAACACAAGCAAGGGGTGAGCCCTAGAAGGGGGCAGGAGCCAGGGAGCCTGTGCACCTAGTGTTCCAGCCCATCAGGGCACAAATGATGAACGCTCACCGTGAAAATAACACTTCCTTAAGAATGTGGACAGTCACAGAGAAATGGAGAGGACTTAGGCTGGGCTGAGGAACCAGAACCCACGCACACGGCAGTAAACAAAGAGCACACACAGCATTTGGTTACACCTCTTCTAGCACGGCTGTAATCGGTGTCTTCTGATTAAAGCCAGTGGGCATAAACAGACACATCAAATATGAGGTTGTCAAAAGCATTCAAAAGCAACGAGACATATTTAAGTTAGTCCATCTTGCAAAACAATGCCTTTGATGATTCAGCAGGCCCTTGAGGATCGAGTAAAGCCTGGTGACTTTAATAGTAAGCAACAGTGTCCACTGAAGGGGGATGTATCTGAGTGGGCCCCAAACTGTCGCCTTGGTAAGATGCCAGTTACAAATTAATGGGGAGAAACTCAGCAAAGAAATGGCAGGAGTTCAAGACCAAGCAGGTAACCACATGTGGGCAGTGTCAGCATGAAAAGCCTTTATAAAAATGAGTGGCATGAAAGGCTCGGGCTGGGGAGAGGGAAGGGAAGGCAGGAGCAGGACGAGGGCCGTGCAGCCAGGCCTGGGGAGGTCAGAGATGGCCTGAGGACTCCAGGGACAAAGGGGACGGGGGGTCTTCCGACTTCAGTCTGAGGAGCATGAAATCTGGATGCACGTCAGTTGGAAACTGACACCTACTCTTTAACAAGGGGCATTTCTAGAGAATTCTTCTTGCGGTTGTATTTACGACAGGCGAGCAGATGGAGGTAAGAACAAGTATGAGAATAACGCAGTTGTGAGATGTCCAGCACTTAGGCAGGGCTTATGCATAAGCACACGTGAGGAGCTAGTTCCCAATACAGGTTCCCCGACCCCACTCAGCCTGTCAGCTCACAATCTCTAGGGAATCTATATATTTCAGCAAGTGGGTCATAGGAATGGTATTTGAGAACAATAAATCTAGATTCCAGTGATGGCTGCAAAGACATAAAGAAGAGGAATGTAAAACACTGATGAAGGAGAGATGGTGGCTGGGAGACTGAGGCAGGCACAAGTGCCAAGGGGAAAGAGGTAGAAAGCACTGGGAAGGTACTTGGAGGGGAAAAAGGCAGGAACCAACAGATTCCATCTCAATACAGAGATAATGTTTGAGTGACAAAGCTATCAGTTGCTGATAAGGAACTTTTGTGAAAATTAGAAACAGGTATCCTGCCTACTCTCAAGGACCCATCTCTGTGGGTGCCCAGCCCGGCTAGTGAGTGGAACACTGGCTGGATTTCAGTCCCCTACTCTTTGGGCATATTTGTGCAGTATGCAACCTGCACAGTGGGACGCAGTAACCTTCTCTTGGTCTCTTGGAAGGAGCTGCCTCCCGCAGAAGCAGAGCAGAATGGGAGCAGGAGGGGCTCACCTGAAGGAGAGATTTCAGCAGCATAATCTGGGTCAGCCGGTTCCTGTTCTCCCTGTAGACCAGAGATAAAAATACTCACCAGAGGGTGATTTGGGCAGAGATCCCACACTTGCCTACTCAGCTCCCCCTGATTACATTCTCCAGGAGGCATATATTGTTGGGTTACCCAGGACAGTGACTTCCAGAGCCAAGGAGCAGAGAATTAATGGCCCCCTCCAAGGCGGCAGATGATTACTGGTGGGGGCAGCTTGAGGAATTGCGGGATCCAAGCACCCTACTAAAGGCTGCTGAGGGATTTGAGAACAAGGGGACGAGGGCGGACCAGGAAAGCTGAGGTGGAGAAAGGAGAGCGCTGGAAAACATGGGAAGGGAAGCCGGGCTGGGAGAGGAAGAAGGGGGAAGATGGGGACTCACCCTGTTTTCCCCATCTCCATGGGGTGGTGCAGGGAAGGCAGGGGGACCTTGCTCATGATGAAGAGGATCACCTCCGAGCGCTGGTAAGTGGGCAACGTGCTGGCAAAGGAGCCTGCGGGGAAAGGTGGAGGGGTTGGCCCGGGAGGGGCCCGCAGCCTCTGGTTCGGCTCAGCCTTTCAGCAGAGCAAGCCGCTGCCCAGAGCGCAGGCAGCTGCTCCTGGGAGACAGGCAGAGGCAGTGGGAGAAAGCCAGCCGACTCCGCAGCCTCTCCCAGACTCCGGTGCCTTACTCGCTCCTCCAGAGACCGTCGATGCTGCTTCTGGGACGCTCCAAGGGCTCTGGGACAGGGAGGTTGTCAAAGTGAGAGCCCTACCACACTTGTGGGCGGCTCAGAGGGTCCCTCTTCCACATCCACGTGCATATATCCATGGCCTCCTTTTTTTTCTCTTCCTGCCTCCCCACCTTGCCTCCAATTGCCCCAAGGTGGAAGCATCAGGCAGGCCGGATGGGGTGTGGGGTGCAGGAAGAGTTCGCCTCTCCTAGCCCGAAGTCCAGGCTGAGAAACCCGTGGAGACTGTTCTGGGCTCCCTCAGGCTCAGCCCAGGGCAGTGGATCCCGTTTCCCCGATCCATCAATACCGCATGTTCCGTGGCATTCCTACCACGCTCGGGACGGATGACCTTGAGGGGCAGCCCTGCGCCGCCTGCCCTGGGCCCCACCTATAGTCTTGATGACGGCCTCCTGGAACATGCGCTCCTCGTGCTCCTTGATGATCTTGGTGCCGAGGTTTACCGCCCCGTCGTAGCTCCCGGTCAGGGCGTAGTCGATGCTGAGCCGCAGCTGCCGCAGCAGAGTGTTGAACATCTCCAGCACCGTGGGCCCTGGGTGCGGCGGGGCGGGGGACCCGGCTCGCTCTCCCCTGCAAGCCTAGGCCCACTTCACCCAGGGCTTCCTCTGCCCCGCCGGCCCTGGTTGCCTTCTCCTCAGGAAAGCTGGCTCTGACACCTCCCCACCGTCCACTGCCCCTTCCTGGAAAGGGAGGCAGCCTCCTGCCAAGGGTGGTTCTTTGTCCCTGGGGGATTCCCAGCCCCCGCTCCGTCCCTCAGCGCCCCTTACCAACAGAGCCAGTGGCAGCAATGACGGCAGCCTCAGACAGGACCTCCACGATGCCCGCCCGCACCGTGGCCGCGCTGCGGCTGTTGGCGTCCAGGTGGCCCAGGAGCTGCTGGATAACCAGGTGGGAGTGCTGCGGCTGTGGGGAGGAAGATGTGCTGGTCCCCAGACAGCCACCCCCACGTGGCCTCGGAGCCAGGGCAGCTCTCGGCTGGGACCCACAGGCCCGTGGGTACTGGAGGCAGTGCCCAGATACCGCGGCTCTTTTCCTGAATCCGCCCAACCCTACCTTTTTGTCTGACAAGGAGCAGAGCCAAATCGCAGTGAACACCTCATTTCTACATTTTTCCTGGGCCCTTTCACTCCAAATGGGTCAAAAATCACCTTTAAAATACTGCCTTCCTTTTCGTTTTTCCAGGCCCCAGGTCTTCTTGGTAAGGGCCACGAGAGGCCACAGGGTTTACAGTCCAGTGGCTGCTCAGAGCGCAGCCCGTTTACACCGAGGTAAGTGCAGAAATCGAGAGTAGGTATTTAGTAAGTGATCTGATAAGGCTGTGGCAGCCAGGTGTCGTCTGTGGGCTTGTATCTGGCATGACTTTTTCATTTACTGTTTCTAGGAGTTCTTCCTACTTGTACTTTACCAAGTACAGGTCTGTGCTTTATTGGAAATAAAACTGAATTGGTCCTTCTCCACTGCTAGGTTGAGTAGCCCTAGTGTAGACAACTAGGGGCTCAGGAGAAGTCACAGAGGACCGCTGGCTTTCCCCTTCAGTGTGCTGTCCTGCCCCCACACGGGCCCTTGGCTGGGGGACTCGCTGGATGCGGGGAGCCACTGTACCTGAATCGAGTACATGATGATTTTAAAGCAACGGATGGCAAACACCTTAGGTTCCCAAAGAGTATGGTTATCCAGATGGCTATGAGGGAGAAAATAAGGGGGAACAGCGATGAAATGCAAAGTGATGCTAGGGAAGAGAGACCCCACCCTCACGTTGCTCCCGTGTCGGTGAGGAGGGCTTACAGGTGTAGGCGAGAGAAGGGACTCAGGAGGGCAGCCCCAGCGCAGGCCGGGGGGAGGTCGTGGCCCAGGCTTCCGGAGCTGTGGACTGAGGAATGAAGCCGGGTGCCTCCCTTCAGCTTCGGGAGCCCTCCTACCAACAACTCTCCCCAGAATGGCACCTGGCCGCTGTGTGGTAGCTTTTGCTGTCACAGGGCAGGCAACACAGGCACAGAGAAGGGACTGCCCTAATCATGACACAGCAATCAGAGCACCTTCCCCTCCGAGTCAGCAAGGAGGCGCCAGGCCCTGGAACAGGTTGCTGAAGGCCGGGGAGGCTGGGGGGCGGGGGGCACTCACATGAGCACAGGCTTAATGGCATTTTTGATGTTGCCAAAGGCAGCCCGGCCCAGCAGTTCCCGAAGGCACCTCTCGGCCAGCTCTGCCGGGTTCTCCTTTTCCTTCTCTGGTGCTTGGAGGGGCGAGGGAGAGCGGCTGCGGGAACACAAAGCCAAGTGGGTAAAGGACAGAGTGCAGGCTGGGAGTCAGGCCTTGCGCACGCCTGTGTTGCTCTGCTTCGTCCATACAAATGGGGAGAGTAGGCCAGGCGGGAATTTGACGTAGACTGCATTAGGTAATGGGGAGACATCACGGCTGTCAGAAATTAAATGGGGTAAAGAAGCCCAGAGGAGAGGAAGACTGTGGGAGAAGGGATAAAGTTCTTTTTCTGGCAATCATTAAGGATAAGCCTGATGCGAATCCACGGGAAGGCTAGATGCTTGCACATCACGGGCCTGGGGAGGCACAGACTGCAAGTGTCCCCATGCTCCTAAGGCCTCAGAGGGAGGGACGGGGTCTGACGAGGCAGGCAGAGGAAAAGAAAGTGGGAGAGAGGAAGGAGAGGAAAAAGAGGGAGGGGGCGAAAAAAGGCATGGTGATGGCTCAGGTGTGATTCAGTGGTACCAGAATCACAGTGGCATGAGCTCAGATGAGGACAGAAGAAGGAGCCCCAGGACTCCTGGCCCTGAGACCACCAGAGACCCCAGGCAGAGATTGTTGGTGAGGTGCGGTTCCAGAAGCAGCCACCAGAGGGCATGCTTCCTGGTCCAGCAGCAATGGCTCAACTGACAGTGGACACATGTTTTCATCCAGCGTCCTGCACAGCCAAGGTGGGTGGCAACATGGATTTTTTTCCTCCACCCCACTTCACAGAGGGGAAGAGCAAGGGGCATGGACAGGACAAACCCCCTGTCTGGGGGCTCTCAGATTAAATCCCAGTGTCTGTAACTCCTGTCAAGTGGCTGTGGGTTGGTCAAGCAGGCAGGTTCTAAGGGCCTGAAGTACCATTAGGAAGTGGGCGGGGGGAAGAAAGGTCAGGCAGGGAAAGTCCTCAGTAACTGGAGCTTCAAAAGGCATCTGAAAACCTCCTTGGCCTGCTGCTTCCAGAGAGACAGAGGTAACCTGACCCTTTGCATTCTCAGGCCTGGAAGCCCACACCATTGCTGTCATTCCTTCATGAGCCCAGACCTCAAGGGAGACAGCAGGCTGCAGAGGCCAGACCCAAAGCTCCTAGGAAGCCAGCCTTGCGCTCATTGCAGAACAAGCCACAGAGGCCAAGACCCCTGGCCTGGCAGCTGGGTTTTACCAGCTAGCCCCAGCCGTGTGGTACCCAAGCAGCCTAGGTGGGTACCAGGAGGGCTGCACCCCTTGCCTGCTTACCTCTCTGCCTCCTCTACATGCTGCAGATTGAAAAGCAGTGAGGGAACGATCTTGTCCATGTGCTGTGGGTCCCAGATATTGGCCTGCAATTCGTCATTCACTGTCTTCCTCACCACCCCTTGTAGACCTTTGATGCCTGACATTCGGATTCTGTAAGGAAAAGGGTGAAATGAGGTCAGGAACAACTCAGGCCCTGAGAAGTCCAGCTTCTGTGGCAAGGAGAACAGCATGGCATGGGGGTGAGGGATGCATTCATCCATCAAAAGGCAGAATGCAGCTCACGTTCTATTATTCACATGAATTGGCCTCCTGGCTGCTGGCTTCATGTGCTGGTGGATATGAGCCCAGGAAGCCATGACTCTGGCTCATCTCAGAGAGTCCCAGACCCCCCTTGCCCCTGTGCCACCAAGGCTTCATCCCTAGGGTGCCGGTGCTCCAGGCTCCTTCTTGTTTGTACCTAGCTGGGTTTGCTCCAGTTTGAGCCCAAGGTCATAAGAGCTCAAAGTGCAGCCAACAGCTGATGAGGCAGAACCCAGGGCTGTGAGCAGTCTATGGGGGGAGGGGATCTGGAAGGAGAGGCACAAGCTGCCAGACTCCCTGGCCACGGAGGAGTTGCGGCTGGGGCTAAGCTGGCTGAGTAACTGGAGGGGATGCCTTTCACACTCGCCGCCCCAGGCCCCACTGCACTACCCCAGGGTCCCTGCAGGAGAGGCCTTCTTTACAGGCCGTGCAATGCAGCCTGAAATCCCCATTTTTTCCTTTTTTTAATAAAATTTTTCTTCTAATTATAAAATGGTACATGCTAAATATAGAAAAGCTTTAAAGAAAATTTACCCCTCAAATATAACCATTATTGGCATTTTGGTATCTTTCCTTTCTTCTGCACATGCTATACAGCAGGATGAAGAACCTATTGCCTACATAATTTATATTGGCTTTTTCTCCATAACATTCTGTCATAAGCATCTTTCTGTATCATAAATTAAACACACCATGTATTGTCCTAAGAACTTTCTAAACCAGTCCCCTATCGATCATTTAAGTTATTCTAAACTTTTTGCTACTATAATAGTGCTACAATGGACATCACCATATAAAATATTTTACTACATTTCAAATCATTGCCAGGAGTGGAATTACCCAAAAGGTAAGAAAGGAAAGGCTCCCAATATTGGCCAATTACTCTCCCCTCCCCCAGCGTGCGAGCCACACCAGCAGCAAGGACCTCATTTTGAACATCTGTTCTGGTTCCGTGGCTCTGAAAAACCTTCACATTTCGTAGCTATTTCAGCTCATATCCTTTTGATAGTTATTGGAGTTGAGCAGTTTCTCTAACTGTTCAGTTGCTATTTGTATTTTCAGCTTCAGTTTGGAGTATGATTACCAGGGAGCTACCCTGGGCCTCACCTGGTAACTGGAACTGGGTGGTGGGAGCTGCCTAACAGCACTGGGACACAGTTAGGGTCCGCAGCAGTTAGGGTCCCTGGGGAATCACAGCTGCTCTGTTCCTGACCCTAAGTCAGGACCCTGAGCCAGAGGCTGTCCAGACTTGTGAATGAAGTAACTGGAATACAATTCCACCAACTATTCTTGGCCCTGGGTTAAAAGGCACTTCCTAATGCACAAGGGAAATATATCCCAAACATGCTGGACTATGTCCCACCCAAGAGAGCCTTGCTGGCAAGAAACCAGGCTTGGTGGGTGGAAAATTTGATATCCAGAGTGTCAATGTGAATTTTTTTCGCTCCCTCAATCTTCCCATAATACCTTCCGTGTATGTACACATTTCATTCCATGCTACCCAGAACTGACTGAGCCTTTCAAAATAAACTCCGAGAGATCAGACATGGCAAGAAGCTGGGTCCTCTTACTGCTCCTTGTAACAAGCTCAGTGGGGGCCTCCCCAAGTGCCAGGGACCTGGGGAGTTGCTGAGCACAAGGGGACCACACACATACGGGCGTGCCCGCACACTTGCCCCTATTTACAAAACCCACAGGTGGTTCTTGGTAAGGGTTCTGGGCTCTGCCCGGGTTGTGAGTGAACAATGGGGAGGTCTCAGGGAAAAGGGGTGCAGGCAGGGCCTGGGAGAGAGAGACGAACTGAGGACAGAGGCCTGATACCTGGGCACCTTGCACCCTGCAGGCGTTCATTCATGGATGGCAAGTGCCAATCTGAGGGTGCTGCCCAGGTGCCAGGACCTCAGCACCCCTCCTCCTGCCGTGCAGTACACTCCTGACAGTCAGGAACTGGTGCTGACCACGTCTGCTTCTGTACTTTGGCCCCTCCCACTGTGCGGTGTGTGTGTAGTGGCGCAGGGAGGGTCCCCTCGGCTCTCCCCCCTGGAAATTTAGTGCTGCCCCAGAGATCAGCACCTATTACAGCCCCACATGGTTGTGGTCCTGCACCTTCCCCAGCACCTGCTTCTGGACGTGCTCCCACTGCTCCAGCCCCTTCGGCCTCTTCAAAGCTATTTTGGAGCGGGGTGGCCACTCAGGGGCCCCTGCTGTGGAGAGGACAAAGAGTTCCTTCCTTCTGGGACCCCCACTGCCCTCCTCAGAGGCGCTGGGGCAGCACAAGCCCAGGGAGCCCACGGCTGCTTCAGGAGAGGGGAAGTTGGGGGGGGGTGGGGTCAGGCACTGCCGAGCGCTCACACAGGGACCTGCCCCAGAGCTGTTCCACAGGCCTGGGAGCTTTGTGAACCAGCAATGTGGCCATGGAGGGATTCACTTCCTGTTCCTCCCACCAGACTTGGCTGTGGTGAGCGAGCCGCTATCAGGGGCACACAGGGCTCCTTGGCCCTGCTACTGCACAAAACGTGGCACTCAGGCCCCTCCCAGGTGATGAAGGAAGGAGCTGGGGGCGGAGTTCTGGAACAAACAAGAGGATGGGTCTACTGCGGGCACTCTGGCCACATGACAGCGGCAGCCTCCAGCTTCTTCCCTCTGCAACTCCTGCCGCTTCAGAGAAGGGGAGTGGGTGTGTGGAGCTGTTTGGGACAGGGCGGCATTGACAAGGGGACATGTGAGCAAGGGCTTGCAGGAGGAGAAGGAGTGAGCTAGACAAAACCATGGAAGAAGCATTCCAGGTGCAGGAACAGACTGTGCAAAGGAATGTCCCTGGCGTGTGTGCAGGGCAGCAAGGAGGCCTGTGTGGCTGAGGAGACTGGGTGGGAGAGTGGAAGAGATGAAGTCAGGAGGGCAGCAGGGTCAGCCAATGTGAGGATTTTGGCTTCTTATTGGTGGGTGTATATCTTGATGGATAATGGTGAGGGTGTGTTTCTGGGGGGTATAAATGCAGGTACTTTTGAACAAGAGTACATGTGTGTTCGTGTGTTGTCACTGGCTCTCAAGTTGGGCTCCCAGGACCATTACCCTCTATCTTGCCCTGTCTTTGGCACCAGAGGCTTTTCCTTTAGAAAGCACATGCTGGGGGCCTGGCTCTGCCACTTACCCACCTACGTCCCACCAGGTGCCTCTTTCACTTCCACCAGCAGCATCAGATCAGAGGTAAACGCCAGTGCAATCAGACATGCAATCCGGGCTGGGGACCCTAAGACCCATCGATGCCTCTGTCGTGAGCTAAGCAGGCCCTGCTCAGCTGGCCTTCCCCTACTCACTTAGTCTTGATTTCCAAGTCGTCGTGGCTGGAGTGGCACATTTCACTGAAGCGGGACACAAAGAAGTCATAGCTCCGGTGATAGGACGGGGTGTCCTCCTCGATGTTGGCGAACTTCACAAACTATCCAGGAGGAGAGAGAGATGAACACCTGAGAGGTGACCTTCTGTGCTCGTCGCCATGGGGCTCTGGGACTTGCGTCCCCAGGCTCCCTGCCAGCAAAGCCATGGACATACACCTCCCGGGACCCACCCACCTTGGGACGGCCTCTCGTCCCCTTCCCGGAGCGCACTCGGTCTGCATGTCTGTGGGGTCCAAGTCTTCCTCACCTTTCCTGACCACATAAGACTAGGCCCCATGACCCTTTGCAGCCCTTCCCTGCTGAGGTGAGCAGAGGACGCAAGAGGAGGGAAGGCGAGGGCTCACTTAGGCTCCTGTTCCCTTCTACACCCAGAGCTGCAGCCGACCCAGGGGCCGAAAGGCTGAGGGAATAACCCGGAGACTGAGCTAAAGCCAGTGTCAAGGCAGATAGTGCCGTCCCAGAATGAATTCTGGGGAACAAGAGCAAACCTAAAATTTGATTTGAAAGTGTAATTACACTTTATTGGTAAAAATTTGAGTACATTTTTAACGTTTCCCATTTTAGCTGAGTAAGCCTTGCCCAGTATTCTCAGCGGTTAGACTCCTTCTGCCATCACAATGCTGCAGTTCGAGATACGGCCTTAATTTCAACTGAGTCCCGCAGAGAAGCAAGAATCATGGACTAAGTGCAGTTAAATAGCCAAAAATTAAATATAATTTTTATAGACTATTCTGTTTAATGTTACAAATTTGGTACCACAAACAACCCAGAAGATTAGACCTATAATAACACCCATTCTCCTTTATTCTGCCTTGTAATATTATTTTTTACAAACATTTATTGGTTCAAAAAGGGTATGCTGTCCCTAAAATCACCTAGTCAGAGTACTTTCATAATATCCAGTATCAACTGTCGATCTATTTCCCTACTTAACTACTTAAAAGTTGTTAATGGTCTTTTCTGGATGAAAATTAGCAACTTCCACAAACATCATCATCTATTGGCATTGTTTTGTTCTTGCAATAATAAATATACACTTCTTTCTAAATTTGATAGAATCTCAACATGCAAAGCAGACAAGATCTTTCTGTCCAAGTCACATTTAAAATGCATACATATATTTAGAAGTGAATATTCTTAAATGAGTAATAAATCCAAATGACATTGCTTGCATTATATGTTCGTAATATCATTGATTAGATACAAGTCCAGGAGTTCTAGAAGATAGTCAACCTTTGGCTATGTGACCTGCCTAAGCCCCCAAAGGCTAGAACTGTTACAGAGGCTGAAGCTATGTTTGGGTGCACTGCTGCTCTTAATAGGATGTTCCCAGGCTGCGTTCCCCATGGCCAAAGCCTAGCTCGCTCAGAATGTCCATCCAGACTGGGACATGCAGCTACAGGGGGTTCTAACTGCAGATCTGCCTGTAACTGGTGGTGTGACCTTTGAGTGGGACATTTCACTTCTCTTACATTTTGATTTTCCCATCTCTAAAATAAGCAGCCCAGTCTTCATGCTCTAGGATTCTTTATTTTTTAAAATTTGCACTGTATTGACTTCAGATAAGATTGGGCAGCTTAAAACTACCTGTGTGCATGCAACAGTGCACACATCTTAGAATAATTTTAAAAGACTGAAAAAAAAAAGCCTCAAGGCTGAGGCTGTGGACCATTCCACTCCCACATTCACCAGGACTCTTGCTCTATTTTCAGACCTGGTGGTGAGACGACACTTAAAGCCAGTCCCAACCTCCCATACAGAGGGTGTCAGGCCGTTTCTCACACTGGGGGAGGCACTGGGGCTAATAAAATAGATACCCTTTTGGTACCAGGCTCTCTGAGCAGTCTTAGGAGCCTTCGTTTTGACAGCTTGATAGGAGGCGCTTCCTTTCCCCCGGTCTGACAGTACAGACACCCCAGCCCCAATCTGGGCAGAGAGCTCTGGTTGGGTGTCACCCAGGGGCAGCTCCTAGACAGCCCACCCCAAGCTGCTCCCGAGTCTTCCAAGGTCCCAATGGGAGAAGGCCAAAATGGAAACTTTGGAAATTGTGGCTCAGACGGTCAAACTGGGGTGCTTCACGGGGGGCCCTGGATAAGAGACCACAGCCATTGTGGAAAGTCCACCTGGGAACTGTGACAAAACCTGGCTGAGGTGAGGTTGCGACTATAGGGTCTGATCACGAGTAAGGCCATCAACCCTCTTACGAGAAGCAGTACAGCGTTAGGATTATGAGAAAGGGTCTGGAGCCGGTCTGCATTTCTGAAGCCCACCTTCTCCACTTAATTAGGAGGCCGATCTGGGGCAAGTTATTTAAGCCCCTTGTGCCTCAGTCGCCCCATCTGTAAAACAGAGCTACTAAGAGTAGCCATCCCGCAGGCTTGGTGTGACCAGTCCATCACTATTAAAAGCTGCAGCCTCCTGTCCCCCCAACTGTGCATTTCTGACTTGCTGTCAACACTCCATGAGTTGTCACTGGATACATTCACCTGGGTGACTGGTCACTATTTTTTAAAATGCATGATACAGCAGGAACTTCCTATCTGCTTCACCCCTACCACTGCTAATTCATACCTTACAAATGGCTTTTGTTAAAATGTTACTTGCCTAATGCAAGAGATTGTGAAATAATAAACTTGGGTTTGTTTTGGGTTTTATTTCTTAAGATAGAGCAATGATGAGGAAGGTCTCTATAGCAACAAAATGAAGACTCTGGACATGTGATACTTCAAAGGCCATGGGCACTGCTAGAGTCACCCTTTCAAGATCAAAGTTTCAGCTCTTTATACACAACAAAAGCTTGCTGCAGAGGATCACCCACCCTCCAGCACAGGCAGGAAGGAACCACAAATATGTGAAAACTGAGGGTTACTAGGGCCTGGGTCAATAAAAAGAAAGCAAGCCCCAAATATTGACATGGCAAGAAACAGCTCCCCCTGGCCCAGGAATGGAAGCTGAGCCTCTGGCCTCACTTCTGCACCAGCCAAGCAGAAATTAGCTTTTCCTTCTCCTGTAGACGAATATTCTGAGCCACACAACTTCCTGTCATTAACACTGGAAACCCAGTTTAAAATCGTGGGCACAGAGAGAACCCTTGACACTCTCACGGTCTAGGACTTCTGGCCTTCTTGCTGTGTTTACATACAAGGAGAAATGGGAACTGCTGCTTTGTGTCACTGAAACAAATCCTAGCTGGAAAGCAGATCTTGTAAACCACATGGTTTGGACTTTAACACCCCCTGCCCCATTCTCCAACTGCTCTTATTTATAGCAACTCCCTGGAGCAATTGTCACTGAAGCCCGAGAAACATTCTCACTGTGACACAGTCACATCCTGCAAAGGTCCTGACTGCCAGCTGAGGCACAGTGCTTCCCAGAGCTGGACATCCTCTCCTGTCTACCTACATTTTATCTTCTCTCTTTCAAGATTCTTTGCAAAACCAGCATGGTTTTAAGATCTCTTGACAAAGCACAGTCCTTGCTGCCTGAGAAGGTGAACCCTCTGGCCCCAGGCAGTCCCATGTGCTGGTCCCCAAAGTCTGTATTCGGGAAGCACAGATCGAGGCCAGCACCAGCTGCCTCTGCTCCAGGATCCCCGCCATTGCTGGTGCTGACCCCCTGGACCTGAGCTGTCCCACTGGCCTCACTGTTCCGACCTGCCTGCCCCATGAAGCCCAATTCCAGCCACTGGGTTCCAGCAGTGATTTCTGCACTGTTGCTGGATATGGGAGCATTTCTAGTCTAGAGATGACAGTTAAAACCACAAGAGTTGATGGAATTGTCCATGGGGAGCATACAGAGTGAGAAGAGGATGAAGCACCGATCTTGGAGATCACAGACATTTCAGAAGCATGTGGGGGGAGAGATTCACTGGAGAATTCTATTGCTGCTGTACTAAATGACACAATTTACTGAAAGCAATACAAATGTATTAGCTTACAGTTCCACAGTCGAAATGGATCTCCAGAGCTGTTCCTTCTGGAGGCTCCACATGACCACTTCCTTGAGTTTTCTAGCTTCCAGAAGTCACCTACAACCTTTGGCTCATGGCCCCCTTCCAACCTCTTCAAGACCAGCAGAGTAGCATTTCCAGTCGTGTTCTCTCTGTGCCTCTACTTCCATCAATCATGTCACCTTCTGTCTGACTCTGACCCTCCTATAAGGATCCCTGTGATTACATCAGACCCACCTGGATAATGCAGGATAATCTCCCCACCTCAAAATTCTCAACTTGCTCCTATCTACACAGTCTCTTGTCATCTAAGGTAATGGTCACAGGTTCCAGGGATTCGGATGTGGACATCCTTGGGGCACCACTAGTCAGGCAGCCACAGAAACTGAGAAGGGTGAATCAGGTGGGAACTGCTGGGGTCACAAGGCTAGGAAGTCAAGGGAGTGTGAGGAAAGTGTCACCAAAGATAAAACACATCTGCTGAAAGATGAGTGGAGAATGGGTCTTGTGCCTGGTTTCCACAGATTTCTAACTGCAAAGACAAAAATGTACTTTTCAAGTGGCAAGAACTGGCTGTCACCACCCTAACCTGGAGTCACACTTGGCAGCCACAAAATGGGGCACTGGACATTTGTGCTTCTGTTGAGATTCCAGTTCGCAGGATGTGCAGGAGACGGGAGAGCAAGAGGCATGACACCGCAGGGAAATCACCAGACACCCCAGATGCGGGGCATTCCACGCACACTGACCTGGTCCCTCCGAAGTCAGTGCCGAGAAAAACAAAGAGGAGCAGGAGGAGGACCCTCTTAACCAGTTCAGACTGGGAGGAGGAGACACAGGAGGCAAAGTACATGCATGATCTTTATTGCCTCCTGACTTGAAAGACAGCAATCAAAGACAAGTTGCAGACTCCTAGGGAAATTTGCATTTGAACTAAATATTTTTTAAAGTGGAATGATGGTTAATTTTCTCAGGTGAGCTAAAGGTATTTTATGGTTATGGAGAGTAAACTTTGGTTTTTTCTTCTTGGTTGTTTATTAATTTACTTTGTGTATTTTTACATTGAAGAGACCTGACCTTATGTTTAGACTGAGGCATAGAACTGGAGAAAGGGAAAGAGTGGATGTGGGAAGATTGCTGAGGCGATGGGAGCCTTCTGGACAGGAAGACGCCTGATGCAGGAAGTTGAGGGGATCCCACCTGACAGCCCCTATTTCCAGTGTCCAGAAGGAGGCAGGGCTACCTCTGAGACTGAAGACGCAGACTGGGGGTTGGGTGGGGGGGCCGGAGGAGAAAAATAGACAGTATGCGGAGACCACCGAGAGAGTGAGAGATGGCAGTGATCAAAGAATGGACTAAGGAGCTGCGCAAATGAGATGAAGACATGTGTCTGTAAAGGCCCCAGACGGCACGTCGTGTGGTTTTCTGAGGCTGAGGCACTGCGGTGAGAAGGCAGAGTGTGGCTGCAGCAGGACAGGGCAGGGTGAGGCAGGTGGAGAGAGTGTGGTTCCCACCAGGTCCAGGATGGAGGTGAAGACAGGGCACCTCAGTGGGAGCTGAAGGTGGGAGAGAAAGGCAGGCGTCCAGGGACGTGAGATCTGGATGCAGTACAGGGGCAGTGAGAGAGCGAGGTGGAAGGACGCAGCACTGGGCAAGCCACAGCCTCTGTTCTCCTAGGAGGAGAGAGCCCCAGAGCCACTCCAACATGCTGAGGGAAGCTGCCCAGCCCTGCGGCCCTACTGACTCACCCTCACACAGCCTCAGAGCCTGCGGACCGGAGACTGAGGTGCAGTGAAAACATAAATGCTACATGCCCTGACTTTGGGTCACTCAGAGCTGAAAGTGCAGTGTTCAAGAAATTCAGGTAAAATTCACAAAAAAACCTAAGTTAGCCTGTTTAAAGTGCACGATTCAGTGGCATTTAATAGATTCACAATGTTTCACAAGTAAAGCATTTTTGTCACCCCCAGAGGAAACCCTGTGCCCATTAAGCAGTCACTCTCCCTTCCTCTCCCCCTGCCCCTGGCAAACACGAATCTGCTTTTGGTCTCTGGGTCCACCAAATCTGGGTATCGTGTATAAATGGAGAACAGTGTTGTTATGGATATGAATAATGTACAAGTATTTGTTTCAGTACCTGTTTTCAGTTATTCTGGGAACATACCTAGGACGAATCGCTGAATTATATGGTAATTCTATGTGATTTCTGGAGGAACCACTAACCTGTCTTCCACAGTGCCTACACCATTTCACATTTTCACTAGTACTGTACAAGGATCTCAGTTTCTACATATCCTCCCCAAAACCTGTCATTTATAGGTTTTTTAAAATAGCAATCCCAGTGGGAGTGAGTGGTATCTTACTGTGGTTTTGATTTGCATCTCCTTAGTGATTAGTGATGTTGAGCATCTTTTCGTGGGCTTTTTGGCCATTGTACATCTTTGGAGAAATGTCTATTCACGTCGCTTATGCATTGTTTCATTAGGCTGTCTTTTTGTTGAGTTGTAAGAGGTTTTCACACATTTCTCGTTGTTGAGCCCTTCTCAGATGTATGATTTATAAATACTTTCTCTTGTGCTGTGGTTCTTTTCCGTTCTTGACAGGGTCCTTTGATGCACCAAAGTTTTAAATTTTGATGAAGCCCAAGTTATCTATTTTTTCTCCTGTTGATTCTGCATTTGATGTTGTATTTCAGAATCCATTGCCAAATCTAAGGCAGACCTAATCCTATAGTTTCTTTTAAAAGTTTTATAGTTTTAGCTCTTACATAAAGTCTTTGATGTATTTGAGTTAATATTTGTACCTGGTGTGAGGCAGGGGTGAAATGCAAACTGTAAATCCATGAATCTTCATTACAGTTTACTATTTGTATAAAGTAGGCTACTACATCAGATTGTTTATGTAGAAGACCAGGCATTCTCAGATTTAATATTTTCAGTTTATCATTAGCGAGTGACTTCAAAAGGTCGGGACACGTGGTCACTGTGCTGTCCCTTCGGCACATATTGGGACAATGAGACAGGTGTCCAAAAGTAAATCACTGAACAAATAAGAGAGCTTAGCTGGCCCCAGCTCACCATCTTCTCCTGACATTCCTGGTTCTTCAGTGTCATCCTCATCATTCAGATATGAAGGGCTTGAAAGCATCACTTAAAATTTTAAAATTATACTTCACTGCATGGAATGCGCAGGAGTGCTATTAGCATATTTGGATTTTGTGACAAGTTTCAGCACAGCTTCATCCTCGGCGTGATCAAGCACAAGTTAGATGAATATCCATTAGGGATGAAGGGAGGCAGGAAGGGAGGAACTGTGCACAGGTTTAAGACTGCAGTGGGTCAGTCCAAACCTGCTGCTAGTGTCACATGGGAAACTAAAACACGACTCTTCACGTGCCTTCTCCAGAGATTCTAATGAGCGAGTCTGGCTGGGACCCTGGAATCTGTGGGTTTCCAAAGCTCTCCAGGAGCCTCTGCCATTAGCCAGGTTGTGCTCTGTAGAAAGGGGAGGTTTGTTTTGAGCCGATTTGGGCAGCAAAACGAGGTCTGAGGGAAAAGCTACAGGGAGGCAGAGCTGGCTCAGGGTGAAGACTTTTCTCGACTTGTCACCCATAAGGCATTGGCCACCTTGTGACAGACTGAGCCTGGCCCAGGGAGGCTGGAGCCATGCCTGGGCTCCGGGGAGAGGGCCTGGCACTAGGCAGGGGTTGGGGGATAGAGTTCAGTGAGAGGAGAACAGGGGCTGAATCACTCCCTGTCTACAGCCAGTGCTCCCTTCGTGCAAGAGCAGACAAGATTATTTGCCTTCTTTGTGCCTCCATTTCCAGGCAGAGAAATCCAGCAGAATTGGTTAGATGAAATCAATGGTTTGCTTTTTCTCTGCCTTTTCTTTCTTTCACTTTTCCCCTCCTTCCTTGTCTTTCAGTTTCCTGGCAGCAAAACCCTTTATCCAAATGAAACGGCGCAAGCTTCTCCATGGAGTCCTCCTCCCGCACCCGCTTTGGCCCTCACAAAGCCTCAAACCCCAACAAACCAGCCGCAACTCCTAGGATAGCCTCCCTAAGGTCACTAGCATGCCAGCAGTTCTAAGATGAGGAGGAGCAAAAGACAACTTCTCTTGGAAAGGCCCAAGAAGATCGCAGGCTTTGGGGGCTGGAAAGGGGATCCAGATGAGGAATACCACTAGCAAAGACTGCCCCGAAGTTGGACTCTGACTCTATTGCGATTATTTGATTACAAGTGCCTGTTCTTATGTAATTGTCATTGTCTGCAGTATAGTGATCATTAGCTGACTCGCTCTCTTGCTGATGGAGTGATTTGCTGTAATGCAGAACCTAGGAATTTGCAGGGCCCTGAATTGTCAAGGCTGTAGAGCTAATGAAATGCCTACCCTGGGCCAAGATTGCTGTGCAGAGAGCTAGACCGGCGGCCACCTGCTTCTGTGCCCCACCACCAAGAGACACCCTCTGGATGCATGATGGCTGGTTTATTTTCCATTCAGATGTTCCCTTCTAGACTATAGTTAATTTAAACAGGACAAGTGAGATAGCATCCAATGCTGTTGCCAGGACAACCTGACAGAAGCCTTCACCCCCAGCTACTGTATATGTAATTTGTCAAAGGCAGCTGGCTCACCAAGAGAGGAAAGAGAAGAGGATAGGTTGTTACTTTTGGTCTAGAAGGACTATCTTCTGGTTAAATCATCTTACATAGAACAGGAAAGCAGTTGCAACCTATGCAATACAGATTCAGAAGACAGGTTGGCAATGTGAAGAAGGCAAACCTTAAACTTTTCTTTTGTGATATCTGTAAAATAGCTGCGTATCAGGGCTTTTAACACCAAGCTGCTTGAAGGCCTAGAGCTGAAAGTCTGCCTTGAAGGGGAGGGAATAGGAGAGAGGGCAAGAAATTCAAGAAGGCAACCAGGCTATTCAAATATGTGAAGATACACTGAAGCTGGGGGTTCCTGACACCTCTGAGAGATCTTCTCTCCCAAACCATGACCTCTCAGAAGAGCAGCCACTGGCACAGAGGCCAACACTAGAGAGCATGGGCCAAGATCAATCACCTCACGGTATCAACGAAAGGACAGGCCGTCAAAGGTAACGCACTCAGGTGACCCAGCAGGGTAACAGGGGAACTAAGCCCTGTTTCCTGCTGCCCTGTGACCCTTCCACCCAGCTGATGCCTCTGTCCTGGGGACATCAGCTTCTTCCATCTTTGAAAGAAACATAGCTGAACAGCTTTCAAAGTTTGCCCTGTAGAACCAGAGGCCAAGCTGGGAGGGTGCCGGGCAACTCCTGCCCTCAAAGGAATGGCTCCCTTTTCATCTATTTTTATATCTATCAGGACCCCACTTAAAATTATTTAAGGGAAAAAAAATCTATTACTAGAAAAGTTTGAAGATCATCAATCTAAAGATAAATACCTTAGAGGGGACAACCTGTGAATATCCTAAAACCACTGAATCGTATGCCTTAATATGGCAAAAAATATCATAAAACGTATTTTATGTATTCCATATTTATATAAATTGTAATATGTTAATTACATATTTATTTAAATAAAAAGGTGAAATGCCCCTTTAGTCACACAAAGGACACTAAGTGGTGAGTTGTTCGTAGGGTTAGAAAACAAACACGAACCGATCGGAGAGAGGCTGCCCGAGAGGCGCCTCGCTGCCTGGCCACCCTCACCCCCCGGCCTCCTGGGCGGCGCCTTACCGAGTTGGTGCCGAGGATCTGCAGGTCGGGCTTCTCCGACTCCAGCAGCTTGGCCACCATCTTGAGGAAACTCTCCACGAAGAGGTTGATGCTCTGGCAGTGGCAGGCCATGAGCAGCTGGTCCAGCGCCTCCATGGCGACGCAGACGGACCTGGGGGAGGCACGCCATTCTGTCCGCCCGCCTCACACGCACGCCACTCCCACCGGCACCGCACGACCGGGGCACCCTGTTTGGCCATGTAATGACCAACCAGGCACATGAGGATAATGAGGCTCTTCCAAGGCTGTCAGAGGTCTGGAGAGCCATCCCTACAAGTGCCCGCTGCAGCCCAGCGCTGAGAATCAGAAGGAATCAGCAGGAAGGGAGCCTAGAGACCAACACGCCCAGCTCCTCCTTCTGCAGATGAAGACCACGAGGACACAAGAGGGCCACTGACTCGCGCAGATACAAGATGCTCGGGAGAGCAGATGCCAAGCCCGACCCAGTGAGATCAGACAACTTGATCTAGGTCAGGAAGTGTTTGTTGAGCACCCACTGAGGAAAGGCTCCATCCCAGCGAGTGCAGGAGGCGGGCGGAGGGTGAAGCCCTTCAGTTTAAGAAGCCTGAGTCAGATGATGCAGTAAATAGAGATGTCTCCTCTAAAGGCTACAAGAAAATCACGCAGGACGGCCCACAGGGTTCCAAAGGGGGAGAGAGATAGCTCTGGTGGGAAGGAGGAGAAGCAGCTCAGGAAGAAAGTTATGCAGAGGTGGGCCTGAGGGCCAGCCAGCTGCAAAGGCAGTCATGGTGGCTTTTAACATCTTTTTTTTTTGACATCAGATACTATTTCTTAGGTACCCCTGAGCTAATTTCTATACGGAGCAACCATAAGAAAAACAGCCTCTCTGCTCCGAAATTTTCCCGTCCACTTTTAGAAAGTGCTTATTTCTATCTATATGAATGGAGTCAACTATTATCAAATTATTATTTAACATAATTAAATAGTTAAATATTCACAAATGGATCAGGTCAGGCGCAAATACAAAGGCAGCATTGGGGTTTTGAGCTCCTTTGGTGAACTGGAGCCCCATTCCTCCAGCTCTGGGGGACTGGCTGTTCCTGACCGCTGCAGCCTTGCCCTTCAGAGGCCATCATGGTCGCAGTCCAGGAAGCCTGCCTGCCTCCGCAGACCCAGTCCTGGCATGTTTCGGGTCCATTCGGCAGATGAACGAAGCCACCGAATCCTGCAGGGCTGGGGAAGCAGCCTGGGCTGGGGCCCTTCCAAAGAGGACAGGCTTTCCCTGCAGACAAACCTGGACACATTCTGGCAACCAAATGGGATGGGAGAAAATGGGGGCAGGCAGGGCGGAATCCTTTTCTCTTAGGAATCACCCCAGTATCCTTCTGCATGAAAGGCTTCACCATTATTTTACAGAGTTTAAATGAGGGAAAGGAAGGGGTAGGTGGGGTTTGGCAAGAGAAGAAACTAGAAGGCCTTCCAAACCCAGAGCTTAGATTGCTGCTTCCTTTTCCTGTAAAAAATTCCCAGAAAATCCCGATAAGGGAAAAACCATCCTTGGCTAGAAAAAAAAAAAACAAGAAAACTGGCTACTGACTGCGGGTGGAAATTTTGATGGGAAGTGAAAATTATGGTAGAAATAAAGCTAAAAAGCAAAGAGGTTTAAGGCTTAGAGCTTTGAATACACTGCCATTTCATGCCCCATCTGGGATCTCAATACTAAGGCTGGAAAGATTGTAATTACAAACTTGAAGTTTTCAAAATATCGTAGAAGATCAGAAGTCAACAGGACCTTGGAAGCTCCGAGTCCAGTGCTCTCTCCATTGGCCCTAGCTTACCATATGTCCAGGTATGTCCTATTGTTAGGCTTATACTCCCAAGCAGAATAGGGTGATGTCCACTCAACAGGACTAGGGCCAGACAGGTTGGTCTCAGGAAAGATCCAATCTGGGCTCGGTGTCTGGAAGGAGTCCAAAGTAGTAGTAGGTCTGGGAAGCTGAACTGGCCTGAGTACTTGAAGCAGTCTGGGGCAGGAAGGAGCGGGTGAGCACTAGCCCACAGCAGGGGCCCGAGGAGAAGGCAAGAGCAGGTTACAGGCATGGGCAGCAGGTGACGATCAAGGGTCCAGAATGTACTAGCAGACCTTCCCAGCAGGTGAGGGAGGCAGAACCCAAGGACTTTGGGATGGACTGTGGTTCATGGACAGCAACTGACACCAGGAGAGGACATTCGGCAGGAACTGACACCAGGAGAGGACATTACAACAACAGGAACTCAGGGTCAAGGGCCAAGGCAGAAGGTGAGTTATAACAACTGAGAAAACTGCACAGAGGGCCTGGTGCTCAGGCGTGAGGCAAGAAGTATCTTGTACTGAATTCCAGAATTCAAGCTGGTGCTGCCTGAACACCCTGTGCTCAGTCAGAAGTGGCGCTAGGGGCCAAGGAGGGCTGAGCCTCCAGGCCCGGAGGAACGAGCATGAATATCTGGGAAGCACACGTGGCTGGAGAGGAAAGGCTGATCCAGGGTCAGAGATGAGGGCCAGCAGGCAGGAGGGAGGGGGCAGCTTTAGCAGGGTCGGTCAGGGCCTAGGGGCACTGGCCTTGACAAACCACCGCCTGTCCTGGGCAGCTGGAATGTTCTCAGTCCCACTCCTGGGAAGAGACCTCTGGGTTTTAGAAGCCCCAGAATAGGTCGGCCTCAGCCAAGGGAGGGAAGGATGAACTTCCTTATCTAGCAGGAACCTGCAGTATCTCTGGCTTCTTGCTGCTCTGTACATCACTGCACATCAGAGTCCATGACAATGAAAAAGTCCTTGAAACTCACACTTTACCCTCTCTCTGCCCATATCTGCTTATCACCCCTGATGACAAACACATAAAAAGACAGAATTCACATATAACTGGAATGAGGCAATGATGCAGGGAGACAGTGGGGCAGATGAAGTTGGCTCTGCTGCCAGGCCCAACCTAAGGTTTCCTTCCATCCAGGCAAACCATAAATAAAGACACATGCTTGATGAACAGGGAGACACAGCCTCTCGGGCTGTCTGCATGGGAGTATTTTGCTCTTCCAAAGCCACCAGCAGGAAGATAATAATGAAGACTGTGGCACTGTGTAGGGAAAGACGGAGGGCAAGGAGGGAGAATCGGAGATCGGACATAACAAATTTTTCTTCTCAAAATGTTTATGATTAAAGCCCCTGGTGAAGCTTTCAAGCCTTTAAAGACTTAGAGGCTGCAATGGCTATTTTTAACAGAATGATACCAGTTTTGAATTGCAGTTCTAAGGGCAGTGGAATGATTCTAAGTGGCTCTGGGGGTACAAGACATTTTTACTGAAAGAACCACCACTGCAGAGAACAGAGATAAAATCAGTATTAAATGTTAATGTTATTGCTAGTGTATTAGTTTTAGGTTCAATCTAGGATAAAGTCATTTTTGCTTGCTTGAACATGCTTGACAATTTGTCAAGGTGATTTATATAATCAGTATGCACAGTATATTCATCCCTTTTTACTGAGTGTGTAACCTTATTTCATTATATAAAATGATAGAAACATGTTGTTTGCAGTCTTGCTTTTACCCCAGGGACAGCTAAATTTCAGGTTTGCTGGTGGGTCCTGTAGAGGTGTGGACATCTACTCCCATCAGCACAGGCCTAACATTTTCACTATAGTTCTTGCTCCGTCTTCCTCCCAGGAGCAAGAGGCCTTGGCAGTTGGTAGGGCTGCTGGGCAGTGGTGGAGGTCCAGTAAAGGGGTTAAGGGGAGAGGATGCCGCAAGGCTCAGAGGTGCGGAAACCAGAGCTTCAGGGGGGATGGTCAGCCAGTTGGTGGGGAGCGGGTCTAGAGCAGGCATGGCAGTGTGGAGGGTGTGGCTGGGTAGAATGGCAAGTTGGGGGCAGGTTGTAGAAACTCCAAAAGTCAAACTGAGGAACTTGAATTTTATTCTAAAGGAGCCAGGAAAATAGAGCTTCAGGTCTGTGTGTTGAAGGTGATAGCTGGCGTGATTAACCTGGAAGGACAGGAAAGACGGGAAGCAGAGAGATAATTTCCAAGGCGCCTGCCAAAATCTGGAGTCTGCACCAGGAGAAAAGTAAAGCCAAGGGAAGTAGAGGGTGGATACAAAAGGCTTAGTGGCGAACAGAACCCAGAGGACTTGGGAACAACCTACCCCTCCGCCCACCCATCACAAATGCCCCGGGGATGTCTTAGCTTCCCTTCATGCTCAGCCTTGCTCCGCGGTGGGATGGTAAGGCAGCAAACACACTCTGGCTTTCCTTGTGAAAGCAACACACACTCAACTCTGGGTTAGACTGACTTTCCAAGGCCCCAGGCTGTGTAGGAGGGCTTCTTGATAGAGACCGAAAGGGTAAATGGCTGCTAACAGGGGTGCCAGCAGCCCCTTCCTCCCCTATCAGGGCGACAGCACCAATTTCGCCCTGCCTTTGGAAGAACACATGGACCCGCCCTCAGTCCCAGTCCCCACTTTCTCAGTCTGTTCAATAATCCAGTCACCTGCCACAGTCACACAAGGACGCTACTCCTGCCTTAAAAATAAAATAGTTTCTAAAATCTCTCTCTCGCTTTCCCGTATTACTTACCCATATCGATGACGACCTACATCACGGATGAGCCTCTCGGAGAGGTAGGCGCCAATACGATCTAGCTTTTCTGGAGCTGAGAGGGCATAGAAGGTCAGCTTCTCCATGTTGGTTTTCACCAGGCCATCCTGCAAAGGACAGACCTTTCATGTACACAGTGGCCATACCATGGCTAGAAGGGTTCAAGTCTAAAGGTAAATCATAATTCAATTTAATCAACATTCAGCAAAGTGCCATTATGTATGCTACAGGCAACATGCAGGCTTCAGTGATACACAGATGATTATAGTTCCTGCCCTCCAGGAACTCATAACTAAGCATGCTTGCTATAAATAAGAACAGTAAGTGAAATAAACATATATATGTATGTATGTATGGGTGCACATATGTACATGTATATATACATATATGTATGTGTGTAGGTGTGTGTATACATACGTGTGTGTGTGTGTGAGTGAAGGACAAACCTTCATTGACTCAGAATTAAAATATGCTGGGTGTCCAGCACCCAGTCATGAAGAGGAAGCAGCAGCTGTGCAGCTCTTCGGGAAGTCTCCAAAGGATGCTGGAATGTGTCCCTCCCATTGCCTACCAAGAAGAGGTCATTGATTCCCAGAGAGCAGGTCAAGTACATCAGATCCTGACATTTCCAAAACCACGCAACCCGTAACATAGCCTGGCAGGGAAGTGACGGCTTGGACGCCAAGAGGCCGGGCCTCCTAGGTGTGTGCACATCCAGACACTGGCACATACCAGAGGGAGCCATGGAGAAGCCACGTGCTGCTGAGCTAAAACACAAGAAGGAAAGTGCTTGCACCAAACAGCAGGGAGATAGTACCATCAAGAGGGCCAGAGCTCAAGGAACTATCACCCAGAGAGACATGAGTGAGAAAGACGCTTCGGTTGTGCAGCAATGGCCAAAAGCAAGCCAAAGCAAATTCCAGAGCCTCTGCAGATCTGGCTCCAGAGGGAGCCAGCTCTCCTCGGGCTTCAGGCCCCTGGCAGCCTCTGCCCACTGCCTGTGGAGGTGCACATGCCATGGTCTCCTTTTGTCTGAGCAGGTCCGGTGGCAGGGGCCTGGGGCCTGCCTTCTCCTTGCAGGAGCCCTCAGGGCCCTGGATGGGGTGAGATGGTGAGAAGGGATGCCAGCCGGAGATGTGACCCACCTCGGGATCCTCAGGGAAGATGTTGTCAACAAGCCTTTTGTACCTGGGGCGTAGGGCACCACAGCAGCCACACACACCTGCAACAGTAATGAGAAAACCTGTGAGCACAGCCCCCAGGTCAGCTGAGGAGACCTGGGAAGCAGGCTATGGTGCCTTGTAGCCGTCTTTTAGAGTGCCAGGGCCTCGTCCTTCCCTGGTGTTGGTGTCTCCCACTATCTCCCCACATTCCCAAACATTTGCCTTTCTTGTGCCATGTCTTTAGACTGGGGGTCAGGCAAGAGGCATACGCGGGGGTTGCCAGCAGACCAGCACTTGTTCATGAAGCCAGGCCACAGAGGAGCACCTGAGAGGTGAGACTTTGGAGTGGGGGGTCACACCAAAGTCAGGTGCTGCCCTCACATATTCCACTGTTGTACGCACAGGTACATGTGCACGTACACGTCCACACACACACACAACTCTGGGAGAGGACTATCAAATTGCTTCCTGCAGCCCAAGAATCTTCCCCAGGGTCCTGGGAAGCTGGCTGCAGCCCTCACTTGCTCCCTACTTCCTTTACGCTCTACCCCTCAATCTCTGCCATCCTATCCTCTGGGGCCATTTCCATCATAGCATGTTATGTGAAAGTATGATAGATTAACATTACCATTAATTATTAACATTTGAAAATGCACCTTTAATGCAACCGGACCATACTGTTTGAAGGCTGTAGTGTTTCAGAGTTGGGAAGGGCCTTAGGGGCCAGCCAGGCTGGGGTTCTCAAAGCCAGCCCCATCATGAGGTTTCCACCAATCCGTAGCAAAACAAAAACCTAAAACAATGTTGTACGTTTTTAGAAAGCTGAATCTAATCCACTTATAAGACTGTCTGATATGGCCTCTTCCGTCTTCTGGTGTTGTGAAATGATGGTGTTAGGAAATCAGTGATAATAAAGTAAACCCTGGGAAAATAGAAAGTGGACAATTTTAGGTTCCATCATAAAAAGTTTTCAATTGGTGAAGGAAATCAAAGCATCTGGAGACCATCGTCCTTCAACCTCCCTCCTGATGCAGGGGTCCCTTCGCACATTCAGTGCCCCCCTCGCTGCCTGGCGGGGAAGTGGGCCCTCACTCTGGAGGAGGGGAGAGGATAGCTGGGAAGGGCCTGGGAAAGTCTGCTCCACTCCCACCAATAATTGCCCCTTCATTCTACTAATTAATGTTTAATTCTGCTTGTACAAACTCTACTTGAAATGCAAATGCACCCTGGAAGGATCACGCCAGTGGGTCACTCAGAAAAGAATGAATTACTTTGGTGGAATTACTGCAGTCTCACAAAGAGCCTTACAGCAGCAAGAACAGCGGCTCTCAGGGAGTTTGGATTGGGAGGGGGTGTGGGGCGGGCAGTGCCAGGAGGAGAAAGGGGCAGCGATTTAGGCTCTAGGGGTGACTGGGCATGAGGGAATGGGTGGGTCGTTGGGGAAGCCAAGGGGCACCCCGAGGGAGGGCAGGACGTCAGACCCCCGCCCCACACAGAGTGCTGTACGTCCCCAGCCTCCCACCGATGCTGCACGGGGAGGGTGGCAGATTAGCCCATGGCAGCAGACGCGGGTCCTCCAGCGCAGTCTCGGGGCTGGCCTGGCGTCTCCTCATCTCCCCTCTGCTCCAGCCTAGGAAGTGTTAGGGCTCCAGCTGGCTGGCATCCAAGGTTATTTCATATGACAGGACTGCTTCTGAGGGTTGCAATCCACGTCTTGGGGCCTCAAAGCCCAGAATTTAAACCTGCCCTCCTTCCCCCTGAGGCCGCCTGCCCGGCCCTCCGCTGTCAGCACACTTCTTCCCAAGATCCCAGCAGGACGTGTTCTGCAGTCTCTCAGCAGCCGCCTCGTCACTGTCCCCAAACAGGAACACTGGCCTTTGTGTTTTGAGGCAGCGAGGAAACAGAAACATGCGGAAGTTAGGACAAGCCAACTGCAGGGCCAGTCCCTTCCTCAGAGCTTTCTGAGGGGCCTGGGTGTGGGCGCCTGCTTGGGACAGAGGCCGAGCCTGTGGTTGTTGGAAACCCAGGCTTGTCAAGAAAGATCAGCCCCATTTGCTACCCATTCAGGGGAGCAACCTCTGTGCAGAGGCAGAAGGGGGCTCTTGCCTCTCCCAGAGGGGCCAAGAGCAGCTGCCCAGAGGCAGCAGGGGTTATCTCAGGGGTTATCTGGATGGGAGAGGAAGGGGCAGATTGAGTGGGGAGGAAGAGAAGGAAGAAACCAAATATGACTGCAAGTCACTCTTGACTGACTGGAGAAGACAGAGGTGGCTGGGACCAGGGGACATCTAGGTGGCATCGTCCAGCAGGTCGTCAGGGAGGAGGATGAGGGCTTGCAGAAGTGACCATTGATGCTCTGAGAGAGGATGGGATCATCGCTCAGGGGTAACAGAGCAGGTGGAGCAAAAGGCAGAACTCACGGAGGTTGGCTGCCTCGTCCTCTCCCTCTCACACTTTCCATTCCCCACCCCTTGCTAGTTTTCTGTAAAGCATTTCACTTTTCTTTTTCTCATTTCTCTGCCCCTTTCCCTAAGGCCCTCCAAGCTAAGGCATTTGGGGCCTTTAAGCTGATCACCCTCATCCTGGAAATATGCCAATTCCCTTCTAAAAATGAAGATCCCCTGTCTCAGTGATCTGGTTATCTAATTCATAAGATGCTAGTAGCTGATGAACAGTCGTCCAGCAGATATATGCATTTTTTAAAAAGCACTAAAGCCAAATAAAATATTCTCTAACACTAGAATCTTGGCAACATGGGGGCAGGATGTTTATAAGAGAAAACCAGTACACAAACAAGTGTTGGCAAATTGTTCTGCTATGTTGGGCTCTGGAGTTTTTTGCTTGTTTTTCAATTCTTTACATACCCAATCTTAAGGAAAATAAGGTAGAGAGGCAAAATTAATAGAATTACTTGGGATAGTGGTGGGGAGAGTATAGAAAAAGTTAATAGTTCTCTGTTTCTAAGTAACAGGTCACTTTTCAAGAGGATAGAGCGGACAACTATGACACCATATAGCCGACTATATTCCGACTGGAGGAAAGAAACACCTGAATGGATCACTGGGAAAAACAAACCTAAATCTATTACTTTACCACCTTATCTGCTCCGCTGTAGAATGGGGCTATCGTATAACTAAAGTGATTTTTTGGAATCTCAGCCAGAGAGCAGAAAGCCCTGAGCTGCACTCCACACTGCCTGGGTAGGTAATCAGAGCAGAAAGCGGGAGATAAATTTCTCCTCTCTGATAAGCAAGAGGGCTGGCAGGGCCTGCTCAGGAGCCCCTGGCCTGCGGGCACCAGAGCAGCTCAGGGGGTGACAGGAACCCACAGGCACCACCCCCAGGAAGCTTCCAGCCACAAGCAGGTGACTTCAAAGTAGCCACAACCAGGCCAGGGGGGGAAAAAAAAGAATAGAAGACATTAAAAAGACATTGAAAATAGTTCATTGTTGTGAGAGATGCAGTGGTACATTTTCACGTATTTGCTTCATCTTGCTTCTGATGGTATTTATTCTTAATGTAAGTACCTAGAAGTAGGTGGACTTTAACTCACCTATAAGAGCCTTTTTAATTCTGAACCATTTTATTTCCGAGAAAGAGACTCTCTACCAGGGCCTTCGTGGCCTCTTTGGGGACCACGCCTGGCAGATCCAACCACAGGACGCTGAAAGTAAATTTATTGTGGATCCTCTCTGGCACTAGGACCTCTTACATTCATGTTGAGGGAGAGGAAAAGGTGATATGGTCAACTTCGCTATTATGTAGCTGCTCTGCTTACTCAAAAAACACATCACTGGAATTAACAGAGAGGTTTCCTCCAACCATAAAACTCTAAGAATGGTTCACCTGCCCCAGCTGTCCTGCGCCTCCTGCCATCCTGCTCAGGCCCATTCTGCCCCAACTGCTGGGTCCTCCTCACATGATCCGGCCTTGGAATATTGCACTCAAATTCCCCATCTGGGACATTAGTCCAGACAACCTGTGGGCTCCTACAGTCATTTCCCAAAGCCTCTGTCCAAATGTCACCTAACTAGGGAGAACTTCCCTGACCACTGTTTGTCTTTAAACTTCTATCCTGGATTTATTCCTCTTCACATGTTTCACCAGCTCACACACTTTATGTGTCCACATTCAGTGTCCCTCACCAGTGTAAGTTCTTCAAGAGCAGGTCCCTTGCTGTGTGTCCCTGCTGTATCCCTGAGCCTGGACAGGATCTAACTTTTGGTGGGGTGGACAATGATGCTCCCACATATTTGTTTAATGAAGAATGAGCATGTGATGGAGCAGAAAAGGAATCATGAATTTCATAGTCAGTAAGAGGAAGATAAGGCATTTTGCAAAAGATCTCTGGGTGCCTGTCAGACAGCCCTCCTAGGAAGACTCCTGGGAAATGTGCTCCCGTGCCTCAATGCTGCCCAGCCTGGCATCTGGGGTTGCCACCACCCACGGCTCCCTTGAGGCGGTGCTGGATGGAGCCAGGCTCCCGCCAGGCTGCAGTGTGAAGGGGCTTTGGGTGGTGAGTAGCCCGGGCTCAGGGTCCCTTCCACCCTGGCCCTCCCACCCATTGGCCCTGTGCCTTCTTGCCCAAAGCCCCCAAGTCCTGCTTGCAGGCCCCTGGCTTAGCTGTGACCGCAGTCCTGTCTGCTCATCATAATCACCCCTGTGCCTCTGAGGAGGAGTCAGAGGCATTCCCCTGTGATCCTGGTGCACAGCCAGCGGGAGAAGCACATCTCTCAGCTGCTGGCAGCCTCTGTGGACTCTGGACCCTTTGCCTGGTCTGCCAGCAGCATCTGTGTCCCCATGACTCCTGCGCCCTTCAGTCCGGTTTCTCCTTTGCTCTGCTTGCCTAATCCTGTTCCCTATGCACCTGTCCCTGTGATAAGGGCGACCCACTACCCAGGGCAGTTGGTGCTCTGAAACAAACAAAAACCACAAACACTAAACACATCATTCTTTCCAACATCTAGGCCCCTTCCCCCAAATTCCTCATTATTAACATGGCATCATCTGCCAAGCCCCCTGGCAAACAATATTTGTTCTCTTGGAGTTCTTCCTCTCCTTCATCACTGCCCCAGTTTCTCATGTGCTGATCTTCAATATCTAAAAAAAATACCAGGGTTGCTCTGTGCTAAGTACTAGGCCAAGCACATTACCAATATTTCATATATAATACTCATAACAACCCCTTAAGGTATGTACTATCATTCTCATTTTACAGATAAAGAAGCAAGATCAGAGAGGTTGAGTGCCCTGCCCAAGGCCACACAGCATCTTCCATGAGGCTCCCCTAACTGTTCTATCCCTTTCCCCAAAGTATATCCTCAGCACTTTCCCAGGTTTATCCCACTCTCTCCTTTGCTACAGCCTCCATGCTAGGACGCCTCCTTGACATGTGATACCCAGTACTTATAAAAGCCCTTTGGCTGAACTCTTTGCTTCAGTTCCCTCTGTATATAGTTTTGAGGCAAATCTTTGCTTGATTGAGTTTGCTTCACAGTCAGGCAGTGTGGCTTGCCAGTACATTAAGTGTTAACCCTTCAATTTAGTACGGCATTCAACATGGAATGATCCACCAGTGTGGAGGGGCTCTGTCTTCAAGTCCTTTTTCTGCTGTAGGTGGGCCCATGCTTTGCCTCCTGGAACAGCTCTTGTCCAGCAGCCAGAGGCCATATCAGGTGTGAGAAGAGCTTGGCAGGTCTGAGGAGGAGCAGACTGGGGGAGCCATCCGACTATGGAGAGCCCCACAGCAGAGGATAAAAGGATGTTTGGGTGACAGGGACCAGGAAGAAGCTGGAGATAGAGAAGGCACAGGAAAGTCAGAACCACAGCCTGGGGGCCTCACACCATCTCACTGTGAGGCCTGGCCATCCTAAGGCCTGCATGGCCTCCTTGGAAGCCCTACGGTAATGGCACCCCCAGCTCTAGGCTTTACCTTCCCCTCTGCCAGCTCAATGTCTGTGTACCTTTGCTCCATGTTACCTTCTACATTTTCTGCCACTGTTTGCTCAGCTGTTAACTTCAGTGACTTCTGTACATCCCCACCGCCCACCCCCGGGTAGACTGTAAATTCCTCAGGTGTCTTTCTTTTGACCTGGGTACAGTGTCCAAGCCCAGCAGGACAGGCGGAAAGCTTGTGTGATGCATGATGCCTTTGATCAGCGTGAGACCCAGGGACGTCACCTCCTCTCCTAGCCCTTGGTTTCCTCCTTATAAACATCAATGTCATTATCCCCATTCAGCAAGAAAAATGCCATTTTGCTCAAAATAGTTCATATTTATTTTCTTAGCTTTACAATCCCCTTGTAAAGGCAAGGGCTAGATTGAATTATTCCTACCAAAGTAAACTAATTCTTTTTAAACAATTTACAGTAAAATATAACCCAGGGCTAATGGCACAGACACGTCTTCCAAATGAATTGGAGGAAACAGAACAAAGTTCAGGGAGAAAGAGGCAGCAGATTCGAGCACCTCCCCTGAAGGTCAGGCCTCATGTCCAGCAGAGGATAACTGAACCCTAGTGGCCTGTACCGTACTTGCTGGGTGGAGTGGGGAAGAGGAATAAGTTTAAAATATATAGGTTCTGCCCTCAAGGAACTTACTCTCTAGCTGGGAACCTGAGACCCACACACATTTAAAGTTGATGATGTGTCGCAATGAGGTGAAGGACTCCATAGAACAGAAGAAGTCTCTGGGAGTTTGCTGAGTCCCAGAAGGCTTCCTGGAAGAGGCAAAACCTGAGCTGGATCTCTCAGGGTGGAGAAAGCTGGTAAGTACTGGTGAATTCATGATAGGAAAAATCAACAGCCCTTCAAAGGGGAAAAAATTTAAGAAAATTGAACAGGTCTCTTCTTTCATTTCTCCCCTTTTCCTTGTTTCTGATTTTAAAAGGAACACATGCTCATATAAGCTTATAAAGTAGGAAAAAATAAAAATGAGTGTAAACATCACTTATAATCATACTATTCGTGATTAGCTATTAAAATTGTAATGTATTTGTTTTAGTTCTTGTTTCTATGTTTATACATATTTTCAAAACATGCATAAAATTGGGATCATATAATACAGTTTTAAAACCTATTTTCTTCTTCTTATATTGTGAATATCTACGTTCTCATTAAATATTTTTCAGAACATCATTTTAGCAGCCCCTTGCTATTCCATCTTTTGGCCAGACTCTGATTTATTTAATTATTCCCCTTGTTTCCCATTTTTCATTACTCTGAATTTCAAATCTGATGCGGCGACTTGCTGTTGGTGATTAAAGCCAGGAACGGTAGAGAGCGAGCCTAGTTTGGTTTTCTTGGTGACAAGGAAATCAAATGGCACCATGTGAGAGGTGGTGCAGTGGAGGTGACATCTGCAGGGGCCGGGACCTGTCTGTCATGCCTCAGGGACAATTTTGGATTAAAGAGACCAAGAGGAGGTATTGACGCCAATGAGTTTGAGAAAGGCGGCACGGTCCAAGTTTCCAGACAGATTTTATCAGAAGTGGAATTAAACAGCAGCTGAATTCTCCCTGGGGAGACAGTTTGGGTCAGACCATGTCTGAATGCACAGACAAAAGAGTAGATGTCAGTAGCCTGACCCTTGGGAGCTCCCAGCGCTTCCAATACGCTTACTGCTTTCCAGCCAGTGGGTTAATCTGATTGCCGCCTTACCTGAGGATGGGGATTGAAAAACAGAGAAACGTGTCCAGTTGATTTAATGTCAGGGCTTCAATTCTTCACTAATTGTAAGCTCCCTTGAGCTACTGGTATCATTCTTCAAGTGAGTGACAGATAAAAATAAACAGAATGTTTTTCATTTCTTGTCTCTTAGAACTACTAACAGCACAAAAAATTTGCCTCAACTATATTTAGGAGCCAGACTAGCTTCCAACTTCAATTCCAGCTTTCTCAAGCTGTGCAAATTTAGGCAAGATATGCAAGCTCCGTGTGCCTCGGGCTACTCATCAGCAAAATGGGAACAACAGAACCTATTTCATAGGGTTGTGGTGGAAACCAGGTAAGTTAACACAAGTGAAGTTCTTAGAACTGTTCCTGGAATAGAAAAGGCACTCAAAAGCTATTAGCTATTTTCATCATCAATATTACCATAATAGTGCTTACTAAAGTCTCTTTCCCAACTTGGGAGAGGGAAGGCAGAATAGAATAAAATGGCATTACAGAGCAAGAATGGCCCTTAAAGTCTTTTGGTTTTATTTTATACTTAGAGCGTGAGCACAAACAACTCTTACAAATCTAAAGCCAAATCCAGGTAGGCACATATCAGACCCCCAAGGACAAAGCTCAGAGGAGAAATACAACTAAGAGGGTGCCACTGTGACCAACAGCAGCCACTACCAGGTTTTAAGCTTGTGTTAGGCACTAGGCTGTGTTTCACCAGCATTTTTCATTTAATCTTTACAAAAAGTCTCTGAGGTTGACACAATTATCCTTATTTTAGAGAGAGCACCAAACCTAGGCTGTTATCCAGTATACTGACTTGTAGAAATTAAACCACTGAATTCTCTGCCCCCAAGTACCTTATGTTGTTGGTAGGTAAAAACAGAAATGAGAATAGTTAACAACATGGGTTTGAATTGTGCAGGTCCACCTATATGTGAATTTTTTTCAATAAATACAGTCCTGTATGCTGATGGACAGTGACTGTAATGGGGTTGGTGGGGGGGACCTGATGAAGGGGTCAGTTTAATAACCATAATATTGCACATGTAGTTGTAGATTAATGATACCAAAATAAATTATATAAAAAAATACAGTACTGTACTGTAAATGTATTTTCTCTTCCTTATGATTTCCTTAATAACATTTTCTTTTCTCTAGCTTTATTACAAGAATACAGTATATAATACATGTAACATACAGAATATGTGTTAATCAACTATTTATGTTATTGGTAAGGCTTTCAGTCCAGTGGGTTATTAGTAGTTCAGTTTTTGGGGAGTCAAAAGTAATATGCAGATTTTTGAATGTGTAGGGGGTCAGCACCCCTAAGTTCTGTTCGAGGGTCAACTGTATATTTGACAGGAACATGGAATCTAATCAGAATCATACTAATTAAATATTACATATACACAGAGCAAGAATGCTGAGGTAACTGAGACAGGATGGGAAAGTGTCAAAGGAGACCAATCTAAATTATTTAAAAGAGAAGGATTCCATTGAATTGTGAGAAAAAGAGTGCTTTCCATGTAGTGAAAGGGTGGAAAGAAAACACTGACATTTCCTGAGTGCCAATTATATTACATGCCTACCTTAAGCACTTTACACTAAAAAAAATATCCCATGAGGTTAGTTTTGTCACTTTTCAGATGAGAAAACCAAAGCTCAGAGAGGTTAGTTAATTTGCCCAAGATCACACAGGGAGCAAGGAAAAGAGACAAGAACAGAGTAAGGGAGGCTCTCTGACTTCAGAGCAATGGTATGCATACAGATTTGAAGTGAGAGTAAATATATCAGGCAGGGGTATGAGGAAAATGTGCCCAGGCAGAAAAGGATAATTTCTAAGATGGGTTATTTTTTTAAAAGATTTGAATAATCGATGATGAGATCTGAACCAGCTCTGTGGATTGTGCCAGTGTCAGTTTCCTGGTACTGATACTGAACTACAGTTATGCAAGATATTAAATTGGGGGAGCCTGGGGGAGGGGTATACAGGCCCTCCTTGGACATTTCTTTGCAACTACCTATGAATCTATCCCCCAAATAAGAATTTTTTTGAAAGTTGGCATAAAACTAAGGCAAAAACACTTCCTTTGAGTGCTGGTGGTAACTGGCAAAGGCCCTAGACATAGGACTCTGACCTGTCTACAGGGACACAAGAGCCAGCATCAGACAGAGCCTCTCCACCACCCCTTTGAGCAACCAGTCAGCTCAGCACTAGGTTGACTACAACTGGAGGGAGAAATAAAGTTGCCAACCCCGATATTGAGCATCTATTATGGGATCCCCCTAGGCCAAGCGCTTCCTAGGGATATGAAGTGTTAATAAGACACAGGTCTGGCTTTAGGGGCTCCTACAGTCTAGTTGGAGAGAAAAGTCCCCATGAATAAATACAATATAAGCTGGCCAGCATGTATTGATGTTTCTTAAGGAAAGCTTCGTGTGTTACAGTGCTCAAGGGGAGTGCATGCTTTTAGGCCAGGTTAGTTCATGAAGACTTCTTGGGGGACGTAGACCTCAGGCAGAGAGAGCCTTGAAGGATGTGGGCCTAGCAAGTTAGGGGTGGGGGGGAGGCAGTTCAGGCAAAAGAAACTGTTAAGAAAAACAGATACATGTAGAAGTGGTTTTGGAACCTAAGCTTGTCCAGGAGCCTCTTGCAGGCTCCTGGCCCCTGTGCAGCGTGGACATTCAAGAACACTGTTGAATAGCTTAAATAATACAGAAAACAGTTTTTAAAGATTCATTCTCAGTATTGTCACTCCAAATAGGAATTGTATCATAACATAGCTACAGTTTTATATTTTACAGCATAGAAAGAATGTGCTTTGAAATTGAGCCAAACAGGGACCATGAGCTATATGATGTCAGACAGGTCATTAGAGTTCTCTTTTGGCTTCCTTGTCTGTGGAAATGAGCAAAGCACCTAACACAAGCTGGTATACAGTAGGTGCTCCATAATGTGAGCTCTCTGGTCCTTTTACCCTATTTCATAAGCATTTTTCCTGATGCTGAATTGTCATAATTACCATTTTTAATGTGGCTTAACATTCCAGTGAGAAGATCTATTATCACCTACTGAACTTTTCCCATATTATTTGACATGTGTCTTGTTTACACTTTCATGCTATTAAAAATAATGCTGGAATGAGTGTATGTACACTCCAGTTTTTTTCATTTTCTGGGTTATGTCCCTAGGATAGATTTCCAAATTGAGTCAAAAGGTATGAATATTTTTAAGACTCAAGAATCTGATTTGCCTCTTCAGGGGCAGGAAATGGCTGAGTGGGGCTGGAGAGCAGGTTCCAAGCAGTCTTGTGGGTCCTAAGGCCGCGAGACGCTCTGACTGCTCAGGTAAGCATTTGGGCTTTGCCTTGGAGGTGGTGGTGTTGGTGGGGAGGGAGGACCGTTATTTGAGGGTTTGTGGAAAAGGAGGTGTGAGAGCATGAGAACAGTGTATTAGGAAGACCGGTGAAGAATCGTCTGGACAGCTGAATTTGAATTTAGAGAGAATGGAAGAAGGAACTCCATCAAGAAAAGAGCAGGAATCAAGGCATAAGAGAAAAAGGGTCAGAGTCAAGAGGTGGCGAAGAGGAGAGAAAGGAAAGGCTGGATGGACTACACCCGGAATAGAACAGCACGCAGCCATGGCTGACAGCAGAGAGGGAGGCAAAATCCAGAGCTTAGAACTAGTGACAAAAATGGGAAACCCTCCCCACCCCCAGTGGCACATCACCAGCCACACTGGTCCTAGAAACTGTGTTAGAAGCTCACCCCACTGCTGCAGAATGACAGCATCAATAATGTCATATCACCAGAGGGTCCTGTGAGGTTGGGGATCAGCCCTGAGAAAGGTGAATCAGGGCCAGCGTCTGAAAACAGCCCAGTTAAATCAATACACTTAAAAACTGCCTGAAAACCTTGAGGGCAAACAATGGAGAGGAGCCTTCCAGCATCAGCATGCTCTTCTTCAGATGGCTACTGGTCACAGGCACAGGACACACTCACCACGACGTCTGGAAACAAAGGAACGCTGAGTGAAACTTGGCTAACTAGCTGAAATGGAGTCAATAAATAATTTAAGTGCAAACCGCACTGGCATAATTTTGAAGACGAGGTGACAACATGGGAAACTTCCTAGGATAGCGTGTTTAATGAGAAAGGTGTGGACTAACTGTATCCACAGTATGGCCCAAACTGTGGAAACTACAACTGATTTAGGATGGGTATGCAGAGAAAACACCTTGACCTGTTGGGAATATCAAACCTCAGTCAGTTCTCTCCTTTGTTTCCATGTGCAAGAGCACTGTGTGGGTATTTGTATTTACACCCCGCCCCACCCCACCGCCCTTCTGCTTGTCTTGTAAGCCTGCTTAGCGGGGTGTGTTCCCTCCCAGCCTCTGCTCCTCTTTCCTGTTCCCATGTTCACTGTTCACACCTTTCTCCTTTCCTTAGTTACTTGTTGGCCAGTGGTCCATTCCCACTCCTGGCTGTGGAGCGGCACTTCCAATTTAAAGGATGTTACCTGCTGTTCACCGCATTCCTGCTGCATTTTTGATCCCAGCTCAGCCATCACTAAGTCCTCTCGCGTCGAATTTTAGAATCATCATAAGCCTCTGGTAACCACTGGGGAAAAATCTGGTATGGAATCTTTCATAATTTTTATTTCAACATGCTTTGAAATTAGGGGGGAAAAGGCACTGGATAAGATACACTGTGGCCACCAAAACAGAAAACGGTTTCTTTTCCCTTTAATTTACACTGACTCCCAGCTATTCCCAAGGCCAGGGCCTCCTTGCCTAGTTTAGAAAGTGACTCTGGTACAGATCATACAATGAATCTTTGTTGTACTCATTGCTCAACAGCCAACATTCAAATGCTAGTAAAATCTATGAGCCTTTAAGCCAATTATCTTATTTTTGTGCCCCAACATGGGTATAATGAACCTGGTTTGAGATAAAAATGATACACTGAATGTTCTGAGTTTTCCTCAAGTCTGCACTGAATCAGCTTGCAGGTGAATGCTGTCTGCGTCTGTCACCTTCACATTGTTATTAATGTTCAGCACAGCCTATTTGATACAATCTAAGTTCCAGCGTCTCACATAGGAAGTGAGAACAAAGATCAGAGTAGAACACAACTGCCAGCTTCCTACAAAATAATAACAATAATGGCTCCTAGGCACCATCTCAGACAGAGGGGGTAGCAGCACATGGAAGCCTAATCCTGCACGCATGGGCCAGGAAAACAGGACTGGGAGAAAACCACGGGAGTAATATGGATATTTTTCCTCCCCTTGGCTCAGAAATCCCACTCTCCATATCTGCACCTGCTTGGATGCCCAGGGAAGCAGATAAGAATGGATGGGCAGCTTTGTTTGGAAGCAACCTAAATGTTTATCAGTGGGGACTGGCCCAATGAACCAGTGAGCCTCCATGCAACAGACAGACACAGGGCAGCAGCCAATGCGACTAACGCGGAGCTGTGAGCACTGCCCCCCGACGGCTTTCCAAACAAGCGGTCGATTAAAAAGGAGGCTGTAGAACAGGATGGCATACCACTCATGTCAAACCCTCAGAGGCCAAGCAAACTTGGTGTATATGTAAGTCTGTGTACAACACAGGCTGTAAATGCACGAAGAGAGACCTGTAAGGATACACAGCACAGGGTTAGCACTGGGACCTCTGGTGTGGGGACTGTGGCTGTGGGCCTGGGGATGAGGGCATGAGGTGGCCACTATAGAAGCCACTAGCCCACTTGTAGCTATTTAAATTAAATAAAATTTAAAATTCAGTTCCTTGGGCACACTAGTCACATTTTATGTATTCAATAAATGCGAGTGCAGCAGGGAAAAAACATTAATGATCATATGGATAGTAAGGTCTTCTGAGCCCATTGTGGGGATTCATACATCTGAAATTTATCCATCTGAATACTGAATACTACTTGGCATACTGAGGCATTTGATTCTTTTTTTTTAAGAACACATAAGCTGAGGGGGATAAGGAGCCAAATAACTCCTGCCTGAAGAGCCTGCAGCACAGTCAATAGAATCTTTTCACATGAAAACAATACAGTGTTAGAAATTTCACCGGTGATTTGGTTTAACTTTGGAGCTAAGAACTAAAAATTGGAATTTAGGGTTTACAATACACTTACGCTTTCCCCATTCTCATAATCTGTCCAGTTTCCTACTGTAGTCCCCAGGCAGCCTATAAAAAGCAGGGTTACTCACCTCTAGCTTTCCAAGTGAACACACAGTATCAAATATAGAAACCAGAGGAAGCTTCATTGTTATGGAGCCAACCTGACTGGGGGCAAGTGCCAGTGCTTTAAATATACAGAGGGACTAGCAGATTTAAAATGCAGACTCCTCAAGCCTAAGAATCCAAGATCAATCATTCAGAAATCCAAATATGTAATCAGGGAGTCTGTCACAGCATGAGCAATGGTGCCAGAGCACAAAACAGGCACCATGCCCAGAGCTGCTACAACATAAAGCCAGGACCTGAGTGGTCATGGTACCAGAGGGAAATGTCAGAAGCAACGCTCTTGATATGCAAAAAAGAATCAGGAGCAAGCAGCAGAGTTGTGCAAAAATGCAAAACAAGTCCTAGGTTGAGCCATACTGAAAATGCCAAGTAAACAGCAGGCCAAGCACACCCATTTTCAGTGAGGCGGTTGTAGTGTATGTGGGCATTCTGGGTATACCTGCATGAGGAAGAGAGTCTCTCCAGCAGGTTCTGCCCACTGCAAGAAGCAACAATCAGACCCTAAGAAAGCGGCTGGAAAGGGAGAGCTCCTTAAAAAGCTCTAAATGAGAAGTGAGGATGCCTCCTTTGAAGCAGACCCTAATGATAACTGCTGTGTTATCATTAAAAAGGATCTGTTCATAGAAAAAATGTATTGCAACCTCTCCTGTTAATATCAATATCAGCTAATGTTAAGTTGTCATTATGCATCAGAAGTCGTTAGAGGTAATGCATCATTTTTATATAATCCTCCCAACACCATTGAGGTGGGGTCTGCTGTCCCCATCTTACAGATGAGAAAAATGAGGCTTGGTGCAGTTAAGTCACACTGTTACAAGGGGTAGCTAGGATTCAAACCCAGGCCTGTCTGGCTTCAGGGTTTTCACACTTAACTTCTGGCCTGCAAAGGAGACACTGAGATTTATTCATTTCAATATGTCATTAGAGAAAAATCCATATTTAGCCAGGGAGCTAGAGGTCTTTGTGCAGAGAGGTCACAAGCTGGCACATTGAGAAACAGGTGCACATGAAGGCATTAAAGGCTATGTATTCTTAGGAGAAGGAGAGCACTGTGGGCTGTGAGGTCACAGAGGCCGTTAGAGGAAACAGAAAAGTCAATCGTGCACACACACCCGGCCCTGCCCTGCCATCAGCCATGCCTATGTTGGTGCTGCAGTCTAGTAAAGCCAGGCTTTGTTTTGTCATTTAAAGTCCCATGAGAGTCAGCAATGCCAATGACAGTGCTCAAAAGGCCTTACACCAGATGGCCCAGCTTTATGGGCCCTCTGCCCACTGCCCTGCCAACATCATCAGCCTCCCAGCTGCCAGGGAGGGGTTGGATTTGCCAGCTTCCTCCGCTGTCTGTTCAGCACTTAAGTCGTCAAGCAGCAAGCTCCGCTGACCAGCAGCTCCCAATGATCTGTTTTACTGGGGTATGGGGGACTGTCCCAGGCTGTGGGTAAGACCCCTGGTGCCAGCTGGCATCTCGCTGTCTTCTAGCACACTGACTGCCAGAGATGCAAAACAGACCCAAGATTGCATGCATGTTTTCATGTTTTTCCTGGTTCTCCTACTGCCTTATTGCAATATAATTAACATGCAATAGATGCTCAGATCTTAAGCATTCAGTGCCTTGAGTTCTGACAACTGTTTATACATTTGTGTCATCACCAACCAAACAAAAGATAGGACATTTCAGATTCCATTTCCGTACAAGCCCCTCACCCAACCACTATCTGATTTCTAATTTCTACCATCATAGATTGATTTTACATGTATTCTTGCATAACCATTTCTAAAACATAATTAGAAAATCCTAGATAATGATCCACAAGTCTTTGAAGATGAAAAACACTTTTAATTATATTCACATTCCTACATTAAAATATATGCTCACTATAAAAAATGTGAAAAATACAAAATATGTTTTAAAAGAAAATTGAAAAATCATCTGTGATCCTATCACACAGAAATAACCATTATTAGTATTAGTACACATGTGTTGATTGTAGGCTGGCTCCCTGGTGTGGCATTAGCTTTTTTGTAAATAAATAAAGCTTCCTGCTGCTCCCCTCAAGGTGGGCTACTTAAGAGTTGTGTGATGTGAGAAGCAGTTCAATCAAGAATCAACCTGCAATTCAAGACGCCAGCACTTGTGTTTCACTTGGGGTCAACATCTTAATTCACTATTTGTTTTCTTCTGCAGAGTATGTCTTGCACACTTTTCCCATTGGCAACAGGTAGACCACCATGACACCTGTTTCACTGCTCAGGACCACAGCTAGCTCCTTGGGATACACCCATCACCCAGGGAGAATGCGGATTTTCCATGAAAATTTTCCATGTCAGACCATCCCTGACATGGCTTCCAAATCTGCTCATCATTTCTCCAGGGACTTTCATAAAAATGCAGTAATAGACATGCCCTCAGTTTTATTTATATAAATTTTCTTTAAAAAAATGGCACTCACCCACTCTCTCCACTGCTTTTCAACATAGTACTGGAGGTCCTAGCCACGGCAATCAGACAAAACAAAGACATACAAGGCATCCAGATTGGTAAAGAAGTCAAATTGTCACTATTTGCAGATGACATGATATTGTACATAAAAAACCCTAAAGACTACACTCCAAAACTACTAGAATATCTGAATTCATCAAAGTTGCAGGATACAAAATTAACACACAGAAATCTTTTGCTTTCCTATACACTAACAATGAACTAACAGAAAGAGAAATCAGAAAAACAATTCCATTCACAATTGCATCAAAAAGAATAAAATACCTAGGAATAAACCTAACGAAGGAAGTGAAAGACCTATACTCTGAAAACTACAAGACACTCCTAAGAGAAATTAAAGAGGACACTAACAAATGGAAATACATCCCATGCTCTTGGCCAGGTAGAATAAATATTGTCAAAATGGCTATACTACCTAAAGCAATCTACAGATTCAATGCAAACCCTATCAAACTACCAACAGCTTTCTTCAATGAACTCGAACAAATAACTTTAAAATTCATATGGAACCACAAAAGACCCCGAATAGCCAAAGCAATCCTGAGAAAGAGGAATAAAACGGGGAATTACGCTCCCTGACTTCAAGCTCTACCACAAAGCCACAGTAATCAAGACAATTTGGTATTGGCACAAAAACAGACCCACAGACCAGTGGAACAGAATAGAAAATCCAAACATTAACCCACACATATACAGTCAACTAATATTTGATAAAGGAGCCTTGGATATACAATGGGGAGATGACAGCCTCTTCAGCAGCTGATGTTGGCAAAGCTGGACAGCTACATGTAAGAGAATGAAACTGGATTACTGTCTAACCCCATACACAAAAGTCAACTCAAAATGGATCAAAGACTTGAATGTAAGTCATGAAACCATAAAACTCTTAGAAAAAAACATAGGCAAAAATTTCTTAGACATAAACATGAGCGACTTCTTATGAACATATCTCCCTGAGCAGGGGAAACAAAAGCAAAAACAGAACTGAAAAGCTTCTGTACAGCAAAGGACACCATCAGTAGAACAAAAAGACATCCTACAGTATGGGAGAATATATTCATAAATGACGTATCCCATAAGAGGTTGACATCCAAAATATATAAAGAACTCATGCACCTCAACAAACATAAAGTAAATAATCCAATTAAGAAATGGGCAGAGAACATGAATAGACAGGTCTCCAAAGAAGAAACTCAGATGGCCAACAGGCACATGAAAAGATGCTCCGCCTCACTAATCATCAGAGAAATACAGATTAAAACCACAATGATATATCACCTCACACCAGTAAGGATGGACAACATCTAAAACACAAACAACAACAAGTGTTGGCGAGGATGTGGAGAAAAGGGAACCCTCCTACACTGCTGGTGGGAATGCAAATTAGTTCAACCATTGTGGAAAGCAGTATGGAGGTTCCTCAAAAAACTCAAAATAGAAATACCATTTGACCTAGGAATTCCACTCCTAGGAATTTACCCTAAGAATGCTGCAGCCCAGTTTGAAAAACACATATGCACCCCTATGTTTATCGCAGCACTATTTACAATAGCCAAGAAATGGAAGCAACCTAAGTGTCCATCAGTAGATGAATGGATAAAGAAGATGTGGTACATATACACAATGGAATATTATTCAGCCATGAAGAAAACAAATCCTACCATTTGCAACAACATGGATGGAGCTAGAGGGTATTATGCTCAGTGAAATAAGCCAAGCCGAAAAAGACAAGTATCAAATGATTTCACTCATATGTGGAGTATAAGAACAAGAAAAAAACTGAAGGAACAAAACAGCAGCAGACTCACAGAACCCAAGAACGGACTAATAGTTACCAAAGGGAAAGGGACTGGGGAGGATGGGTGGGAAGGGAGGGACAAGGGGGAAAAAGGGGCATTACGATTAGCAGATGTAATGTTAGGGGGGCACCGGGAGGGCTGTACAACCCAGAGAAGACAAGTAGTGACTCTATAGCATCTCACTATGCTGATGGACAGTGACTGTAATGGGGTTGGTGGGGGGGACCTGATGAAGGGGGTAGTTTAATAACCATAATATTGCACATGTAATTGTAGATTAATGATACCAAAATAAATTATTTAAAAAATGGCACTTCAATGACATTATTAATTTGAGTTGGAGGAGTTTTCCAGAGATCCAAAGAATATGATGATGTCAGTTTCTGGGTCTCCATTTATAAAATACACCCCTGAGCATAAGGTGACTAATGAATGCTAGGCCATCAGCCAGGCCTGATTTATGCCCTTTATAAAGGGTATGATCAACTCATATGATTAACTCTGATAATGGTGTTGGGTGTGTGTCTGTGCAAACTTTTTAAATGTTATGGTAAAATGTACATAACGTAAAATTTGCCAATTTAGCCATTTTAAATGTATAATTCAGTGCCATTAAGTACAATTCTCCACTGCTCATCCCTAGAGCTCTTTTTTCATCTTGCAAAACTGCTATGCTGTACCCATTAAACAACAGACCCCATTCCCTATCCCCTCAGCCCCTGGTAACCTCTATTTTACTTTCTGTCTTTATGAATTTGATTACTCTAGGGACCTCATTTAAGTGGAATTATACAGTATTTGTCCTTTTTGTGACTGGCTTATTTCACTTAGAATAATGTCCTCATGATCAATCCTTGTTTAAGACTAAATAATATTTCATGGTAAGTATATCCTACATTTTGTTTGTCCATTTATCTGTTGACAGGCACTTGGGTTGTATCTACTTTTGGCTATTCTGAATAATACTGCTAAGATCATAAGTTCACAGATATCTTTTTGAGGCCCTGCTTTCACTTCTTTTGAATATATACAGAAGTGGAAATACTAGATCATATGGTAATTCTATTTTAAAATTTTTGGGGAACTGCCATACTGTCTTCCATAGTGGCTGCACCATTTTATATTCCCACCAGCAGTACACAAGGGTTCCAATTTCTCCATATCCTTGTCAACACTTATAATTTTCCACTTTATTGATAATAGTTATTCTAATGGGTGTAAAGTGATATATCATTGTAGTTTTTACTAGCATGTCCCTAATGATTAATGATGTTGAACATCTTTTTATGTGTTATTGGTAATTTGGCTATCTTCCCTTAAGAAATGTCTGTTATAGGAAGAATTAATATGGTCAAAATGGCCATCCTGCCCAAAGCAATTTACAGATTCAATGTAATCCCTGTCAAAATACTAATGGCATTTTTCAATGAACTAGAATAAATAATCCTAAAATTCATATGGAACCACAAAAGACCCCAAACAGCCAAAGAAATCCTGAGAAAGAAGAACAAAGCTGGGGATGTTACACTCCTTGACTTCAAGATGTACTACAAAGCTACAATAATCAAAACAGTATGGTACTGGCACAAGAACAGGCCCATATATCAATGGAAAAGAATAGAGAGCCCAGATATAAGCTCATGCATATATGGAGCCATGACTATACAGTGGGGAAAAGACAGTCTCTTCAATAACTGATGTTGGGAAAACTGGACAGCTACATGCAAGAGAATGAAACTGGATCACTAACTCCATACACAAAAGTAAACTCAAAATGGATTAATGACCTAAATGTAAGACATGAAAACATAAAACTCTTAGAATAAAACATAGGCAAAAATTTCTTGAACATAAGCATGAGCAATTTTTTCCTGGACATATCTCCTCAGGCAAGGGAAACAAAATAAAAATTGAACAAGCAGGATTATGTCAAAGTAAAAAGCTTCTGTACAGCAGAGGACACCATCAACAGAATAAAAAGGCAACCTACAGTGTGGGAGAATATACTCATAAACAATTTATCCAATAAGGGGTTAAGATCCAAAATATATAAAGAACTCATATATCTCAACACCAAAAAAAACCCCAAATAATCTGATTAAAAAATGGTGGAGGGCCTGAACAGACATTTTTCCAAGAAGAAATACAGAAAGCCAATAGGCACATGAAAAGATGCTCCACATCAAATCATCAGCGAAACGCAAATCAAAAAAGCACAAGGAAATATCACCTCACACCAGTCAGAATGGCCACTAACCAAAAGACAAGAAATAACTTATGGCAAGGAGATGGAGAAAAGGGAACCCTCCTGGACTGTTGGTGAGAATGTAAATTGGTACAGCCACTGTGGAAAGCAATATGGAGGTTCCTCAAAAAGCTAAAAATAGAGATAACATACGACTCAGTAATTCCACTGCTAGGAATTTACCCAAAGAAAACCAATCCCTGATGAGAAAAACTATATGCACCCCTATGTTTATTGTTGCATTATTTACAATAGCCAGGTTATGGAAGCAACCAAAGTGTCCATTAATAAATGAATGGATACAGAGGTGGTACATATACCCAATGGAATATATTCCAGACATAAAAAGGAAAGAAATTCTGCCAATGCAACAACATGCATGGACAAAGAGGGTATTATGCTCAGTGAAATAAGCCTTGGTGGAGAAAGACAAATACTATATGATTTCACTTATTTGTGGAATCTGGACACAAAACAAAACATTAGTAGACTCATAGACACTGAGAAGTGACTGGTGGTTAGCATGGGGGAGGGGTTAGGGTGGATAGGTGGGGAGAGTGAGGGGGATAAAGGCACACAAAAATTCTCAATCATAATACAAGTTGGTCATAGGGATGGTAGTACAGCATGGAGAATATAGCCAATTATTCTGTAATATCTTTCTATGTTGACAGTAACTACACTGGTTGGGAAGAGGATTTAATAATAAGCATAACTGTTGAACCACTGTGCTGTATACTTCATACCCATATAAGAGTGTATATCAACAATACTTCAATAAAAAAAGAAATGTCTATTCATTTTCTAATCAGGTTTTTTATTGTTGAGTTGTAGGCATTCTTTATATATTCTGGATAGTAATCCTTTATCAGACATATGATTTGTAAGTATTTTCTACCATTTCATGGGTTTCCTTTTCACTGTGATGATAGTGCCCTATGGTACACAAAAGTTTTCAATATTTATATAGTCCAATTATTAATGATGTTTTTTTAAATTAAGGTATTATTGATATACACTCTTATGAAGGTTTCACATGAAAGAACAACGTGGTTACTACATTTAGCCATATTATCAAGTCCCCCCTCATACCCCAGTGCAGTCACTGTCCATCAGTGTAGTAAGATGACACACATTCACTGTTTGCCTTCTCTGTGCTACACTGGTTTCCCCGTGATCCCTCACACCATGTGTACTAAACATAATACCCCACAATCCCCTTCTCCCTCCCTCCCCACCCGCCCTCCCACACCCCTCCCCTTTGGTAACCACTAGTTCCTTCTTGGTGTCTCTGAGTCTGCTACTATTTTGTTCCTTCAGTTTTGCTTTGTTGTTACACTCCACAAATGAGGGAAATCATTTGGCACTTGTCTTTCTCTGCCTGGCTTATTTCACTGAACATAATACCCTCTAGCTCCATCCATGTTGTTGCAAATGGTAGGATTTGTTTTATGACTGAATAATATTCCACTGTGTATATGTACCACATCTTCTTTATCTATCCATTCATCTACTGGTGGACACTGAGGTTGCTTCCACTTCTTGGCTATTGTAAATAGCGCTGTGATAAACATAGGGGTGCATATGTCTTTTTCAAACTGGGCTGCTGTATTCTTAGGGTAAATTCCAAGGAGTGGGATTCCCCAGTCAAATGAATAACGATGTTTTTAATAAGAATCCAGGTATAATAGAAGAGAATAGTACTGGACTAAAACAGACCTGGTTCTTTTCTTAGCTATGCTACTTAATGAGCTGGGTGACCTTAGACAAAGCATTTAACTTCTCTGAACTTTATTGTCCTTATCTGAAAATAGGACAAAGGAAAGGAAAATCCTACCATGCAGGATTTTTGTGAAATTTGAACGTACATTAAGCAAGAAGCGTAGCACCCAGCACTTGGAAGGCACAGGGCTCTTATCCACACCTACCCAGCATACTTGTCAGCCTGCATCATATGGTTCAACAGGACCCCAGGACAGACATTGTTTGAATTAACAAAGGGATCATTATCCTCACTTATTAATGAGGAAATGGATGTATAACCAGGTTACATAAAGTACCTGAGACCACAGTGTCTACATTGCCATTAGATCTTTAAAACTGCTTGGGTGCAACCCTGCCCCTGCTTCCTTACTCAGGGGGCAGAACAGCTGTTCCAAGCCATTTGCAGACGGCAATTCTCCCAGTTCGTGGACTGTGAAATCAAATCCGAGGGAGGTTGAGAATCTTGCTACCATTCCATCAGTTTCCCTCCCAGTGCAGAAATGAATGTCTTTGACAAAGCAGAAGGAAAGCATTGTCCAATGTCCAGCACCGCCCACTCTTCTCCAAAACACTCAGCCCTGTTCTTCTCTGATAGTCCCATCTGGGTGAGAAGAGGCCATTCCCAGAAGTACTGTGGAATAGCTTTGGGGGGAGCTTCTCCACAGTCAGATGTGTTTGCTGCATTTACCAGCCACCAGGCCCAGGCCTGCTTTCAGGACCAGGTGCTTCCAGGAGTTTGATGGAAACAATGGGAAAACCCTCATATTCCTTCCCTCTTCTTCTCTGTCTACATATGACCCCCAGCCAAGGTTAGCTCCCCTGCTATTCCACACAGGCCCCCATGCTCCAGCGTGGAGACTGTAGGCACACAGGGCTACACGGCAGTTTATCTAGAACGCTCCAGCCAGGTGCTTCCAAGCAATAAGAAACAAACACTGCATGCCCTTGCATCAAAGGGCCTTTTCATCTTTGTTTTGTGAAAGAAGAATATGCAAGAGATATGAATGGAAATCAAAACAAATAATAAAGATTTTCCCATAATCATACCACTAAGTGACCTTTCTTTCTGAAGAAAAAGATTGTGACATTTATGCTGAGCTCCTCAAACCAAGCAGGAAATACATGACAATGTCTAACTACCTTCACCATCTCAGCAGGTAGGCCGACTGGCTGTTTCTCATGGTGAACACCTCCAAAGTCTAGAGGAAAAGTCAGATAGTTATATGCTGGCATATTCTTTATTCTACACAGAATTACGATCAATGTGGGAAATCACAGTAAGACAATGAAGTACTGCTGCTGCCACTAGGGGATTCTTTTCGAGATTCCCCAGCCCGCTAGCATCGGTACCCTAGAAACACAAGCTGCTGGGTTTGTATGTATGGATATATGAATGGCACATACAATTACTTTATAGTTCAATGCAAACATCTAAACTCTTACCACATACCAACAATCTCTACTAGATGCTAGGAAAAACAAAGATGATTAAGATAAAGGTTGTGTCCTCATGAGGTTTACAGATCTAGTGTGTAAAGAAATAAATGACATTTTGTGTGATAAGTAGACAAAAAATAACAGCAAAGTATAAGGTACAGAAGGGGCACAGAGAAGGCTTGGTGGGAGGCTGGAGAGCTCTGGGTTTTTTCAGCATCCACCTGAATCCAGAAGCTCTAGAAGCATCCCTTCTGCACAAGCAGTGGGAAGCAAGGAGGTGCTGGGAATGCATCACTTTATTACAAGTAGTTCCTTCCTAAGACATCTTCAGGCAAGGTCTTTATAAATGTTCCTGTAAGTTAGAGATTCTTCCTCACACATGTTATTTCGAGTACTATCTGCCTAGAAAGAAAGCTGGGACGTGGAGGGAAGTCTTTATGAATAGTTGAAGCATGGAGCTCTGCCAAGCTAAGAATCTAAGACTCCTGGTTCCCCAACGTTTGAATTTATCTAGGTCCTTCTGTAGCGTAATAAGAAAGTCAGCATTTGAACCCAGGAATCCTAATTCTCAGATGTATAGTCACACCACAGGATGTGCATTAGAGTGCTGAGTTTAATGAGCTTAAATGTTCATATGGGTGTCTGATAAGCACATGCATAGATGGAAAGCTACAAGTAAACTATGTAAAATCCACTAATATTCAGTTTGGAATTCTCTCATATTTGGCACAGGGCACATGTAATAGCCATCAGGTACAGAAGCAGCACTTCAATTTCACCCCAAAGCTCTGTGAATACTTGCTTAGGAGACAAAGGAGAGGACAGACTTCAGCTAGCCACACGACCTTGGGCAAATTATTGCACTTCTGAATCTCCGTGTTCTTGGCTCAACCAGAAAAATAATGACCACCACAAAGGACTGTGCGGAGTTACAATGATGAACAGGATGACGTGGAATAACCATTGCTAAATGTTGATAATGCACAGGAATTTAGCATAGTATAAGGACTCAGATAAAGATGTGCGTCTCTCCTCTTTGTGGTCTAAGAGATTTTATCATCTTTCTAGTGCGGGGATGAGAGGGACATGGTCACAGACCACCAATCTACTCATACCATCCTCTGGGAAACAAGAGCCCAACATAATCAGTGTCCCCGCTGTCCCCTCTCAGGGGCCCAATCTGGCCGGCTGACTTGACCGGGAGAGGTGTCCAGCTCACCAATATTGCACTAGCTCTCTGGTTTTATATTCTTACTATCAGCCCCTTCTGTCTAATGATTTTAACAAACACAGTCTAGAACTGACATATCCATCCTGTACTCAGGGACTGCCTGTCATGCTCCAGAAGCATTGCTCGGATGGTGATAATATCGCCTTTGGTAGGAACAGTATCCTGTAATATAAATACATGTACTTGGACCTCATCTTGTCTGATGCCCTCACCACACAAGGCAGACTAATTATCCCCATTTTACAGGGGAGAGATGGGCTCTGAGAGAGAAACGAACTATCCAGTGTCCTATGGCTAGGAAGCGCTCAGCTGGGGCTTGGACTACGGTCCCTCTCACACACAGCTCAGTCCTAACACCACCTGTCAGAGGCAGTGATTGCTGCGTCAAGACTGGCTGGACCTGAAGATGTAGGGAAGGAGTTATAATTCACAGCCAAACTATCAGAGAACCGGAAGCTCCTCCTCTTACAGCAGGTCGCCAGTCTTGCCCTCCTCCAGGCCAAGCACTGACTGTGGAACGACATGTCTTTAAGAACGCTGCCAATCTAGGCATGTGTGTGGTGGCTGTGACAGCCCCACGCCGTTGGCCCAGCTGTCTCTCTGGGGTGCATGCCCAGGCTTGGCTTTCAGGCCACCCCTGGCTCCTGCATTTTGTCTTCCCGCCTCATCACTCTGCTCTCCCCAATCCTCTTACTTACCTCGTCTCATCTAGGTCCCCAGGGACCCTTCCTCTCTCTGACAAAGCAAAATACTGATGAAGGAGGTAAGAAGGCCAAAAGGCAGAGGCTCCAACTCAGAAGTGAAGCTCCCAGCTTCCCTAATGACCAGCTTGGGACCTTCAGGACTTCACCCCTCCCCTCTGCCCTTCTCTGCTCATCCCAAACTAACATGTGCAAGTCTGCAAGGGACAGTGAGCTCTGCAAAAGAACGACCTGTATTCTCTGGAACGTTCAGAGTATTCCAGGCACAGCAGTGTGGGAGGAAGGCTGGATCCACGCTCTGGAGCTGGGATGCCTGGGTTTAAATCCCAGTCCTATCACATAACTGTGTAGCCACAGGCAGGTTATTAAACCTCCCAATGCCTCCATCTTCTCATCTCTCACTGAGACTAATAATCCCTAACCCACAGAATTTGGGGAAGATTGAATCAGTTAATACATAAAAAGTGCTTAGCATACTGTTTCGCACATAGTAATGCCCAATGAATAGAAACCAAAGCAATAGTAATTGTACTGTTACACATTTAAAGCTGAAATATGTAGAGGGTCAGAGGTTATAAGAGGTAAATAAAAAAGATGACTTATAGCTCCAGATTCGTTCACTCAACAAGGTTTTTGAGCACCTACTCTGTACCAAGCAGGCAGTGCTCTATGCCCTAAAAACGCAGCAGGGAACATGAGAAATGAGTTCCCTGCTTTCAAGGAGCTGACAGTCTAGTGGGGGACACACACGAGGAAATATTAGATTGTGATAAACGGCTGTGTAGTGATTTAAAATAGATGGCCTCCTCAGAGTATGAAGGTAAGAATGGCTTCTCCAGGAAGCCAACTCTCAGAAGACTTAAATTCATCTGTGGAAGGAGAAATAATATCCACAGCTGTGAAGCAAGGCCTCAAAGAGCCCTGGCTTACAGACACCAGGAAGGAAGCCAAGAGCAGAGCCGGCAGCAATTGCAAAGCGAGGAATCATAACGCACAACCTTGCATTTGAACCAGTCTCGATACTCTACAAACTAATATAGGGTGGATGAAGGGAAGTACATTCTCAAAAGAAAAATCTAATTTAGATGACTATTCATGAAATATTTCCTCTTTTAGGAGGAACTCAGGGAGGAATTCCTCTTAGATCTTAGCATCTCAAAAGTTGTTTGTTCTAGGCAATTGAATTTTTTAAAACATGTTGTGGCTGATATGAGTCTTGCAAATGAGTTTTCCCCCTTTTTTTGGCCTGCAGGAAGCTCAAAACGGAATTTGCAGCAGGGCCTGCTGGTATGCCTTTTTTTTTCTCCCTGAAATAATTTTATGCTTGGCTTTAATTTTTTCTGTGCAACTCTTAGATTTTCCTTGAACTGTTTATTTATTGTAGCGCAGGTGTATTTTTTCGTGTGTGTATTAAATATATACTCCAAATCCTCTTTAAAACAAGTTAGATTATAATAAATTTACAGCTCTAAGTAATTTAGCACCTATTTCAAAATAAACTATTTCTATAGCTGTTTCTTTATTTTATGTGCCATGGGAATGTTTCTTTAGGTTTCAATTCTCTTACTCCACCCTACTTCACCCCCCAACCAGTCTCACTAATTTTTTTTAAAGGGGCAAACATCTTCCATGGCACACGGAATATGGAATATGTACGGTTGTAACAGGGCCAGAGCTTTCTCACTCCTGAGGCCACCACCTGTGGCTGCCACAACCATCTCCTCCTCGCTTTCCTTCACTGTCACATCATCTCCCGCCCATTCTACATGATGCTCCCAGCTTCATTTCCCTAAAACAGCAACTGAGCAAATCAGCCCTTTGGCAGTTCAAAATCTTCAACGGCTTCTACTGTCACAGGGTAAGTGACAACTCCTTATCCTGACAGTCTTCTTCTCTGTCACATAATTCTCCACCTAAACTCTGCGCAAACCCAGTAGCTCCTCTAACTCCCCGAGCAGGTCTTCTCTTTGCCCACCTGCATGTATTGCTCACACTGGTGCCTCTACGTGGTGTGCCCTTTCTCCCTTCTCCACCCAGCCCTCAGAACCCCATACAATTGCCTGCTGTCCCCTGAAGCCCTCCCAAATGGTGCCACCTTGCACTGATCTCTGCCATTTCAAGATACTGCTTGCTGATCATTTGAGGAGTAACTCCATTCCACCTTGCAAAACTGCAATTTTACTGAATTTGTCTGTATCACTTACACTGTTGCATGTTTTATGACTTCTTTGCCCACTGAAGTTGTAATCTTGATGGAAAGGACTTTTAGACATCCCCATGATGCCCTGTAGCTGGCACTCCACAAACTCTTGACAGTTTATGTCTATTTCTCTTCAAAACACAAAGCATAAAGCCAATGACAGGCAAACAGTTAATAGTCTCAGTAAGTAAAGCAGTCATACTCATGCTAATTCACTAAAACACAAATGGTTAAAAAAGTAGGGTGTGTTTGACTAGAAATAAAGAATGCATGTTAAAATGATATGACTTTTTCATCAGATTGGCAAAGGTTGGGGGAAAAACATCTCAATATTTAATGCTTTTGAAAGTATAGGGAGATAGGCACTCTCACAACTGCTGGTGGGGTTATAATTGAACAAACTGAAAACAGTGTGACAAAATGTGACAGAACCTTAAAATATTTACAGGTCTTGATCGACCCATTTAAAAGGCCACAGCCTAGGGAAATATTCCAAGATTCCGAGAAAGCTTTGAGCATCAGGTACTCTTCCTCGGATTATAATGTTGAATCTTTATGTGGAACCGAAATGTACAATAAGGAAAAAAAATTGCATTCAGTGAACTATTACATAGCCATTAAAAATGGCAGCCAGTGAGTTTTTATTAACTCGCATGGGAGAATGCCTATATTCTAACATTACATAGAAAAAAATGAAAAATTATGTGAAATGAATTAATTCCAACCACATAAACAAGTGCATGGAAGGAAAGATACCAGAACAGTAAAAGCAGTTATATTTGTTTATGGTTTTCTGTGTTTTGCAGATTTTCCGAAGGGTTTGACCAGGAGAAAAAAAAAAGATATTTTTCAAGTTAGATTTTTCTTTTGTTTGATACAAGAAACAGCGTCAAAAGCACTGTTATTAAGCTTATGGGACATTAGCTTTTAGTTTTATTTTTGTGCCCACCCCACCCCACATTTTTAAATTAAGAAACAGAGAGAAGAGAGTTGAGGAAAGGAAGGGGAAAGTGGGGGCAGCTTTCTGGATTAATCTCTGCTGTGAGGTGTGAGGTGGGCACTGCCACCTTTGTAAAGCCAGGAAACAGTCTCAGAAAGGCTTGGGTCCACGGTTACCTGAGGGGCAGACCCAGGGTTCAAACCTAGGCTACGCGGATCTTGCGTGCTCCTTCACCACCATGCCAGAGGGGGCAGGGGATTGTGGCAGGGAGCATAGCTGGGATACAGCAGGAAAGAGAAAGGCCAGGGAAAAAGCAGGTAAGGACAAAAAGCCTACCGGTGATTTTTATGTCATAATTTAAGAGATTGGTTTGAGTGAGTAGGATTACAGATGGTGTTTTCCCCTTTTCTCTTTTCTAGATTTTCTGTAAGATGATGGTAACTTTTTACTTTTATTTATATGTGAGAAAAAACTCAGTTTGAATTCACTCAACTGTGAGCAGCAAGAGAGTGAAAACAGGCTCCACTCACCTTGCCCACTCTGAAGGGGAATAAGGGGGTTGTGGGCAGGGAGTAAGTGGGCAAGGCACACAGCCCCTGCCTGAACAAGCCATCCCGGGCACCATGGGGCTGCAGGAGCCTCGAGGTTTGGGGGATGAGGTTGGAGAGAGAGAATGAGAGAGAGAGAGAGAGAGAGAGAGAGAGAGAGAGAGAGAGAGAGAGAGTGTGTGTGTGTGTTGTAGGAGTTGCCTGTGATAAGGAGCGGCAGGAGCTATGGAGCTTTCTGGGAAGGTGAGCCTTTGCACCTCAGGGGCCGTCGGCCCCACCCTGCATTTTCTTCACAAAAGTCACACAAGTGTGCTTGTACCAAATCTTTACAAAAAGTTGAACGCCACTGCTATTTCCCCTACAGTCCTTCATAATCACAAAGCATAAAGAAAGGCATGTGTTGAGAATGAGGAGAGATTCATTGGGGCAGCTTTTGCTTCTGTGGGCTCAGGCTACACAGACCCGTTCTGTGGAAATCCTTTCCAATCATGCTCATGGCCCGCAGCCCTCATTCTGCAGGGTAGCATTTCTCAGGGAGCTCTGCCTCACCTCAGTGGGTAAGTGGGATACTTCTAGGCAGGACCAGCCTGGCTCCATCCCAGGAGAGAGGAATCAGGAACTTCTAATACAGAGAAAAATAGGAATCCATTTTTTCAGAGAATTCTCCCACAATCTTCCTACCCTAGTACAAAGTGCTTTTATTTTTCCAGGTCCCTGATCAATCTGTGTTTATAGGTATAAACAAGACTCTGGGGTCACCTGTGTCCTTTTGGAAAGCCATTTCCAGAAAGTGACTGGGGTTTAGGAATGGGTGGTGAGGAGGCAGCTAGAGCCAGTTTGGTAAAGAGGAAGAGAGAAGTAGTCCAATGGCTTAAGTGGCTAGCGAAGTTGAAGTGATCTGTTTGTTTAAGCTAGGGTGGGAGGTTTTGCAAACAAGTGTCTTCGAGAGCTGGTGGACAGGAATAAAGAAGGATAAAGTTCCTCCAAAGAGGACTTGAAGGGGAGGGCCAGGCTCTTGAGCAATCCATCTTGTGAGTGCAGACCTTTTACATGCATGGTCACATTATCCATTGCCCAGCTTTGAGGTTCACCACAGACCTCGGAGGTGGGTGGGCATGTCACCAGTTTCTGCTCAGATGTAATTCTAAGGCCACAGAACCGGGAAGTAGTTCCTGGATTGAGATGGACTAACCCCAAGTCTAGGATTCTTTCTATTGCTGATAGCACTGTTGTGTCCTCTAGCAAAGATGAGGGGCCCTAATCCTCCACAAGCAGAAGGAAGAGGGTGGAGGAGACTGAAGACACAGGAAGATTGAGTTTCGGGGGCAGTGGTAGGGTGAGGAGGAGGAGGAAGATCTGCTCAGGATTGCCTGGCAGCTGATGGGGGGGCAACAGAAGTTGAGTACATGAGTTCATAATGGATCAAGTCACAAGGTGGATGGTCAAGGGATACCTTTACCCAAACCTCTTAGGTGACTTATGGCTCTATGTGGAGGCCCCACTGCCCCTCAGTTAATAAAATCCTTGGTGGCATTTTCCTAATGAGCATATGGGGTAGTGGGGCACTGAGCTAGGAAGCCCCAGGTTTCATTTCACTTCACCCTGGACAAATCACTTGGAAAACATAAGAAAATGAGAACCAAATATAAAAGCTTATGATATTATGCTCAGTGAAATAAGCCAGGCGGAGAAAGACAAGTACCAAATGATTTCACTCATCTGTGAGGTATAAGAACAAAGAAAAAAATGAAGGAACAAAACAGCAGCAGACTCACAGAACCCAAGAACGGACTAATAGTTACCAAAGGGAAAGGGACTGGGGGTGGTGGGTGGGGAGGGCGGGAGAAGGGGAATAAGGGGCATTACGATTAGCACACATAATGTGGGGGGGCACGGGGAAGGCAGTATGGCACAGAGAAGACAAGTAGTGACTCTATAGCATCTTACTATGCTAATGGACAGTGGCTGTAATGGGGTATGTGGTGGGGACTTGATAATGGGAGGAATCTAATAATGTTGCTCATGTAATTGTATATTAATGATACCAAAAATTTTTTTAAAGCAAAAAAAGAAGAAGCTTAAGTCTATGTCTTCCCAACCTCCCTATCCCCACCTTTTTTTCATGGCTCTATTGACTTCTGGGGAGAGAAGTATCACATGGACCCTTTCTTTTCATGAAAGTCAAGAAAATACTAACATCCAGGCTGATGCTGATGAGTCCTCCCCTTGGAGAGTGCGCCCTCTCTCACACCTAAGACAAGCCTTTGCACGAGGCTAGACTCCATAATACTCTCCCATCGAGCATTGGCATGACCCTCCTTTGCTGCAGGCAACTGCCTAGAGGATTCCTTCATTATAATCTTTCTGTGAATGATTCAGGGGGTAAGTACCATCTGTTTGCATCTGGAGGAATATAAACATATTACAAAAGAGAAATGAAAATCCACGGTGGATCCAAAAATAGCGCCCTGATATGCTGGCTTCCCAATTCATCTTTCCATACCATCCAACTCTTCCCTGACTTGCTGCATACAACAGAGGCAGGCTGGGACGCCCAGTGCCCAGATATCCTCGAATCAGTCATCAGGCTATCTCAGACTAAGTGCAATGTGTGGCCCAGCAGAACTAGGGTTCCTAAGTCTTACCCATTCTGATGGGCCTTGTCCTAACTCCTTCCCCACTGCAGGTGCCCTGCAGTCACATGCTTTTGTCAAGTGATTTGCAGCTTCAGGCTGCTCACTCTGCAGAAAAGAATAGGGGGAAAAACAGAGAGACTAAGAAAACAGAGCTCTGTCTCTCCTGGGGACTTCACAACCTCCCAGCTTATAAAACACAACAACCTTGTTACCTTCTCTTACTTGCCAGCAGAACAGGTTCTGAGGTCAACCTCACCTCCCATCCTACTTCTCTCTGACCACCCTATGTCTCAGCATGGTCCAGAAATGCATATGTTTGACCAACTGGGCAGGAAAAGAGACTGATTAAAAGGCTGAATGTCCCTCTCTCTCTCAATAGTGAGCCCCACTGATTGCTAAGCCTGTGCACCATGTTCTCAGCTTCCTCTGCCTCCACCAAACTTTGTGACTCACAGTCTGTCTGCAATGAGGCAGCTGAGCACCTGCAAGGATGCGTTTAATTGGGAACTTGCTCTTCTCCCAACACTCAACACTCTCCCCTCAGATGTGCCTGGGCCCCTACCTGGCAGTGGGCTTGGGAGGTGAGCACAGCTCCAGTTCTTTTGCTGGCCCTCAGTAGCTGCCAGAACCTGCGTTCTGACGGACTTCTGTCCATTGGGATCACCTCTCTCTCTCCCTCTCTCTCTGTCTCACAGACACACACAGAGCTCGGAGTTCTGGCGGCTCTGTAATGCACTTGATTTCTAGACTGATCTGGGTCTCCAGTGCTCCATTCATTAGAGCTGCTATGTGGGACCCAAAGCGCTCCCTTTTCTTCACCCACACTGCCTCCAAAACCAGAGGAATGCCTGACCAGTAACAGTGCACCATGAGGGTCTGGCTAACTGTTGCACGTCAGTTGAAAGGATGGTTGGGGAAGAGAGGTCAGGGGCAGACAGAAGGTGGCTGACTATCCACAGCTGCGCCGCACCCCCAGCAGCGCCTCCGTCCTTCAGTACTACGGAGGCAAATCTGGAAGTTAGGGAACCTGGGTCCCATGGGCGCAGGGGCAGGCAGCGGCCACGTTGATCCAGCGGCAGCGAGATGAGACTCCCAGAACTGGCTGGCTCCCCAGCGCTGGGCACCGGCGCCGCCTCCCACATCTTCGGGGCCTGGGGCGAGCAGGCAGCGAGCGTCTCCCCGCAGTCCTGGCCCAGCTTCCCGCACATTATTGCCCAGCAGAGCCCGCTTTTGTTATTTCTGCAAATGCTGTCACACGACCACCTCCACCAACATCCCGGTCTGCCCAGCTCGGAGACAGACCCAGACGCCCCGAATCACCCAAGGCCCCCGCCCCCCGACAGACCACCGCCCACCAGCTCCAGCGCCCGCAAACCACCGGTCCGAAGGACCTCCGAGGACCCCAGGGTCCCCGGCCTGGGGCATCTTTGTCATCTCAGCACAGACGCGCGCGCACAGAGCGACAGAAAGCGCCCAGCCAGCCTCGCCGGGCCTCGCGGGGGGACAATGGTTCGCTTTGCAAGTTTGCAAGCTGGGAGCACAGCCCTCCTTACCGTACATCTCCGCGGCGCGAGCCCAGCGCCCCCCGGGAGGCCGCGTCGCCGCGTCGCCTGCAGCCAGCCCCGGCGGCGCTTGCCTTTCATTCACAGCCCGGGCGGCGGATGGCGTCTGCCTGCGGAGGCCGGGGCGGGCGCGAGCGGGAGAGAGGGCCGAGCCGGGAGCCGGGAGCCGCGCGCCCCTCCAGCGGCCGGGGCGGAGCGCGGCGGCCCGGGCGCGGAGTCTGGGCAGGGCTCCTCCCGGAGGGGAGGAGGCTATGCTAACGAGGCGTCCAGCCTGCGGGCGCGCCTGGCCCTGCCCCGGGCAGATTCCCGCCCTCGCCGGCCTCGCCCCGACACCCTCCCGAGAAACCCAAATTCTTAGATGCGCCTTTTCCCAGCCTGTCGCCCAAGGTCCTCGGCGGAGCCTTTTTCAGCCGCAGCGTTCGTTCCCTGGGGAGTCATCCACCCGAACTTCCTGCTCCTGCCGGACCGCTCTGGCCTACAGCTGAGATCGCCCCTAACCCGCGGGCCCCGAGGATCGGCGGGGCTCTGGAAGCTGCATAGGCTGAGCCAGGGGGCGCAAGGAAGAGGACTTGGCGAACAACCCTCCGCCCTCGCTTGGCCTCCTTTGAGAAGTCGCACTCCCTAATTAAGCACTCAGCTGTGGCCCTCCCAGCCACTCTCGGGGCCGGTGCTTGTTGCCAGAGGGCGTCCTTCCTGGGCCAGGTAACACAAGACATGCACCCCACCGCCCGACTGCCGCAAGAAGCTTGCTTTTCCTCTCCCAGATTTATACATGAATTCACAAGCTCTGCAGCCAGGATCCTGTCCACCTGTGCCCCAGGCCGACTTCACCCTTTGTGACCATTTGAGAAACCGATTCAGGGCCGTACAGAAGGCTCCTGACCCGTGAAGAATCTCCTAGCCCAACTTAAGACTTCCCTTAGGTTTCTCACCCAGCGTCCTCTACATATCACTCATTCACCTGTCTTTTCAATACCTATTCCTTAATTTCTCCTCTTGCCCCATAGTTGAGATTTTTTTGTCCTCAAAATACTCTACTAGTAGAAGTTAGGGAGGGGAGGACCTTAAAGATGGTGTAATGTCTCCCATCTTGCAGAGAAGGCAAGGGAGGCTGCAAGAGGTTAATTTGTGTTCTTTTTCCTAGACTCCCTGAGCTAGCTGTGTGTCTGTAGGCCAGTCATCAGTCCTCTCTGATCCTCAGCTTCCTGCAGGACTTTTGGGAAATTTATATAAAACCTACATGAAAGCACACAGTGGGCACTCACATGTTTATTTTCTTTCCTTCCTTCCTCACCCAAGCCAGGGATAGAGCAGAGAAAGAGAATCCAGGTTGCTGGACTCCTGGAACAATGCTTTCTCTGTTGTACCCCAAACCCACATTTCCTATTTCTCTCTGGCCTCACCACCCCCTCCTACTCGTTGTTTCCTGGTTTTGTTCCTATTCCTTTACCTCCTTACCCCTCTTAGCAGTAAACACAAGGCCTGAGGGCCACCCTGGGAAACCCTGGGCAGTTCCCAGGGCTTACATTTAACTAGACCCTCAGACAACTCATGAAGAAGAACTGTCTCTATTCTCTAGTTCTAGGACCAGGTCAGGGGCTTTGAGATCTACTGAGAGTCACAGCTGAACCAGGATAGAAGGGAGAATTTGGAGTCATGCTTGGTTTGGACACCTGGAGACACTCCCAGCCCATAGTTCTGTTCAACCCAAAATATACTCATTAAACAGTGTCTGCAGCACAGTGGGAAATGCAGTGTCTGTCTTCATAGACTGAAATGTCTGGCAGGGAGTACAAGACAAATACTGATAAAAACATTACATGACAAGGAAGAATATGGTAAATTTTGTAGGAAAGGCACAGACCTCTCTTTAGACATTCAGAGGGCTGACAGATTCATTCTTTTTTATCAAATATTTGTTGATTACTCCCTATTGTGTTCTAGATACTACTAAAGGCACTCAGGAGAGGGTACACATGCAAAAATTATAATAAAATCTAATAATTACAATGGCAGAGACCCATAGAAGGAGCAGGGTAGAGCTCCATGAAGGAAAAAAGCATTCAAGATAGACTTTGAAGAATGGGGAGGATTTCTAGATGTGGAGATAATGTAAATTCCAGCCAGAGGGATTACAGTTTGCAAAGGTCAGAGTTAGAAGAGGATAGAAAGTAGGTGAGGCGCAATGTAAAACCCTTCTAGCTAGAGCAGCGTCGAAGACAGGGAGCAGAAGTAGGAAGGGAGTCTGGGAAGGTAGTCTGGGGCCATATTGGGAGAGCCTTGACTGCCTGACCCAAAAGCTTTCTTGCTAGATCTAATATTGCCAGATTTATGGTTAGCAAATAAAAATACAGGATGCCGAATTAAATTTGAATTGCCAATAAATAAGAAATAATTTTTTCGTGTATGTCCCATGCAACATTTGGGACATATTTACACTAAAAAAAAATGCTGTTGTCTAAAATTCAGATTCAGCTTATGTTTTATTTGGCAACTTCAATTAGTCCCTTCTTTGGAGAATGCACATGGATCCTCATGACTGATCCAGGCCTGGAGTAGTCCTTCCCCTTCCCCCAGTTTGTATTCCCAAATAGATCCCACTGGTATATGGCCCCTAAGAACACAGGGATGGGGTCACTCTGGCCAGACTGCACCCTTTGGCATGGGTGCTTTGGCCAGAGGGCTGAATCTTCTCTGGGCTCTACGTGCTCAGTGGTAAAAGAATCTGGCCCATACCCAGCTTCTCTGAGATGTAGTCAAGATATTTAGATAAAATTTCTGCAGGAAATGGTGCTGTGGCAGTCTAAGTTAGTGGTGTTAATCCCATGCAAGAAAGCTGATGCTTGGGAGAAACACAATCTTCTGGAGTGCAGTTTAAACAGAAGAACAGAAGCCAAGGGTCCCAATATCCAGAATAGTGTGCTCGTGCGAAGACACCAAGCTGATATCAGCTATTTAGATGAACTGTGGGAAGGAAGGAAAATCAGAATTGGGATTCCTATCCTAACAGGGTTCTTACTTTATATGCAGAAACCCAAAACATGGTGATGAGTGTGACAGGAAGGAAAGCGGAAAAGAAATAACATTTGCTGTGTGCCCAATATGCCTCAGATTCTGTGCCAGACACTTTACACAGTTATCTCATGTAACTCTCAGCAGCCATGAAAGGTCAATACTATTATTTCCAATTTACAGCTGGGAAACCAAGGCCCAGAGAGGTGATGGTCTCTGGTAAATGGTCAAGCAGGGATTCAAGCCCAGGACACTCTGCCCAAGGCCCATTTTCTTTCCACCACACTCTGGTGCCTTGTAGTCCACACTGATGTACACATCACAGCTACATTTTAAGTCGAGAAGTTCTTCCTAACAATCTAAAGCCCCATGCCCCATTCCCTCCCTTTATTTGCTCCCCTTCCTCTCTGTATCTCAGTCCCCCATTACCTGGGTTTGGATGGTAGAGAGGTTGGAAAGGGTCTCAGGCTCTCCAAACCAAAGCAGATGTTCTCATTTCCATCCCCTCCTAGGCCATCAGCGGCCTGCTCCCTGTGGTGTTGGCTGGCTCCAGAGCCCAGAGGCCTCTTGGGACTGCTTCCTCAGAGGAACTAAGCCTTAACAAAGGTTATTATTCACTACCCAACATGCACCCTGGTTAATGCAGTCACCCTGAACAATGCCCTTTGCTGTGACAGCTCAAAGGATCCCCTCTGCGGTAAGCAAGCACCACCATTTCCAGGGTTTCCATATGAACCAGAAGCCAAATTTCCCTGTATTACAGAGAAAGGGAGGCTTAGAAGCGAAAGGCAACCTGTAACCATCACATAACGGCCCAGGACCCTCCCTTGCATCCTGACTCTGGCATCCACAGCACACTCCAGGCCTGTCTTTTAGCCCAGGAGTCTGGCTTCTGGATGCTCCAGCCTCTCATGGCCCCACCAGCTCCAGGGGGTCTGGGCAAGACCTCTAATCTCCCATTCAGCCACGGCAGGGCAGCGGCTCTTGCTCCGGGCGCCAGCCTTGAGTAGCCCGACAGCTTTAAAGGGCCTTCCAGAGGGAGGGAAGAGGGAAGAAGATGGGAGCCTCACAGGATACAGCTTCAGGGGGAAAACCATGAGACCTCAGAGGGGGACCCAAGGAGAACCAGAGGGGAGAATGCACCCCTAAGATTGTCACGTAGCTGATTTGCTGTGAAGCCTGATACAGAGCTCAGGATTCCTGACTCCAGGCCTAGTGACTTGAACCCCTGGCATTTCTCGCTCAGAGCAGGTACCTTGACCTACTTCTCAAAAGCCGCAGGGAAATAACAGCCTATAAAAACAATACCCAAGTATAGGAGCCCGTGGGTATCCAAGGGCCAAAGACTGCAACTCCACAACACAGAACACAGCTCATGAGCGGGTCAGTAGGACATGCTCTTGGTGAGGTTCCTGTGGGCAGCAGGAGGGATGCAGGGGGACAGAGCTGCCTGCTTCCATGAGATCGGGCCTGGACATCTTGGGTGGAGAAGGCTGCTGCAGACAGATTTTACCTTCCCTAAATCAGATTTTACCAGAGAGTGCAAGTTTGAGATATTGATTATTGACATATGGAAGTTTAAAAGTACTAAGCAAATTCTCCCATCCAGGCCACTGCCTTCAGTTTACCCTGTGGTTACCCCCCAGAGCAGAAGCAGACTCCCTGCATTAACTGCTCCCTACGGTCCCTGGAGAAGAGGCTCCTTTCCCACATTCAAGCTCAAATCCATGTTTCCCCACATGCTTCTAGTAAAAAGCTCAGGCATTACCATGCCTTTTGCCCCGACTCTTCCATCCCTTCACTCTCTCCTTGCTCCCGCTGTCAGAAGGTCCCTGTTCCCACCCATTACCTCCCATCTCCAGCTTGTATGGTGCTTGCCCCCAATGGGAGGCCCAAGCCCACCCACATGCCAAAGGACTTGAAGGCCCAAGGAGTCAGTTTCATCTGTTGATAGGCGTTACTTAGAAAAGAAAACATGGGAAGTGAATAGCTGGTTAGACAGGTGACCTTGAGAGGTCAGATCTGGCTTTCTAGGCCATGACTAGGGAGACTGGCCTTGCACCACAGCCAGAAGGGACAGGTTTGCCCAGAGGCTAGCCAACCTGGTCAAAGAACGGTTTAAATGAAATTGAAGGAGAGGGAGAAAAACACCTCCAGAAAATCACAAACCTGGCTACCAGGGAAGAATTCAGAGAGGGCATGTGAGATGCTAAATTCTAAGACCTGAGAAGTGGCATTGGTGGAGAAAAAGCCCTAGGACTTCACGGGGACCAGACGCCAACTCTTCAAGTTACCCTGGCCTGCCTGAGCCAAACCCCAGCTCCCCAGGTGGCCTTACATTGACTCTGGACTCTGAAATCACTCTGCCTTCTCCCCCAAAGGATGCCAACTGTTAAACTCACCTGCTCATATGTGGCAGCCCTGCAGTTGGGAATCCCTGGCCATGCCCATCTCCCCATCTCTGGACTCTCCTTGGCCACAGGACTCCTCTTTGATACTCAGCCCCTCTTCTCAGTCTCTAAATCTGTAGCCCAGTTTTTACTTTTCTGGCTCAGCGATGGCAGCTCACTTCAGTTTCACAATAGGATGCTCTGCAATTCTCAGATGAAAATAGTGGAGAGGCTCAGACATTCTACACACCAACATGCATAAAACAAAGAAAGTCAATTTGATTTTGAACGCATTAGAATCTGATGTCTGTTATGTTAGGACTCGCTCATGTTCTAATTTATGGCACATGCATTTATCGAGAGAGCCTACTATGTGTAAGAGACTGTTGGGGGAAGAGAAAACTAAGAACTAAGAACATGCTTGCCATCCAGAAGACTCACAATCTAGTAGAAAAGGTAAGTCAAGGCAGAAAAATGAAATGTTTTTTATAAGAGTCCCAGGACTTGGACTCTAAAAATAAAGTGTTGCTTAAAGAAATTAAAGACACAGATAAATGGAAAGACATCTGTGTACATGTCTTTGACTGGAAGACTTCATATTGCTAAGATGTCCATATTGTCCAAAATGATCTTCAAATTCAATGTAGTCCCTATCAAAATTCCAGTGGCATTTTTCTAAGAAATAGAAAAAACAATCTTAAAATTCACATGGAATCACAAAAGACTGAATAGTCAAATCAATCTTGAGAAAGAAGAACAAACTGGAGGCATCCTTCCTGGTTTCAAACTATATTACAAAGCAATAATAATCAAACCAGTGTGGTACTGGCATAAAGGCAGACATATAGACCAATAAAATAAAATAGAGAGCCCCGAAATAAAATGGAGAGCCCAGAAATAAACGCTTGCATATATGGTAAAATGATTTTTAACAAGGGTGCCAAGACCATTCATGGGGAAAGATCAGTCTCTTCAAGAAATGTGCTGGGAAAAATGGATAGCCACACACAAAAAAAATGAAGTTAGACACTTATTTTATACCATACACAAAAATTAACTCAAAATGGATTAAAGACTTAAACATAATACCTGAAACTGTAAAACTTCTCAGAGAAAACATAGTGAAAATCTCCTTGACATTGGTCTTGGCAGTTATTTTTTGGAGATGACACTAGTGGCATAGGTAACAAAAGCAACAGGATAAACAAATGGGACTACATCAAACTGAAAAGCTTCTGTACAACATAGAAAACAACAAAATGAACAGACAACCTATGGAATGGGAGAAAATACTTACAAACCATATATGTGATAAGGGGTTAAGACCTACAATATATAAGGAACTCATAAACTCAACAGCAAGAAAGCAACCTGACTTTAAAATAGGTGAAGGATATGAATAGACAGACATTTTGCCAAAAGACACATACAAATGGCCAACAGGTATACGAAAAAGTACTCGACATCACTAATCATCAGTGAAACACAAATCAAAACCTCAATGAGATATCATTTCACATCAGTTAGGGTTTCTATTATAAAAAAGACAAGAGATAACAAGTGTTGATGAGAATGTAGAGAAAAAGGAACCCTTGTACACTGTTGGTGGGAATGTAGATTGGTACAGCTAATACAGAAAACAGCATGGAAGTTACTAAAAAAATAAAGTAGAACTACCATGTAACCAGCATTCCCTCTTCTGAGTACATATATCCAAAGGAAAGAAAATCAGTGTCTTGAAGAGGTATCTGCACCTCCATGCTCATCACAACATTATTCACAGTAGCTACGACATGGACGTGACCTAAGGATCCACCGTTGGGTGAATGGGTAAAGAAGATGTTGTGTAGATAGATGGATAGATATTATTTTGTGGCTCAGTATATGATCTCTGCTGGAGAATGTTCCATGTATGCTTGAGAAGATTGGATCTTGGATAGTCAAAACATCCACATATACCCTTCTTCCCAAATTTCCACCATAAAAATATTCCTACTTAATGCAACAATTCCTCGTACAATTAAAAATATACTTATATACTTCTCAAGAGGAGAAAGTCCTAAGCCTGTCAGTTACTGAATTCAACTTCAAGTGTAGAACCTCAGAGTGATATCCATTGTTCCTGTTTCCTCATGGTCTTTTCTCATTTTCTGCATCCTATAGGTTAAATTACAAATTTAGCTATTCTGAACATATCCTATATAAAGCAGTAAATAAGAGCGGGAGAAGAAAATAGAGGGAATTTATTTAAAATAGATAAATAAAAGTATTTAGTATACCAAGAAAGGAAGCATAAGTAAAAATGGGCTTGGTAGGGGAAATTTCCCTGTAGTTTGTTTAATGTACAGCCCTCATCCCTGCCACCATGGCCTCTTTGTTTGGTTCCATTGGGCAAGCATTAGAGTAGCTTGGAAAGGAAGGTTATCTACAGAGTAGGTGATCTGTTCTCCTGATTAACTGGATGCATTCCATTAGGTTACTTCACATTCTTCTTCCCTATATGGCTTGCCCTGAGGTGACAACATTATTTCTGAACGCAAGGTCATTACAAATACTTCTTCCCCCAAATTCTTTTGTTCTAATTCCCTGATCACACAGCCAAAACACCAGACACTGCCCATGACTCATTGTAAATTCTTACATCAAGTTATCTCTGCTTTTGGACAGTGAAATATGCTGTGTGAAGTTCTGCCTGCTACCATTCTTTAGAACTAATCTGAGTGGGGTTGTAACTAGATCTGGCTGATAAGGTAACCCCATATGAGACCATGGAGTTGAGGAAAGAGTAGCAGTGCATCAGGAATTCTCAAATAGCTTACCGTGCTGTCAGGACCTGCTTGGACCTTTTCTCATATACACTGCTTTCTAGTGCACTGCTAACACACCCAGCTTTATGGCATTTATGGCTCAGATGATACCAAATTCATGATGGACAGCTCAAGACAGCTTAGTCACCAGGTGCTCCATGGTGGACATTCAGGGATTTTTCAGTAGCAGGCCAAGAAGTATCTCTTACAAAGTCAACACTTGCTTGTTGAAGAGGTCATGGATTGATGCAAAACTATAAAGGTCTCCATAGTGACTCTCTTAATCAACCTTGCCACAGCAACTCAATCTGCCATTGGTAACTCAAGCACCGACTGAATTCACTGGGTCACTGAGACCACATATGCTGCAACCTGGAGGATATTTTCTTTCTTTGACCCTACTCGAAAGTCTTTCAAGTAATTTGGTAAATAGTTTGGAGAAGCACACCAAGATATAGTATGTGTTAGCTGGCTACACCTGGTTCTTCATTTTTTGTATGGGCTGTCCTGGCATGATCCAGACCACTGAACCTCTAGAAACTTCACTAGAAGTAACAGACCCCTATACTTTGTTAGTATTTCCCTCCCTTCCTCCTTCTTGAATGTGTTTTTACGATACCTACAGTACCTGAAAATTCTAGGTATCCAGGTCCCATCATGGTGAATGTCACCAGTATTGTACCCTAGCATGCTGTCCAGCGAGATAGAAAGACAAGCAGTGTCCCATGCATTTAAGTTGTAATGGAGAGACAGAGAGATGGCATAATGCTGAGGAAAATGGTGTATTGCTCCACCATTTCTTTTCCAAATGAAAGCAACTTTTTTTCTCTGGCATTTTCTAATTACTGGGATAAAGAGATGAATCCCAGATTAGATCATGAGAGATCAGTGGCAGTCTTCTAGGTACCAAAGGCCATATTGGTTTGATACAGTAGGAGATCCCATCTCAACCCCATCTAGAACAGCAGATACAATTGCAGACATTACCTAGTTATGCTTGTAATGATCCAAGGGTACTGAGTGCCCATGTTATTTTCCAGGATCCAGCCATCTTCTTCGTAGTGTAACTGAACCGTTAATGGAAATGTGATAACTCTGCACCTTGCACCTAACAAGACTGTTAGGGAAGCAACTGTATTAATGATTTCTTTGGGGATATAATATTGCTTTTGACTGTTTCTTTCTTTTTTATTTCAGTTTGTTCAGAGGGGTTGCAGGTACTTTCCACATAGCCCTATGTCCATAACAGGCCTTATTCCACAGGTGAGGAATCCATTTCTGTGATTATGCCAACTTCTGAGAATGTCTAGTTCAACTCTACACTCAAGAACTGAGGACAGCTGAAACGGCCCCCCTCACTTCCATGGCATATCACAGGCATTCATGACCTTCTCAGAACAGCACTACAGCACTCCCCAAGATCTCCTTCATGTGCATTTTCTGGGCCACAATGGGGACCTAGAAAGAGGACAGGATAAATACCCTCCAATATTTCTATCTTCCAATGTCTTTGAATTCCTTCCCCAACATTATACCATGTTGTATCTCAGCTTCGTATAGCATTATGCTCTATTGTGACTAGGTTTTAGGCAACCCACTAGGAAAATATTTAGAAATACTTCTAAACTACTCAAACCAATATGTTAAGTTCAAATTTCCAGAAAATACATCCATGTTGGTAAGTTTAGCCCAAATCTAAAATTTTGTTTTTTTCCTCCTCAGAAAATCCATTCCCATGTGTTTCTTCCATATTCATGTAAATTAGAAAATCTTGTGTGTATGTGTGTGTGTGTGCACCTTGTCTACAGGATGTGCTAATCATTAACTTCCAGATTATACTTTATAATTGGCCCCCTGGGCATGCTGGTACTTTACTCTGGTTGTATGCTTGGAGATAATGAAGAGAAAAGGGAGTAGAGAATAAGGATAATTGGCTTCCTTACATGATGTAACTCCCTTAGATGTGTCTTCATGTAAAGCAATAATAGCTTCATTAACATGGGAGCATATTTGGTTTTGGCTGATGATGAAAGCCCAGGGAGGTTTAGGGGTAAAGGGTTCCCTGCGTTCTTCAGATATTCAAATTCCCATTCCAGTTCTTGAGGTACAACACTTCCCTGATCAATGCCTGGACTTTCATATAAGAGACATAGTGAGGCTGTGAATTCAGTTGACTCTGTAATCAGAAAACTCACAGAGTTTAATTTCAGTTGTCTCTGGCTTGTGGCTGTAAGAAATGAGTTTCTTTTTCACACAGTCATAGAGAATGTTTCAGTTTGCATTATGGTCTAAGAATTTAAACGTTTGAGTTTGTCATTTAGTTTTGCTTAAGCAAACTAGATCCAACAGAAGAAGTTACACCCCTGTGGTCCTTTAATTCTCTCTGATTTTTCTGTACTTTGGCAGGAGAAAATAGTTACTTTCAATGAGCGGTCATCAGAGGCATTAGTAAAATTTCCATTTTTTCAGTCATTGTATGTCATGGACATATCACCGTTATATACTAACAGGATGTTGACTGCTCTGGGTCCTAAGTAACCAGGTAGCAGATTCCCTCTATCACCCATTACCCCAAGGTTCTGTTGCTTGCAACCAATTCCCAGCTCTAATTTCTCTGTACTAGTCAAGGTTCTTAGTCCAGATAACAAGAATTAATTCCGGAAAACTTAAGCAGAAAAGAAACCTGAATGGCATAGGATCACAGGCTCAGTGGGAAGCTCAAGATCAAAATCCTGCCAGGGACCAAGAGAGATCGCACTGTCAAATGCCATCGAGATCACCCCACTAGAATAAGGCCACCAGCACTGGCACCACCACCACCAGCTACTTGCTGCTGTCACCCTTGGTGTCCCTGACAAAGGATGCCCACTCCCTCACATCTGTACTCTCAACTCCTCGCTACTAAAATGAAGAACTCGCACCTTCTATATCTTCACATTACTCCCTCAATATTCAAAATCCTATATGGTGGCATCTGATTCACAGAGCTTAGATCATATGCTAATAACCTTGGTAGAGAACAAGGAGAGCTGGTTTACACTGTGGGAGGTGGAGTCCTGTCTTCCACATATTTTGGGTTTGCTCCAGATGAGAACAGTGTTTGGATATTAATTAGGTGGTCCCACTCCGCTCCCCTGAGAAAAAGTCTAGAAACTGGAAAGATTTAGATGAGGCATTGCAAAAAGAGAATTAAAGCCTAAGGTGGGTGAAGTAATGTGTTTAAGTTAATTATTTTAATAGAGTAAATCCTCCATTTCTAGACAAATTTCTTCCTAAGATGCTGAGAAGTCTTGGAAAAGGGATTGCAAAGTAACTATCAATAAACCTTAAAAATTCATGAGAAACTAGAGAGGAATTGAAATTGAGTTGACCTTGTATGAAGGAAAATAGTGAGTTCTTCTCATTACAACTTGGTGTTGAATACTGCCAATTAACAGAATTACCTGGTTACACAAGGTGGCTTGTTGTTAACACCTAGAAAATAATTAAGCAAACACATAGATTTATGAAGGAGAAGTCATAGTGACCACCTTTATTTCCTTTTTGAATCAATTAATAGATTTGTAGACCATTGATAGCACAAAGATGTTATAGATACTGTATCTTTAAAAAAGTCACAAATACCTGTATTTGCTTTTAGTCTAAAAAAATGGTAACTATAGAAAAGGTACATAGAATTTTCTAGTGAGATGAACCCCAACTATTGTGTTTCTGTTGCACTAAAAAACACTAAGTTCATATTAAAGAAAGAAGAAAGATAAAAATCCACAAGGATAAAGAGAGTAGGATAGGAGATTACAGGATGACAGCAAATTTTCAGATGATGAAAATAAATGGATGAGTGGTAACTGACTTGGCAGAGCAAAGAACGCTGAAAGCAAGTACCTATAGAGAAAGATGTCAATAAAAGCAAGACAGTTTGGGTAGTAGGACTTGAGGAAGGTTGAGGAATCAAAGGCACTAAAAAAATCAGATGGAAGGAGTAGAGTTGAAAACAGGAGGATTGGATACAAGCCATGTACATTTACATTTCTGATAATCATTTTAATGAGTTGTTTTGAAATATGAACTCCCAGCCAAAGGTAGTCAGACATTTAAGACAAACATTGAACATGCGAGAACAAAACACAAAACAAACAGTAAAAACAGTTTGTAGGAAACAAGAGACAATGCAGGGAGCAGAAGAGAACTTTACATTTAATGTCACCAGGGAGGGAAGAGAAATTACATCTATGAACGGTGACCTTTATTTTACACTGCATTTGTGGACCTTTACCAGTCTATTGGGTAGGGCAAGAGGTAACCAAATGGATAGACCACCCATGCCCAAGGGCATTCTTTCATTTTGTTTTCTAAACTGAGATATTAAATATGGTTTAAAAGATTTGTAAGGGCTCTAGAGTTAGTTTTTGATTATAAGCAACAGGAACTAACACTGGATAACTTAAGCAAAAATGCAATTCATTAGAAGGTTATGGGTAGTTCACCAAATCAAAGGCATAGGTGAAAAATCAGAAAGGGCTGGAGCCAGGACAGCATTGGGCTCCTGGCAGGAGGATTTAATAGCCAGTTGGATAAGGTGATGACTGTTGTGATGCATCCATTCCAAATTTTTCTTGGTCCGTAAAGTGCTAGAAGAGACAGCCCAGTGGTCCCAGGTAGTGTCAGGTGTATGTGTACACCTTCTGGCTAGGAAATCAAAAGTTACTTTATTAGACAGCTTCACTAAAAGTTCCCCCATGGGAAAGGGAAATTTCCTCTCCAAGAATGTCAGAGTGATATTATCTGAAGAGGGAATAAAAACAAGGGAGCAAAACCCTCCAAATTTCTGCAATACCTATGGTTAAAAATAAGCTTGTAAATAATGAATCTGCAAAATTCTTTTTTTTTTAATGACAAAGAATAGTCCATTGAGAGTATGTACAAAAATGTATTCAATCGATTACTTATTAGTGAGCATTAGGATTGTTTCCTATGTTTGGCTTTTAGAAAAGTGCCTCAAAAATATCCATAGAGCCCAATTTTTGTGGGCATCTTTGTTGAGAAGTGGTAATTTTTGACATCCTTACAAATGAGATGGAGACTTGTAGGCTGAATGATGTTTTTTGAAGAAGGCTGCTGGTCCATGCTCACCTGCAGAGACTTCACTGAAGTTATGCTGATTTGCCCTAGACCTCTTTCTATTCAACAACTTTATGGACGATTTAGATACAACATTAAAAGACATACTTAGCAAATTTACAGATGACACACATCTAACAATGATAACAAATATGGTAGGATGTCATCGAACTTCAGAATGATCTGTGTGAAATGAAACATCCGGTCTAAACCAACAAAATTAAAACTGACAGGAACAAATGTAAAAGTTCTGCATTTGTTTAAAAAAAAATCAATTGTCCAGAGACAGGAAGGGTAAGTGCTAATCTGGACAGAAATTCGCACAAAAAGATCTGAAGATTTTATTAAAAGCAAGGTCAATATGATTCAACAGTAATATTAATATAGCTGCAAAAATAAACAACAACAAAATGAGTGTAATCTTAGAATGTATTAAAATAGGTAAACTGTCTAGATCTAGACCTTGAGTAGTGCTGGCCTCTTGTACCTTTTGTCCCAGTCGCACTAAATACAGTGATGGGTTTAATTTGGACTTTAAAAGAGATATTAACAGACTGGAGTGCATGCAGAGAAAGGCATCTGAAAGCTATAATGACAATTCACTGAGTGCTTCCTATGCTCCAGGCACCACGCTGATTACATTTAAAAACATAATGCAGGGAGGGCAGTACAACTCAGAGAAGACAAGTAGTGATTCTATAGCATCTCATTACGCTGATGGACAGTGATTGTAACGGGGTTGGTGGTAGGGACCTGATGAAGGGGTAGTTTAATAACCGTAATATTGCACATGTAATTGTAGATTAGTGATAATAAAATAAATTATATTAAAAAAAACATAATGCAGTAGGCATAATTTAATGCCTATTTTACAGATGAATAAATTGGGTCATGGGAAGCTCAATAAACTTGTTCAAGGTCACATAGCTAGTCAGTTGAGAAAGCTGGAACTGAAACCCAGTAGTCCAACCCTAGGGACTGCGGTCAACCTCCACACACTGCTTCTCTATTTTGTGAAGCAAAACAGGTGACCCCACCATGTAAGTGTGATTTGAGGGACTCTTCCAGGAAATATCTCTCTGGCTAGCTGGACCCCACGAATAGGCATGTTATACACTTAGCTGTTATATTCTTTCATATTTAATCTGGATACCTAATTTTTTTGCAAATTGAAAGTCAGCTAAGAAAAGATTTTGATGAAAGGGTAAATTGCCCAAGGGTTCCAGGCAATGGGATTCATTCACTCAACAGCTATTTACTGAGTGCCTCACTGTCCTTGGCAATGTGGTGGCCCGGACAACATGCAGGTGAGAAAGACTAACGTTGCTTGGCCCTGGCAGAGTTCACCTCCAAGGCAAGGTTGAAAATAATGAAATAAGTGATAGTAATAATGTGGTCAGCATTTATCCAAACGTCACAACTCCATATCCAACAAGAGCCATGCAGGAGGAGCTGCTGCACAAATATAACATGCAACAGAGAATACAGAGACAGACACCACAGAACACACACACACAGTGTCACAGAAGGATAATTTTCCATTTGGAGCCAGTCTGTCTCACATCTCCAGCCTCAAGCCGGGGAAGTGTGCAGTGCCTGGGTAGGCCCAGGATAATGTAAGGGAGACAGCTGTGTCATCACAGTGGCTTGGAGCAAGCCAAGGAAACACACTGTCCTTGCTCCTTTCTCCCTGTGACCCATGGGCAGCTCTGGAAATGATCAGTTTTCCTCCCTAACCATATGGTTTAAAGGACAGCCGGAGATTTAATTTTGAGGTATCTTGATGGCCATTTTGGAACAAACAGTGAAGTGGAAAAGCAGAGTACTGACAGCAATATCTCTGGAGACTGACAGCCCAGCTCTTGGCCATGCTCCCCATGGAGGAGGCCATGTTCCTAGGACATCCCAGGCCCCACTTCAACCGTGAGCCAGTGCCGTTTTCTCCTCTTGCTCTGAGACCAGATGATTCAGGTGTTGGGAATTGCATGGGAAATATGGAGGTTTCCAAGGGCGATAGAAATCATTGTAAAAGAGTCTGTGAGTAAATCCTATTACAATCCCTTCTTGACATCCAAAACTACATCATTATAAAATAATGTAACTGAACAAAATTTTAAACAAAGGAAGACCACAGAATGTAAAAATGATTCATGGAATCATCCATAACTCAAGGAAGCATACATTCCTAAAAATACCTAGGTCTATAAAAATGTTTATGGCTAATCCTTAGCTTCTACTTGTCAATTGGTCAGAATATAAACGGATTAGAACAAACTATTTTACACACAGGCAAATAGTTAAAAACCATGGCCTAAACCATCAGTAGAGATTGATAAATACAAATCAAACAGCTTAGCAATTACAAGTCTAACAAAAGCCAGTATCAATGAGATTTAAGTGAAGAATCCAAAAGGAAAAAATTATTTGTACAATGAGTCACTCATAGTATTACTTGTGATGTTTAAAATAATTTGGAAACAACCCCAAAGCTCTCGTAATAAAATATGATTGAGTAAACCATGGCATATCAATAAAATGGCATATTACATAGTCATTGAAAATAATGCATGTTGGTCATCAAAATGTGTCTATTTGGAAAAAAGTTCAGAAAAACAAGGAGTACATAGGCAACAATTTCAAGTGAATATGCACATTCTATGAAGTACTTTCAGAGAGAGATATTTGGTTCATGGGATTTCTTTTTCTGTAAAGAGAAGTGCAGAATAAAAATGTATGCATTTATAGACCATTATAAAAGGTGGGGTGGAAAGAAATTTCTTCTTTCTCCTCCCTTCCCAGAGGAGCCATGAGGATGAATTACATGGTTTTAACTTCTTGGATCAAAATATTAGATGCTTGGATGAGTGAATGGTTCAGGTTCTTCCTTGGAGACATTAAAAAATATCCATTTGGCAACTGTTATGATGTTTTTTAATTAACTTAATGACATTAGAAAATGTTTATCATTAGTGTTTTTTAAAAAGATTCTAGAATGCATCCCCCCATGTCTTCCCCACCCCTCTTTCTTGCACACACACATACAAGCACACACATACACAGTACATTAAAATTAGACTTTATTATTTGGCATTGGTAAGAAAGGAAGAGAAGGAATCACCAAGTACTTACAGTATGTACCTCCACATCTATCATATTTAATAATTCATTTCCTTCCTCCCCCCTCTTGGCTTTCTCCAACTACCCACTCACTCCTGCCCCCTCCCCCCACCTAACAAACCCTACCACCACCCAGAAGTTGCTCTATGGATACACCATATATATGGTATCATAAACTGAGAAAGTCTAAATCTGTTTCTTCCTTTTGTCCTTCCTCTATCCTGGTATTTCCCCAGTAGCATAGGTGAGGTAACAGTCCAGCCTTATACCAGCATGAGAAGAAATGGCTGAAGAGTTGCCAAATCATTTGGAAAATATCTTATATGAAAACAGTGAAAGGTTTTATTATAAAGAGATACAAATAATTATAAAGAAACATTTAAATATTTCATTGTAACATATTTAATACTTCATTAATTTCATTACATTTCTTGAGTGGATAATAGGTTTCATTATATTGAGAGCTGTTAAAAATGAGGTTCCAAAATGAGATTCCAACCTTGTAAAATTCTGAAAAGGAAATCAAAGAATGGTGACCTGTCCCATTCCCCCACAAGAGAGTGCTCAAGATATTAAGTTAAAAAAATCTGAATACAAAATTATGTATATAGTTAATTAAAATCAGAAACATAGAATCAGAATATGAGAATATGTATATATGAGATCAGCTATGCAACACATGCTTACATACTTATATCCATTCAGGAAAAATGTAATAGTGGCTATCAGTGAAACTGTGAAATTGTGAGCAATTTAGATTTTCTTAAATATAGTTTCCCAAAATTTCCACATTTTCTGCTATGAGTGTGTGAAAGCTTTATAACAAAAGAAGGTCAGAAGAGTTATTAATAGAGAGCAATATCCACGGGTCTGGGAAGAGGCCGTGCCCTTAAGTCCAGGGGCAGACTGGGCCAGGAGCTGGCAGCTGTTACAGCTCCACCTCAGGAGCAATGCTCAGTGAGGACCTCGTCTGGTCAGGGACAGGCTCCCAAGAGACGATGGCCAGAAAGAGCTCGAGAAATAAATCAAGACTGAGAATGAAATGGTGGACGTGACAAAATCTCATCAATCCTTAGTTCAGATGGCTCTGAGCGATACCGATAAGGAAGATAAAGACAGCTATGCACTCGTGGAAAGTTAAACAGGACCTCGGAGGACATCTGGTCCCATCTCCTCCTCGTCAGAGAAGAGTCCTTGAAGAGTTAAACGCATCACTTGCAGGTGCCTAGGGGTGGCGTCGAGATTAGAACTCCTGCACCCTGATTCCTAATCAGTGCGCTTGGCTCCGCACTCTCTGCCTCCCGCTGCGGTCAGTTCAGTGCCATTGTGACTATGGCTGCTACTGCGGTTTGCACTAGAAACCTGGGCGCGGCCTGCCTGCCCAGCTTCACCCCAGGTGGATCCCCTAACGTATTCCAGATTGGGACAGATTCCCATAGTTCTGTATCTCTTGACTTCAACCTTCCTCCCCAAACATACTGTCACTGTCTTGAGTCGAGCCCTCATTAATTGTTCTCCTCCTTTTTCTCTTCATCCTTTTCATGCTTTTTGTGCTTAAACCTGCAAAGAAACAGAAAGAATAATGGAAGAACACTCACATATCTTCATCCGAACAAATTGTTAACATTTTGCCACATTGATCTTTCTGTCTCTCTCATACACACCATAGAAGGCATATATATGTAAGAGCATCTAGACATATCATACATGCATGCATACACATATGTAAAAGTACTCACATATATACATTACACATTTTCTGGAACCATTTGAAAGTAGGTCAAAAATATCAGGACACTTCACTCCTCAATTCTCCAATATCACCTAAGAATAAAGACATTCTCCTACAAAGCTCTGATGTCATTACCACACCTAAGAAAAGTAATATCTAATATTTAGTTCATATTTAAATTTCCCTAATTGTCCCCAAAATGTTTTATAGCTGTTCGAAGTTTTTGATCAAAGATCTCATCGAGGATTACATCTATATGCAGTCATTGGGTTCTCCTTAACCTCTTTTAACTTAGAACAGTCCCCTCAAATTTTGTTTTTATTCCTGTTTTTCTGACACTGAATTTTTAAAAAGAGTTCCAGCTGGTTTTTCTTAGATAATATCCCACATTCTGTATTTGTCTGATTGTTTCCTCATGATTAGATTCAGATTAAATATTTTTGGAAAGAATATGACATAGGTCATGTTACATGTATCTTACGGTATCATAGCAGAAGGCACATAACATCAGATTGTCCCACCATGCTAAGTCTGACCTCTTAGGTTAAGGTGGTAAGCAGATCTTTTCACTGCAAAGATAGAGTTTCCGCTTTGTAATTAATAATCCGTGGAGTGATTCTTTGAGACGATATGAATATTTTAGGGTCTATTAACAGAACCTGTTATCCTTAGAATCTGTTCATCAGAATCCTTGCCTGAATTGGGGTTGCAAAATGGTGCTTTTGCTAATTCTATTTTATTAGCTGGCATTCTTTGTAAAGAAGTCCTTCTCATATCTTGTGTGCTCTCCCACAGCGTCTTCTGACTTCTCTTCCTGCCTCCAGTTCTGGCTCACTCCACTCCATCTGCTGCCAGGAGCAGCGTGCTCAGTTGGAAATCTGGACACAACCATGCCCTGTTTAAAATCCTTCAGGGACAAACCCAACTCTATGAGTTTGGCTCAGGGCTTTCTGTGATCTGTCTCCTGCCTACCTCTTCAGGTTTCTCTCTCTGTGTACCCTTCATTTATTCCATTCAAGCTACCTACATTTCTCCAAATATAGCACCCTACTTCACACCCCTGTACCTCTGCACACCAGTCCCTCTGCCTGCAAGACTCTTACCCACCTCCAACCTCATCTTACCCCCACCTGCTTTTCCAGCTTTGGCTCATGCATCAGATCCTCTGAGCCAAAAGTTGAATAGGTGCCTTTTGGGGGACTCTCATGACACCTGTGCACACGTCGATCATCACACATGTGTCCCTGCCCTGAAAATGTTTGCTGGTTTCTTGGCTTTTCCCACCTAATTGCAAGTTCTTTGTGGGAAGAGGTTTGTTTTTCATCTCTGTGACAGGAAGCTAGCATAATGTCTGACATTAAGTAAGCACTCAGAAAATATTTTCCAATGACATAATCCATGTTTCCTCAAATTATTAAATAACGAATGTGACCAGCTTCCAGAACACCTAGATTATATGCTCTTTGAGGACAAGAAGCATGTCCTATATGTTGGTATTGCTCACATCTCCCACTCTATTGCTTGTTCACTTGAATTAGTTTTTGAGTGAATAGGTTGACACTTATAAAAGTATATGGCTATGTTACTTTTTAATCTGGCAGTCTGTTTTCCTTTAGAGAATTGCTCCTCCTCTGCCTAACACGATGGCCAATCCCTTCCCACACATGGTGGGCTCATTAGCGGACTTCATCCTCCTGGCTACAGTGGTTGGTTCAGGTGGGGACACTTGGCCCAAACCATGCCTATCAGAGTTGTCCCTGGGACTTCTGAAGGAGCTAGCAAGGAAGACCTGTAGGAAAAATAATGTACTAGCCATTGCTGCCAGAGGTCATTTTTACCACCAGGTGGGGTGAGCTTGCCTGGCTGTATTTCTCTTGACTCCAACCTTCCTCCCAAACACACTGCCACTGTGTTGGGCTGAGCCCCCATTAGTGCTTCTTCTCCTCCAACCCAAGGCAAATAAGCCAATGATGGGGAAACAAAAATAATGACATTATTTAAACCCCTAAACCCAGTCACATTTGAAGGATCATGTTTCAGACTTCCTGGTACACCAGCGAACTAATCCCTTCCTTCTTGCCTTTTAAGTTAACAAAATCCTGACAGGTAGACAACATCTCATTCCACAACATTCCACATTTAATTAAGCAAGTAAACTGGGAGGAAGAATAAGAATTTTGCCTCCTTTACTGATTTGGGAGAAATTTCGTAGAGACGCTGTATGAGTGACAGATCCCCAGAGAAACAGAACCAAGAGGATGTATATATATACATGTACATAAAAGGAGATTTATTGTAAGAATTGGCTCACGAGGAGTCCCATGATCTCCTGTATGCAAGCTGGAGAATCAGTCGGTGGTGTGATTCAGTTCTGGTCTGAAGGTCTGTGCAGCAGGAGCTGATGGTTGGTGTCCGTCTGCATCTGTGATGCAAGAACCAGGAGGGCTGGTGTCCGAGGGCGGAAGGCGGGTGTCTCAGCCCAAGCACAGTGCGAATACATCCTCCCTCCGCCTTTTGTCCTATTAGGGTCCCCAGTGGATGGGATGGGGGCCTCCACACTGGGGAGAGTGATCTTCTCCACTCAGTCCACCAATTCAAAGGCCAATCTCTTCCAGAAGCACCCTCACAGACACACCAGAAATGGTGTTTCACCAGCTATCCCTCCGCCAGTCAAGGTGACCCATAAACTTCACCATCACGGTCACCTGAATCAGCCCCATCTCTGTAGCCCTGACAGCCGGGAAAGAGCTTTTAATCGAGACCACCTCTTATCTGCCTCAGCAGGATTGGAGACATCTTTGCGGGCCCCATTCTCAAGCTTCCATCCCCTAAATTGCTTCCAAGGAGGCCAAGCAGACCAAGAAAACAAGTCATAAATGATAAATGCTGGCCTGTTTCTTCATTACTTCTGCTCCAAGAGGTTATTGAATCCTTCCTCATCACAAATGGTGCATCGTATCTATCTTCTTTTGAGGTCAACAACCATCTGCTCTACTTCTGGAAGCTCTTGATTTATGTGGATATAGGGAGTCTGGGGTGGAGTGGTAAGGATCAGGGCTACCTCTTGAGACAGAGGTGCAATATCCACTCATGTACCTGTCAAGTTGAAATTGCCAAGTGCATTTCAGGGGACCATCATTGGGGATATTTTTTAGCTTTCACCTTAAATTCCTGGGAAATTTCTCAGTGAGGCATGAAAGGAGGTAGGAGAGGCTGCCCTTCTCTACAATTGCCTACAGAGCTTGTAGACCACAAAAGGAGGAAGAGGAAAGTCTTGATTTTAAGGACGATTCCCTCAAGTCAGCCCCACTGGGTATCCTGTGTGGCTCTTGTTAGGAGTGAAGGGAAAAAGCCAAGAAGAACATTTTCATGACTTTAATTTGAATTAGTTTAATTAGATGCTTTTCTCCTAACTACTAGCTAAAATAAACTGCCCCAAGGGAACCAGCCTTTTAAAGTGTGGATGAAGGAGACAGGAAGTCATTTTACAGTGGGCCCTCCCACTCCAGGAAGCCTGGCTGGGACCTTTCTGGATAGGTATGGGGGACATAATCCCCAGGACAGAAGCAGATTGGGAGGAAAGGAGAACATTGCAAATGGAAGGCATAGAAAAGAAAAGAGGACACACAAGATAAACTATAATTTCTTCACAATTTCACTTACGGCTAGAACTGCTGGCCTACCCCAAATTTGTCCTTTCTAGAGACTCAAAGGTGAAAAATGGTAAGAGCCAATTTCATTATGTCTTGGAGTTTGGTAGAAAGGGAGACGGCCATCTGCACCTTAATCCCTTAGGAACCTATTCCAATCTTGGACTTTAATTTCCTGACCCTTGCTACCAAATATCGTACCTAGGCAACAGTCAGAAATCTGGCTCAGAACAATGAAGAGAGATGGAGAAGAGCAGACTTTGTCTCTTCTCACCTATTTCCCAGTGCTGCCAGGAAGTACATCTTCACCTTGCAGCCACGGAAGCCACATCCCTCCCGACATTTTCAGCTTTTGTGTCCCCTTTTTACTCAGCAAAGCAGGGGTCCCAGGTCTGCCTGGAGATTTAAGTTGAAGAAGATAGGACAGGCTGATGACCATAGGTTTCAAAAGAACAGCACTGAATTGGAAGAAAAGACAAAAGCATGGTGAGCTCAGGGAAAGGAAGGAAAGGAGAAAAGGCTATACTTCCTTCTTACCTGCAGGACTGGATTCTGAGAGCACACTTTCTCCCAGGCCCTTGATTTATATAATTCCTGTACCTGGGATTCCAGAGCATTATCTCTTAGCAAAAGAGTACCAGGAGAGACGCTGTTTGCCCAGAGGGAGTGGGAGGAGGGATGAGAACTGAGGCCTAGAGGAGAGAGAGCAAAGGTCAAGGCCTGGCAACAAGGCCTCTCACTCCTGGTGGTGCCTGTCTAGGGCCTAGTGACACCCCAGGAAGATGATTAGATTAATATTTCTGCTATGTGTCCCATTCAAAGGCAGTTTCTCCAGGCAGGCAGGTTAGAGCCCTGATCTGCTGTTCCACCTGTGCACCTATGGGATCTCCACACAGCACAGTGCCTCCCACCTTCCCTGGGCAGCTTCGGCCAGCTCCCACAATCCTCTGTTGTCACGGCTGCCAAAGTGGCCATCAAGGCTGCAACTCTGGGGGAGCTGGGGCTGTACAAGCTGCCAGAGCTGTGTCTGAGGTCTTCCCGGATGCCTGGGGAGAGCCCACACTGGCTGCACACAGCTCCCCCAAGCCAGGGAAGGTGGGCCTGCATCCCTGACTAATGATCACGCCTTCAGGACAGGATGCAATGACTCAGACTGCGCGGAGGCACAGCAAAGGGAAGAAAGAGTGGGAGGGAGCGCGGGACAGGGAGGAAAACACAGATGGGGGTGCAGGGAGGAAGGATAGGAAAAGCAGAGAACAAAGGCCTCCGAACCTGGGATCTATGAAGATGCTCTCCCTGGGGCCTCTGCAATCATTAGGGTGCAAAGTGATAAGATGAGAGATCTTCACAAGATAGTCCAGCACTCCAGTTTGATGTCACTTTGGAAGGAAGAGGGAACTAAAGTTATAAAAGGATTATTATAATTGCAACTACTGTAACTTGCAATACAATGTAATGTATATACATGTGCAAATTCAGTGTTATATGGACTATGAAATTTTAAGGACAAGAACCATGGTTCCTTTTAAGCTAGAGAAGTAATGACATAACCCAAAACTGTCTGAGTTTGATCCTGTTCCAAGAATGTAAGTCTGGTCAGGAAGGATATTTAAAGACAAGTGAGGTTCAGTTTTTCCATAGGAAGTTGTGGGGTACATCATCTGATTACTTATAATAACAAGCTATGTTATAAGAGGGAATTTGCTTTATATGTGCAGTATATATAGACACATAGATGGGAGTGTGTGTGTGTGTGTGTGTGTGTGTGTGTGTGTGTGTGTGTGTAGACTATAGTTCTAAAGCTGTATTTAAAAGTTCATTTAATATCCTACCACAGCTGTGCCAGTCCTTTAAAACCTACCATTAGTCTTTTATTAAAAATATCAATAACCTATTGAAATGAAATTCAAAAGCAACATAGCATACATAATCACATAATCTCCTAAAATGGATATATACCTGTGATGTAAAGGAGAAATAAAGGAAAGTAATTTATAATGAGACGATTTGTATTTTGACATACATTCAGGCACAGCTGAACTAGAAGATACAATCAGTCAGTTGCTTGTGCCTATTTGTGATGAATAACTTTGGATTTAAAAGTAAGATGATATTCATCTAAATACTGTTGATCTTTTATCTTTGTGGTTAACGTTTAGAAATAAAACTTAACCAAATTTGCTTCTGTATGTCCGTAAAATCACTATAGATTGGACAGAACAAAAACACAGGTTGATACAGGTGTGTTGACTCAAATACCATGAGCAACGTGCCATTGGTAATATGATTTTCTGAAACGTGGAGCAACTCTCAGTAAAATTCCCAACAAAACAAAATGCAATCTTCTCTCAAATAACTAGCAGTTGCATTTGTGCAAAATTCGGTATACAGTAAACCATGTACATTTGTGTGTGTGTGTTTATATGGAGAATGGAGTTCACGCGTAGGCTTGGATAAAAAAACAGGTTTTTTCCTACATGAATTTCTGGTGGGTGTTAGAAAGTTGTGTGGGATGCAGACAATCCTTCATTGTGTAGGCCTGTCCGTGCACTGTAGGATTCCAGCTTCTCTGACCCCTAAGCACTGCAAGCCACTAGGTTTCTTAATCGTTGTGGCAACAAAAACACACCCACAGATTTCTAAACACCACCCAGGGAAACTGTTCTTCTTCAAGATCATTTTGGCATTCAGGGCTCATTGAGGTTCCATATGAATTTTAGAATGGGTTTTTCTATTTCTGCAAAAAGTGTCATTGGGATTTTGATAGGGACTACTTCGATCTATAGATTGCTTTGGGTAATATTGACATCTTAACAATATTAAGGCTTCCAATACATGAACACAGATGTTTTTCCATTTATTTGTCCCATGCCCTTTTTGAGTTTTTAGCTGCCAGGTTAAGTTTTCTTGTCTTTGTAAAGATCTAGTTTTCTAAAATCTAGAGTATGGGTCTGACTATGCCCCAAATTCCCACCCTTTACCTCCACTTTCTCATCACTGCTACATTAGAAATCAGTTCTTTCTCAGTATTTCCTGATAAATTGTTGGCATGGCAAGTCAAGAATCTATTGGATGTGCTTTTAGCAGACTAAGGCTTTCAGCAAGGATGGTAATGAGGATTCCAGAATTACGTGAGATATTGAACTTGATGACTTACAAACTTTTCTTCAACTCCAAGATTCTAAGGTATCTTTTTTCCCCCCTTAGACCATGGTTTACAAACTTTTTTGATAATATTTAATAAATATTAGTAAATATTTTGGGCATTGATGGCTATGTTGTCTCTGTTGCATCTACATAACTCTGCCAATATAAGGCAAAAGCAGCTGTAGAGTTCTGTAAAGAAGTACTGATATGTGCTACAAGGATGAACCTTGAAAACAGCGCACTAAGTGAAAATAGCCAGACACAAAAGGCTGCATATGATATGATTCCATGTCTGGGCATATCAAAAGACACAGAAAGTAGATTAGTGGTTTGCAGGGGCTGGGTGGGAGGGGAAAAAGGGGGAGTGACTGCTAATGTATGGGGTTTCTTTTGAGGGTGATGAAAATGTTCTAAAATTAGACAGTGGTGATGGTTGCACATCTCTGGGAATCTACTAAAAACCACTTAACTGTAAATGTTAAAAGGGGGAGTATTATGATATGTGAATATATCTGAAAAATATTTTTTAAAAAACAGCCATTGACAATATGTAGACAAATGGGTGTGGTTGTGTTCCATAACATTTTATGTACAAAAGGAAGCTGAATTTGGACCGTGAGCTATAGTTGGCTGAGCCCTGTGCAAGACTGTAAGATCCATATAGTCAGGCCTGTGCCTTAATTAAGATTGATCTCCAGAGCCTAGTACAATACCTGTCAAATAAGTAAGTATAAGGTGAATGTTTTCTGATTGAATGAATTAAAGTCTCTGCTTGTCCAACATGGAACTATGGTTTTAGCAAGGATCTTGGTAACATTCTCTCTGGCCTCTGCATAAAGCCATGTACTCCTTGATTTAGCTTTTCTAAGCCACACAACCACTCCTGTTCTCCATTTCAGTCCTCTTCTAGTGTCTCATCCTCCAAGGTTAATAACCCCACTTGCCCGTTTATTGCCGTGCTGCTGTGTAATAATCCCCTCTCCTTCAGCTCTCTGACCGTGCCTCTTCTATTTCATCTCTTCTCTTTGCTATGTGCAATTTTTTCATTAATTGATTCATTTACACATTCAACAACAAATATTTATGAAGCATAAAATACTGTCTGTGACTTGTATTCCCCACTGCTTGCAAGGAGGGTGGAGCCTGGTGTAACCCAAAGGTAAGCCTAAGGCCCAAGGTCCCCAGTGTCCGCAGGATGTCACAGTCAAATCACAGGGGCCAGCAACAAAAAGCATTTAAAAGAAATCGCAATCTCTATTTGCCTCCTTCAAAGACTCTGAATAAAGACCTGTCATAACTTACAGCAGTAATACTTCATTAAAATCTCCTCCGCCATTCTTCTTGAGCTTCCATGTCTCTCCCCTCTCTCAACACTTTACCTTTCTCCCTACTCAAACTCATTTGTGGCTCTCCACAAAGAGTGATTCATGCCAATTCAGGCCATCCACAGCTCTATTACATTTATACTCCACCTCCACCCCTCCGGGGGAGCACAGTTCTTTACGGGAGCCTCTAGAGCTGCTGCCAGATTCTTAGGTATTCAGTTTCCGCTTGGAATCCTCATGGCTGAGGAATGGGGAAGTTCTCCAGGAGAAGCTGCATCGTCATAGGCAAGAAAGTATATGTTCACTAGGCAAAAATCCTCAAGACTGCAGGCTCCCACTAGCTGTTTCTCTTTGCCATAGCCGAAGAAGATAAGGGGCCAACCCGCATCTGCCCAAATTCCAAATGTGGCCAGTAAATTGGGGTCTGCAAAACGCCAAGAGATGGGTGACCAAGGATTCCAGTAATACTGCGTCCAGCTCACTCTGCCATACTAAAGGCAGCTCAGGCTCTGAAGACTCCAGTCTGAGCCCAGCTGGCTCTCAGAGCTCCCCAATTGGAACTGGGGGGGGGCGGGCAGCTGACCCCCATGCACTGAGATTCACTGGCCAGAGATCTGGCTTAAGGGGCAGAAGTCCAGCTCTACCACTTCCTCAGCTGCTCCAGGCTCTAATTCATCCATCTGTTCTCTTTTTCTAAGAGCCACCCTGGTTTTTCTCTTCTTTAATTCACCAATACTGAGAATTCAGTGGGGCTTTGAAGTTGTATTATGTCTCCAGACCTTGTTCTACTGACCCCTGTGAGTAGGCCCCTCTAGAATAAAAACATCTTAGATCTGTTTTCCTTTTCTTGCTGGCTATGAATTAGACATTTCAGTCCTCCAAATTATCTATCCATCCTGCTATATTTTCTTTAGAGACTAAGGAAACTTCACACCAAACAGTGTGTTCTACTTGGAAATCCATGAACACCTTCTCCAGAGGGGACTCTAGAGATTGCCACTTGGCTGGTGGCATTTCTCAGCCTCCGAACTGTTCATTCCCATACTAGTGCATTGGCATGTGCTGGTGAGAACTCAAGCTCTTATTGTACCTTGCCCTTGCCCTTTATGCAAATTTCTTGAATGTCTGGCAACCATTAGCCTCCACCAGCAGTTCCAAAGCATGCTTGATAGCAAGGTCCACAGCAGCCATGGATCCCGGGAGCTGGTCTCCACAGGTGGAGCTGGGCAGATGCCTGGCACTGTCACAGACCTTCTCTTCCCTTCCAGCAGAAGATGAAATAAAATCTAGTGTCTGGTTTGCAGCTACACAGGGTGGTTTTTTAGCTTCTTCAATTTAGTGTGATTATTAATTTGGTTCTCTTTTTGGAACCAAATAGTCAGTGCTAAGCAACCCATTCTCTCCTAATTCTAATTCTGATGCTAGGATCTTTTCAGAGTATTTAATTTTGCAGCTGTAGCTTAGCTCTGTGCTTTTTCTGCTTCACTCACATTTTAGTTGAAAGTCTTTTTGGTCAGGTTAGAAGGTCTGCCCTGAAACGCATTCATCTTCATGGTAATGAGGAGTATGCTGTCTCTTGTTAGCATTTCTTTTGGCCTCAGAAGATGTAGCACAAAAAAACCCAAATTCTGTTCTTTGGCACCATCTAATTTGATGCTTGTTTTCCATATCTTTGCTTCTTATTATCTTCTCTTAAACATTTATTTTTTTGAATAATCAATAGCTGCACATGATATAAAACACAAAAGATGCAAAAGGGTATTCCATCAAGTTCCCCCACTCTTACCACTCAACCCCTCAGTTCCTCTCCTTGGGCACCCCCAATTACAGTCTCTCTGCATGTTCAAAACCATGAGTGTGCATATTCTTAAAACAAACAAACAAGAACCCCACACATGGTGACTCTGGTCTGCACCTTGGTTTTTACCTGTCTCTCTGTTGGCATTTCCATCACTGAAACAGCCATG